>OZ005662.1:29552503-30152503 GCA_963930645.1 Salticus scenicus
AATTTAAAAACATGGTACATAAAAAGTTTTTTTTTTTTTTTTTAATCTTATAATTATTTTTTATCAAACTTTTAGCATAACCCTTACTTTGAAACACAAATAGGGAAGGGGGGGGGAGAGTAACATTCTATTTATTATCCTGCAATTCATACAGACTGACGCTGAAAATAAACCACCATTACATGAATGTTTAACAAAATTAATCAGCGATGAATATTATTTCCAGACTTTCAAATATATTTTGTTTCGTATTTTCTATTTGTTTACATTTTATATTTTGTTTACATTTTTTTTACATACCTATTATTTGATTATGCTTAAATTATTTACCATCATATATGAATGTGATAGATTAGTTTTATTAATATTAAAGAAATGTTTATTCTAAAATTTATTAAAAATCCTCTTTCCGTTTTGATGTCTATTTAATTAATAATAACTGATTTTGTATCTGTAAAAGAAAACTGTAAACAAAGGCAATGATCTCTAATTTGCAAATTCCTATTATCTGCACAACCTCTGGACAAAACTTTTGAGAGTTAGAGGGAGTTGACTGTAAAACAAATGAAAAGTTTTTTCGTAGTTCAATATTACACTTTTATTTTTCAACTTAAAATAGATAAATACAAACTATGGATTTTTTTATTATCCTAGAGAGCTTGCAGGACAGTTTAAAAGTAGGTATCTTATTGATACAGTTCATTGGGTACCAGCTTCGAGTTTATACAAAAAGTTGTATCCTTAAAAAAAAAAAAAAAAAAAAAAAAAAAAAAAAGTGCAAATATTATTGGCTAAAAATTCCATAATTATTATCACTTGTACTGTTTGAACGTATAATAATATTATGAGACAGTATCAATGCAAAAAATTCTAAAAATATTAGCATTGAAAAGTAAAAACCCATCACCTGTATATACTTAGTGTTTGTTATCAAATAACTTATTTTTCTAAAGATATTTTTAATATTAATTGAATTATAGTTTAGATTTGGCATTATATTTATACTTTGAGTTTATATAGTTCATAAATTTTAATATTGAACATCTGTTTTGTCTTTTGGTTGGTTTCTTCCACTGTCCTGGAAGAAACCCAACCCTGCTTTAGAGTAATATAAACATCATCAAATCTCTCTTACACATATCAAAATACAGTATCTTTAAATTCTTCAGGAATTTGGGCAGATTTTAAATTTCATTGTTAAATTTACTTTATAAACATAGCCTGTATATACCTGGACCAAATTATTTACTTTATTACTAATTTTCGTAATTATTGTAATACTAGCAACTTTTTCATTTAAAACCTCTGAATTAAGTTGATAAAGAAAAATTAATACATCAGATTTTGTCTTCTGAGCTAACAGTTTTTCACAACGTAAATAAAGTGCATCTTAACTGCGAAAATTTATTATTTATGTCTGAAAACTTTTGCATTATTATAGAGAATTGTGTTAAGATCTACATATTTATGAAATAATAAGCATTTTTCCTAAATAAGCTTTAATTTTGCATGCACAAAAAATTAACAAAATCTATTTTCATAATATTTAATAGCCAAATGTATTGAGCAACTTATTTGAAAATGATGAACAAATATCGTGTAAGTTTTATGCAATAATACGAAAATCATATACAGTTCCTCTGGGGAAAAAAAAAGATGTATTGTAAGGTAGTTTGCTCACACTTTTATTTTGATGTAATTAATGGTAATATAATGATCATCGAATGTGAATAAATATTGATAAAAAAACACTCATCATTTTCCTTTTTTTCAAGGAATAGAAATTCAGTTAATTCTTTTGAATACTAACTGTTTGAATTTACACAATATTTATTTGGGGTTTTCATATTAGTACCTAGTTCAATACATTGGGCTATTCAATTATACAAAAAAAATTTTGTTGAAGCTTGCACATGCATAATTAAATATTTTGTAAAAATGCTCATATTTCACTGATTAGATATTTAATATTTTTGCCCTCAGGTGTACCTTTTAACAGGATAATAATCCTAAACAATTTTATTTCCTTACTGGTCTCGTTTTTGCTTTCGTGGCAAAACTTTCAATGCAAAAGGAGATGTAGTGCTTTCTTTACACTCTTAATATTTCGATATTATTCAGCCAGTATTTTTTAAATATTTCACTAAATGTCTGGTAATTTATGTTAAAGTAGTATACCATGAGTATAAAAAAAAGACAAACAACAACGTCTAAAACACCAAATAAAAATATTAGTAGAACAGCCAGTTATTTCAGTAGCATTTAGCATGAAGACTGTACGCGAACCGCTACTGAAACAGCGGTCTGCTCTACTATTATTTTTATTTGGCGTTGTTGGTCTTATTTTTATAATCCCACGCCAAGCGCCATTAATATTTAATATACCATGAGTCTAAGGAGAAATATAATAAAATTTGAATATCACTATCACACATCATCTAATGTTGCAGATTATATAGAAAGCTCTAAATAATGGATTATCTTCTTAATTTTTTCGTACATATATACTTATTTAATTGGGCTTTTGCCGGCATTTTTTGCCTGACACCTGGAGGCTTCATCTGCAATTTCACTGATCAGGGTTTTTGTTGTTATCCCAGGTGCCAGCCCCTTCCCTGATCTCAATTAGCAGAGTCATTAGCCCGATCGGTGGTACTCAGAAAATGTTCCAAGTTTTCTAGATAATTTTCAAGACATTATTAGTAACAAGTTATGTAATCACATAAGGGCAATGCTATGGTTTGATTTCCCACTATTAAATTTCCATAGTTTAAAATGAATCCAGAATTGTCCGAGTCTCTGAAGATAAATTTCCTGTTGGGGTGAGGTGAAATAAAATTGGGTGGAACTTTAATGTTTAAAAAAAAAAAAAAAAAAAAAAAAAAAAACTTCGTTGAGAAAATATAAAAAGTTGGGAAGTTGAGAACTAAAGACAGTTTTACTAGAGGCAAAGTCACAAACAAGACACTTGTCTTGGATCCATCTGTAAAAAATTAAGCTCAATAATGAGAAGTATAAAGAATCTGATAAAAAACAAGCAGTCATATTGAATTTTAAAAAAAATCATGTTTGATGCTGGAATTAATAACTATGAACACATTATACTTCAAAAACTTCATTAGTTATTTGTAATGTATGATTTTTTTTAAACATGGAAAAATAAGAAAAAAATTCCACATAAACAGGAATTATGAGGAATATCTTAATCATAATGATATTAAACTAGTTTTAAATACAATTCATGACAGTTGTATAGAAGTCATTATATCTGAATATTTTAATTGAAAATTTCATAAGATATTAAAATTTCAGATTTTTTTAACATAGGAAAATAAGTCAAAATTTTGCACAATAATGCAGTATTATGAGAATTAATGCAAATAGTGTACATATGGAGTTGTGTCAAAACAAATATGAAACTGTATCTAATAAAATATTTCAAAATGGAAAGAGAAAGGGTAGCCTAGTCAGTGAGGCATATGTTATAAAGTACTAAAATAGCATAAAAATCATTTGTGATTAGCGGGTCGATGTAATCTCGCAAAGTTAGTTTTTAAATTCTACTTTTATATAATACTTAATACATATCTGAGTAAATCATTTTTTATTTAAATGCTGCACCACATTAGATTGCATCTTATAAATTAATGAAAAATTACCAAAATTTAATTAAAAACGTCATTCATTTTTATCATACACGACAGAATGGCCTGCAATCGATATAGCACTCAATAATGAAAAAATCATGCCAGTGTTGTAACCTTTATTATTGTGAACAGCATTATTTATCATGTGAAAAGCGGGCATTACATGCGTAAATAAAGTTCATATGCAGGATAAACCAAAGATTTTACTGATGAAATTTTGTAAAGAAAAAAAATAAACTTACTTTAGGTGCAGAAAACGAACTCGGACATTATTTCTCTCCTAAGGCTTTTTTTTTTTTTTTTTTTTTCTTATCACTATCATAGCCTGTTTTACAACTAGGAACGAAGCATTTATTTGAAACATCTCAATTATGCAGTTTTAAGCACTTACAAAAAAATTAAATTGCTTAAAATTAAAAATGTACTCCAGCAAAATTCTATTGAAAACAACAATATATCCGCCCCGAGATAGGGAGTAATGACAAGTGGCGCCCTCAATATTTACCAAAAATTTAGATCACAGTTTCCAAGTTTTCTCCCATTGGACCTTCGTCTCCTATTAAATATTACTCCGTGACACACACACACACACACACACACACACACACAAAAGCTTTTCTTTAAAATGAAGATTGATTAATATGAAGATTTTCAGGGCCCCAGAAAAATGAAGGTGTAATTGAAATTTCTGTCGGTCACAAAGTATATTGAAGATTAAACCATGCATCTTCCACGTACAGCTGGAAAGTGTTAATAATCTATGCAAACCGCATGATTTTTCGTTCTTGTTATTTATCAATCTATAATAATAAATGGAAAGGTTTGTCTGTCTGTCTGTCTGTCTGTCCGTCTGTCTGTCAGTTCTTTTATACGTTCAGCCCCTACTGAACGCAGAAGTAAAAGAATTGACATACTGATGAACTGGAGCCTTTCCGAGTTCTTCTTCGAAACAGAATTAAAAAATTTTAATTAGTTGTGGAGATATTAATTAAAATGTCCACTCATGTCTAATCTAAAAGCGATCTCAAAGCAGAAAAAGGGAAAATAAATTAGAAATATTTGTCCGATCGTTACAATTTCGATACCAAATGAAAGGGGCATTTTTTCTGAATCTAAGTGTGCAAGTGGTTTATCGGTACAACAATTAGATTTTTTAAAATTAACTAAAGTATGAATTTTCTGTGGCAATATCATTTCAAATGCCAGAAATGAAGACCCATCGTCTGCCATGAAAAAGGAAATGATTGCAACCGATCAAGATGTCACGTGTTTTGTAGTGGGGAAAAATATTGCAATTTTCAATTTTTTTCAAATTTTAATTTACGTTACATTTGAATTCATATTCGGCCTAGACAGCATATTATAAAGCTACTCTTCAATTTTCATGAAAATATGTGGATAAACAAAAAAATGAGATTAAATTTTGTATTATATTTTGCACTATTTTAAATTAAGATATGCCGTTGAAATTTCGTAATATTTGTTTTTAACGCCCGATATTTCGATTCTGAATATTTTTGAAAGTGTAGAATTCTTAGGAAGGGCTTGAGGGGGAGGGGGGGAGGAAGCAAACGGAAAGAAAGAAAAAAATAAAAAGAGTTACAGCGTTTGAAATTGTTATTATTAGGTTTCAAGGAAAGATAAATCGATTGCGGAAATTTTCAAGTGTAAAATTATTAGAAGGGACGGAAAGGGGGGGAGGGGCAAAAACGTAGAAAAGGAACGGTTGTTTCGGAGAAAACAACGGAAAACCCAGAACGCATATATTCTTTTATATTTTGCAGAATTTCGAATTCTGATACTCCTTTCACATTTCATACTATGGATTTTGAACAGTATTTAGCCCGGAATTACGCAAGTTTCGGAGAAAACCACAAAAAAGTCAGACATAAATCGTTTTATAATAGTGTTTATATCATTTTTGTATCTCAGCTTCTAATTAGCATAATTTGAAAAGTAATATGTCATTTTGAAAATTTTTTGAATTGAATTTTAAGAGCAGACGCCAAAAATTTCTGTCACCTTCCATTAACCGACCATCATAAGTAATGGAATTCGAGATTTCACGTGATTTACACGTTTTAAGGTTTCCTGATTAGGTTTTCTTTTGTATCTCAGCTACTAATTAAAATAATTTTATAAGTAATACATTATTTGAAAGCTTTGTTGATTTAGAATTGAACAGTATATTACAGAATTTCCTACCGCCAGATGGCGCTGTAATATTTTTAAATTTCAATATTTCGAATTCTGAATATGATTAAATTATTTTTAATACATCATTCGAAAGATATTTTAAAGTACTTTTATACTATCGAAAGTGGGATTCGAGATTTCACCTAATTTACACGTTTTGAGGTCTCCTGAATCGGTTTTCTTTTGTATCTCAGCTACTAATTAAAATAATTTCATAAGTAATACATCATTTGAAAGATTTGTTGATTTGGAATCTAGATTACAGAAATATCTACCGCCAGATGGCGTTGTAATATTTTAAAATTTTCAATATTTCAAATTCTAATTATTATTAAATTAATGTTAATATATCATTCGAAAGATATTTTAAAGTACTTTTATATTATCGAAAGTGAAATTCGAGATTTCACCCAATTTACACGTTTTGAGGTGTCCTGATTAGGTTTTCCTTTGTATCTCAGCTAATAGTTAAAATAATTTCATAAGTAATACATCATTTGAAAACTTTGTTGATTTGGAATTGAACAGTAGATTACAGAAATTTCTACCGCCAGATGGCGCTGTAATATATTAAGATTTCAATATTTCAAATTCAAATTATGATTAAATTATTTTTAATACATCATTCGAAAGATATTTTAGAGTACTTTTATATTATCGAAAGTGGGATTCGAGATTTCACCTGATTGACACGTTTTGAGGTTTCCTGAATCGGTTATCTTTTGTATCTCAGCTACTAATTAAAATAATATCTAGGTTTACTTTTGCATCTCAGCTAATTGAGTTAGACCGTTAAAAATTGGTATATGTAGGTTAATTAGTAGGGGCTGGAAGATTGGGAAGGGATAGTCGCGCGCAGCGAGTACGAGACTGCGCTGCCGAAGGCAGTGGGGACCCGGTGCGACTTTTTACCTGATGAGAAATGATTTTTAAAATTTTCTTTTCTTAAGAATAAAAGTTTCATTTCAGAATATGTGCGCGCAGCGCACGTTATCTTAACACGTGCGCGCGCATCGCGCATGCGTTTGGGATCCGGTGCGAATTTTTTTTTTTAAATTTTATTTTCTTAATAATAAAAGTTTGAGTTGAGAAGGATTATACGTGCACATTGCACGTATATCCTCACAAGCGCGCATGGATCTGCACTGCCTAAGGCAGTGGGGTCCAGGTGTGAGTTTTTACACGATGATAAATGATATATTTTTTAAATTCTTTCTTTTAAGAATGAAAGTTTATGAGTAATAACATGGAATTTTGAGAAGTCATAAGGATGGTGAAGGGATACGGCCGCGGAGCGTACGGGTCTACGCTGCCGAAGGCAGTGGGGACCCGGTGCGACATTTTTCCCGATCAGAATTTTTTTTTCTCTTTTTAACAACATGATAAAAAATTAATACAATTTTGAGAATTCATTAATTATTGTGATTCCTTTAAAAATAGTGACCAGCGAAGCGGGCGTAGCCTGCTAGTATATTAATAATATATATATATATATATGTGTGTGTATTACAAATTTTGATGTTCTCTCTTTTTTTTAATTTATCCCTTGTTTGAGAAATTCGGCATGAGTGTATGTGCAAAGGGGGCCTTCATGGCATCCCTCCTTAATTGCATCATATGTGTTGACACATTTCATTTTTACAGTTTTACAATGGCAAAAGTACTTCGATTTTAGTTTCATAGCAACTTGGTCGCCTATTTCGCAAGTTCTTGGTTGTTGTCTTCGCAAGTTATAATTTGTTTTATTTTTCTCTTTAACTTTAACAAATTGTCCTTTTGCATGTTTACGCAAATCTTTACTCTGGGACTCAAAGTCAACTTGGGATTCGAACTCGAGAACCTCTAATTGGTCATTTCCAGTTTTAGTGTCTTTTAAAGCCTCTACAGCATCTTCTTCGGTCATGAAATTTACAGTAGCACTCTTATGTGTAGGGAAAACGTCTAACTGTATTTGCACAGCTTTGGGAAATAATGCAGCAATTTCACTAATTGTAGTCTTCAATGCAGTGATGAAAGAAACAATTTTCTCAAATTTATACCGGCAGTCTCTTCTTTTGGGAAATTCTGTCTTTTACAATCAATGGAATCCATCGTGAAAGGCTTTCTTCTCAATTTCTTTCTCTTAAGAAGTTTGGAATTTTCTTCAACTTCTTCTTTCAACTCTTTCAGCTCCTCTGCTAACTGCAAAACCTTTTCAAGTAGGATTCGTTTTTCGTCTTTCTTTGAAGAAGTTTTTTCTTAATTTTGCGATTTTATTTGGGAAATATTCATCTGACTTTGTTTCTTTCCTCGAGTCTAATCCTCTTCCTCACTGTCATCATCTCCACTATTATCGTTCTTTAAAAGCATTTTCGTATTGTCATCACTTTCGTCATTATTTTCGTCGTCGTCATTATTTTCACTTACAGCTTTTTGGAAGATTCTAATGATTTTTTGGACAATATAACAGGTTGAGGGGTTTTATTTTTACACTTTTTGACACTATTTAATGTTTTATTTATTTCTGAGGACTTCTCAGAAGTTTTCCTTTCAAAGTCAATGGGAGCGTCAATAGCAATATTTGTCTTAACTTCATTTTGATAAGCATTTACTGGAAGAACTGTTACTAAATTTACCTCGAGGAGACTAGATTTACACTGAAGTGACAAAAGTCATGGGATAGGAATATGCAAATATACAGATGGCAGTAGCATCGCGTAGAACAGGTATAAATGCGCAGTGCTTTCGCAGGGCTTTCATTTGTGTTCAAGTTATTCATGTGAAGAGGTTTTGACGTGATTATGACCGCACGACGGGAATTAACAGACTTTGAACGCGGAATGTTAGTTGGAGCTAGACGCATGGGTCATGCCATTTCGGATATCGTTAGGGAATTCAACATTCCCAGGTCCACTGTGTCAAGAGTGTTCCGAGAGTATCGAATTTCAGGCATAACATCCCACCATGGACAGCGCAGTGGTCGACCGCCTGCACTTAACGACCGAGACCGGCGACGTCTGCGAAGAGTTGTAAATGCTAACAGACAAACAACACTGCGTCAAATAACCGCAGAAATCAATGTGGGACGTACGAGGGACGTGCCCGGTAGGACTGTGCGGCGAAATTTGTCTTCCTTGGGCTATGCCAGCAGAAGACCGACTCGAGTGCCTTTACTGACAGCACGACATCGCTTTCAGCGACTCTCGTGGGCACGTGAGCATATCGGTTGGTCCCTAGATGAATGGAAAACCGTGGCCTGGTCCGATGAGTCACGATTTCAGTTGGTAAGAGCTGATGGTAGGGTTCGAGTGTGGCGCAGACCCGACGAAGCCATGGACCCAAATTGTCAACAAGGCACTGTTCAAGCTGGTGGTGGCAGCTTGGTGTGGGCTGTTTTTACATGGCATGGACTTCGTCCTCTGGTGCGACTGAACCGAACATTGACTGGAAATGGTTATGTTCAGCTACTTGGAGATCACTTGCAGCCATTCATGGACTTCATGTACCCAAACAACGATGGGATTTTTATGGATGGCAATGCACCATGTCACCGGGCCACAACTGTTCGCGATTGGTTTGAAGAACATTCTGGACAATTCCAGCGAATGATCTGGCCACCTAGATCGCCCGACATGAATCCCATCGAGCATTTATGGGACATCATCGATGAGGTGTGTTCGTGCCCAAAATCCTGCACCATCAACACTTTCACAATTATGGACGTCTATAGAGACAGCATGGCTCAATATTCCTGCAGAAGACTTCCAACGACTTGTTGAGTCCATGCCACGTCGAGTTGCTGCACTTCGCCGGGCGAAAGGAGGACCGACACGATATTAAGAGGTATCCCATGACTTTTGTCACTTCAGTGTAATTTTCACAAAAATACCTTTTTCATTTATTGTCGTCTCACCCAACATCAGTAGGTACATTCATTCCAATTATTACGTCATAGGGTATTACATCATTGTTTGCAACATAAAAAGTAACTTTGTGTTTAAAACTAGCAATTTTCAAATCTTCATCAAATGAGCCTGAGAAACGCTCTGGGTACATGTGGCAACCCTAAGGCAAAAAAATGCCGGATGCGTCAGCTCGTATATATAGGAGCCTCAGTCTTAATTTATTCACTTGCATGAAAAGCACAAAATCACAAAAATAATCCTGCCCTCCAGTATCTGCGCAGTGGACCAAAAGGCCAATACTCTATAGTTCGTTGCATTAAATTTTTCCTGTGCGAAGTGAAACTATTTTTTCGTGTTCTTGAAAATTAGAAAATGTCAGTTTAATTCTCTGTTAACTACAGATACTGGTTTTATTAGCCAAACCTTAACTTCAGTTATTCATTTATTACATTTTGCATTGCGATTAAATGGGGGGAGGGGGCGGGGATTAATCTTCTAGTTCTAGATACAAGATTCGCTAAAAGCAGTGCAGTTTCACACACTAACGGATACTTTTACTCATATATTCATATAAATACGAAACTTAATGCCACGTACTTCACTTAGCTTGTAGTAATTTCTCCCCTTTTTTCTTTGAAAAGAAGAAGCGAAGAACATTCTCGTGATGATGTATTAGAAGACATCAATGCATACGTTCTGTAGACAAAACGTATCAATGGAATTGAAAAATGCACTCTTAAAAGTTTTAAAACTGTTAAATAAATATGCCCATTGTTTCACTGCAGAACTAATAATAACTACTGTTATAAATTTGTAGCATTTAGTACACATCACTACTACTTTGATTATCCGCAAGCTTGTACCTGTCAAATAAAATGTATTGTATGTAAATCACTATATGTTAACATATTTCGTGTCACGAAAAGAAAATGTTTCCACCCATCTATTTTCTGATTAAAATTCAGTTCTGGTACCGGTTGTCAAGTCTTACAGTAAACTTCAAGTGCAAAATGTTGCTTGCATTTCGCTACAGCTATGTATCTAAGTGTTTAATAAACTTTGATTGTATGATGAATTTGTATTGTGTAAAGTTTGACTAATAGTAAAACAAAACAAGTACACAAATTTACAAATAACAAAACACAAACTTATTTATCTTATAATCTGTATTGTTTTAACCCTTTATCGACCGATGGTACTTTAAAGCATCGTTTGTTTAAAAAGCGTACAAAAAAGAATTTACGGGACAAATGTCAAAAATACTTTTAAGAAAATATACCTCACTTTAACATAACTACAAGGCGATATACACGTAGCCACTTTTGTTAAAGGAAGGGTTTTATGAGTTAACTGTCACTGTTTCTGTTTGAATTTTTCAAGATCTTTACGAGTGTTATTATTAACTCCTATATTATTTCAAGAACCTTCCATCAATTTTAGAAAAAAATATAAGGAACATGTAATGTAAATATTTTTAAGATTCAAATATATTTTTCGACCTCTCTGTACCAGTGGTACACTAAAGAACCACCTCACGGTATCCTCATTAATTACTGTGATGAGGTGATATCAATAATTTTATTCCTTATATCTTAAAAAAAAAAAAAAGAATCTTAAGTAACTAAAATATGTTTCAAATACTCTTTGGTCTGTTTCATAATGCGCTAGAGAGAGAG
This sequence comes from Salticus scenicus, assembly GCA_963930645.1. Lineage (NCBI taxonomy): Eukaryota > Metazoa > Arthropoda > Arachnida > Araneae > Salticidae > Salticus > Salticus scenicus. The sequence goes on from OZ005662.1 coordinate 29,563,907, forward strand.
TTGAAATGCCATTGATTTACAGCATTTTTTGCAGTAACACTGTTATTTATTTATTTTTATTTTTTTTAATCACTGACTTTATTGGTAAGTGAAACAAAACCATTTAACACAATGTGTCAATCTGTTCTAATAACAACGTTGCTAATAATCAGTTATTTGTGTAAGAATGGAGAAGATAAAAGAATGAAAAGAGGCATACATTTCACGTACATTTTCTAAAGTAAGGTTAGAAACAAAATTATTTCTGAACTTCCGAGATATTGAGGATTATTGTCGTGGAGACCCATTCATAAAGTAAAATAAATTACATCTTAAACGTGATGATTAGGGTACGAAAAACTTTTTGAAGTAACATAAAAGTGTTCCAGTTTAACTTTTCCTAAGAACTATTACAATTAAAACTAACTTTATTACAATAAAAAATTCCACAAGATGAAAATAACATATAGGTAAAATAACTTTTTCAAAATAACTTGTACATAAGTTTCCCCAAGAACTTATATCGAAAGAACTTTTTAATAAAAGTTCGGTAAATATAAGTTCTTGTCATTTTTTTTTTTTTTTTTTTTTTTTTTAATAGAAGTTCTGAAAACAGAAGTTCCCATTAGAGCAACTTTATGACCATAAGTTCTCACGTTTATGTTCACAGACTAGTGGCTTATATCTTGACGTGTGATTATGAGAAAAAAAACCTCGGAAGACAATGATTTTAGTGACCAATTCTTCCAGTGTTCAGTTCATGAAATAAATACCCAGATAAAGATGCAAACTACCTGTATTCCTTAATACTTATTTATTATTATTGTTATTTATTTGTTTCAATTTAAATGCATTCGTTATATTACTAATATACCAAACTTACAAGAGAACATTCAAAAGGTGTCGTCTTCAAAAAACATTGAAAAAAATATATGTGATTCTACACTTCACAAAACACCTGAAAGCGAAAGAATTATAAGCTGAAATGAATTACAGCCACCACAAAGAAATTATCAAAATTAAGCATTTTTTGCGATTTGCACCGAGATTGCCGTGTAGGAACAGAACCGTGTTTTGCTTCTCCGCCAAGTACTCAAAATCAATCGCCTAGCAGTGTGAAACCGCCAAATATGTTAGATTTTGATAATTTTTTGAGGTCGCTGTAATTCGTTTCAGCCACCCTATAATTTTTTCACTTTCTGGTGTTCAATGAAGAGTAGAATCACATACATTTTATTTTCAGTATTTTTTGAAGACGGCTCCTTTTGAATCTTTCCTTGTTAGTTGAAAGGCTCTCCAAACATATTTCCCTGGATAGAAAGAGATATCTTAATTTTACAATTTAAAAATTGAAATAAATATATCAGCATCAAAATAATTAACTTAAGAAACTTGCTTAATTAGCCAAATCTTATCTTCTATTATTCATTTACTGAATTTTACATCATGATTAAATGGAGGGGGAGGGATCTCCTAGCTTTTCATACGAGATTCATAAAACGCAGTACTATTTCAAACACTATTCACACAGAAACGAAACTTAAGGCCACATACTTCACTTAGCGGGAATTAGTAATTTCTCGCCTTCTTTCTTTGAAAAGAGAAAACGAAGAATATTATCGTGGTGACGTACCAGAATACTTAAACTCACACTTCCTGTAGACAGAACGTATCGAAGGAATTTAAATAAACACACTTTAAAGTTTTAAAACTGTTAAATAAATGTCCCTATAGTTTCACTGAGTACTAACAATAACTGACTTTATAAAATTACATCATTTACTACAAATTACTATAGTGCAGCCACATATCCTAAAACAAGTAGTGAGGACGCGTCCAAAATGTTGGAGGGATGGCAGCTTGAAATTTGGAAAACATCCAACAATTCCGCGCTCTGTTATTGATAATTTTCTACGCGTCAGATAACTATCACCCCTATTTTAACATTGGACTCGTTGAGTTAGCACTTGCGCAGATGCTTCCATGAATTTATGAAATGTGGTCGAAGAATAACACTTTGGTTATAAGCAAGCGTTAAATTTAACATTACATTGCATTAAACTTTGACGCTAAATTAAATGAATTGAATGTATATCATTATATGTCAACATGTTTTGTGTCGCGAAAAGGAAATATTTACTCACATCTGTTTTCTGATTAAAATTTATGTTATGGTATCTGTTGTCAAGTCTTAAAGTAACCTTCAAGTGCAAATTGTTGCTTGCTTAAGTGTTCCGCTACAGCCAATGTATCTGAGTGTTCAATAAACTTTAATTGCAGGATAATTTGTAATGCGTAAATTTTTACTAATACTGAAACAAAACAAATGCTAAAATTTACAAATAACGAAACGCAAGAGTTCACCTTTTAATTTAATTTTTATTTGTTCGTTGAAAAACTTATAAATTGCATTGTTTTAACCCTTTATCGACCGAAGGTATTGGAAAGTATCATTAGATTAAAATGCGTGCAAAAATGAATTCAGGGAAGAAAGGTTAAAAATATCAATTGGAATAGTTCGTATATACATCTTTTTAAACTCACAAAGTGGCATTCGACCCTACATGTAGCCAGTTTTGTTTCAGGTAGAATTTTGTAGGGTGCTTTCGATGTTCTTATCGATGTTCATGAAGAACATCTTAAATACTCCGATTTTTGGTACTTAAATCAGTGACAGTGCAATATCGTACTGCATAAATCCCTTTAAACCAGTAACTAAGTTAATTAACTTGTTGTAACACTTTTATGCAATTAAATTAAATGAAAACATATTAAAATTTCAAATTATAATCCATAAACATTCCACAAGAACAAGCTATTATTTACTGCTAGATCAGTTAATGTAACAGTTACACTAAAACATACAAAAATCGATTCTTACAGTTGAAAATAAATAAACACATAAAGTGATTTTAAAAAGTTATTAAATTTACAAATAAAACTATTCTACTGTTTACAAATGCACAATATTACTTTTATTTTATTTATATTAAATATTAACATTTTTGTTCTTAAGAACAATATTTAATTGAATTCGATTATTCGTTTTCCTCTATCACGTGATTAAGCAGACGACGGTGGGAAGAGCCCATTGTCACAACCTAATTTTGTTTCCAGAGCAGTGACTCCAGACTTTAATTGTTTACAGTTTCCAGTAGATAGCTTACCCGCAATATCTGCTCCTATAAGTACCTCATTGGGTCCATCAATATCATCTGTAAGGCGTATACCATACTTGGAAAGTTCTTGGAAGTATGGTTCCCATGTCACAGCAGAAATTGTTTCACAAATTACTGATTGACTCAAAGCATTAAAGTGACAGTTATAAGTTTCTGACGAATTGGATAAATACACTGTAAAAACATCGTGTTGGAAAACTGCTGTATTAGAATTTCCAAACAGTGAATGTTGTAGGTACTCTTTTCCATTAGACTGGTACTTCATTTCTTCAGCAGTAGACCGTAAAACATATGACCTTTGTGATCAGTATCTATGATGGCCCTAACCTTACGTTTCATTCCTTGTCCTCTCATGACTACCGCAAATGTCTGTAAAATAACGTCTTTGTGCTGCTATCAGAATTCTCTCTTCACTCTCCACTTCATTTTGCTAAAAGGTAAAAAGACGGTCTAAATTACTTATGACCTTTGTTGAACCATCGAATTGCCCTTCCTGTGACAACTCTTCTTTAGATCGACGGTTAGCAGATCTAAATCTCTCCCATGCACGCAATGTTTCATTGGGGATAGCAGATTCAACAACCGGATAAAGCATAGCAGCATACTTATCTTTTGTTACTCCCAAAGTCTCTAAAGCTCTTAATTTTGATTCTAATTGATCATACAACTTGCGTAGAACAATTTTCTCTGACTTTTGTCTTGACATGATTATTGTCAGCAGATCTCGCACGTAGACTTCTATTAGCAATTCATCCCAGCCATAGCGAACCTGTAACTGCTTCAAAGCCGCCTCGTAACTTTCTCCACCAGGCGGGAAACTTTTATTAACTCTTCAGCCGACGAGTTTTTTTCCATGGCTTGTGCTAAATATGCAAATTTATCATGATTATCCAAATCTGGATCCTTATCTATTTTTTGAAATTGTCCCCAAAAGCCTAGCCAGTTCTTTATATCACCATAATATGAGGGTAGTTTAATTTTCGGATAATGCAGTAAAGTATTTGGCGAATTATGAAAACTATTGGCGACTAAAACTTCCTGTTTCTCATACAAAAGGTCATTTAATTTATTTAATAAAATTCTCAATTTATCAATATAACATACTGATTCATCTGTTTCTTTATCGATTTGTTCATCTTTTTCCTTAGAACCTAATAAAGCCTCTCTATATTCATATTCACATGCTAGCATCAGTTTAGCATTTGATTCTATTAATTTTAACTTTGAAATTTTCTCATCACTAGGTATTGTATTTTCACTTTCACAGAAGTCATTGCACGCATACGCAATGGTAAATAATCGTCTATTCTGCTTACGAGATGCTTTTAATTTATCCATATTACAAAAATAAAGTTAAACGAGCTTACTTGCAGATGTCTTGTCGATCGGACGCCAGATGTTGAATCCCGAACTAAAAACTTTTCTTAGAATTCGAATAATTCAGAAGAAAATAGATACTTTATATCTGACTAAAAAATTTAACTCTCAAATACTTTAACTCTATTCAACATAAATTGACGCATTACTAACATAACTCAAAATGAAGAATATGCCAAAACACAATGAAGCTAATAACACAGCAACTTTATTCGAAACAAAAACAAAGTAATATCTAGCTGTTGCCAGATTACTAAATCATATCTAAAAGTTTATATCAGTCCTTTCCTTACAACACCCCAACACACTTTTCTTATGTATGAATACGAAAATGTTTTCCCTATCACGGAAATACTTCAGAACATTTTTCGCACATATACGGCTTTTCTCAGCATGAATGCTCAAATGCGTAGAAAAATGTATAAATGAATGTTTTCGAAAGAAAAATGAATGTATACTTTTTTCACCTTAATATTCGCAAAGATTTTTTAAAATACATTTTTACTAAATGATTTAGAATTCTTCACACACAAATGTTCTTTTGTTCTCCTGCATGAATGCGAAGATGTCTTCTGAGTTTGCTCTTTTCCGAAAAACCTTTAGAACATTTTTCACACACATATGGTTCTTCTCCAGTATGAATTCTAAGATGTCTTTTTAGACTATATGTATCAGAAAATCCTTTAGAACATCCTTCACATACATACGGCTTTTCTCCTGTATGAATTCGAAGATGTTTTATTAAACTGCTTTTGACAGAAAATCCTTTAGAACATTCATTACACACAAATGGTTTTTCTCCAGTATGAATTCTAAGATGTCTTTTTAGACTACTTTTATCAGAAAATGATTTAGAACATTCTTCACACATATATGGCTTTTCTCCTGTATGCACGCGAAAATGTTTTATTAGGTTGCTCTTATCAGAAAATCCTATAGAACATTCTTTACATACATGTGGCCTTTCTCCTGTATGAACGCGTAGGTGAATCTTTAGGTTTCTTATATAAGAGAATCTTTTAGAACATTCTTCACACACATATGGTTTTTCTTTTGTATGAATGCGAAGATGATTCTTAAGATTACTTATTCGAGAAAATCCTTTAGAACATTCTTCACATACGTACGGTTTTTCACCTGTATGCACACGAAAATGTGTCATTGAAGTGCTCTTAACAGAAAATCCTTTAGAACATTCTTCACACACATATGGTTTTTCTCCTGTATGAATTCTGAGATGTTTTATTAGATTACTTTTGCCAGAAAAACCTTTAGAACATTCTTCACACACGTATGGTTTGTCTCCTGTATGTACACGAAGATGTGCCATTAAATATCCCTTAAAAGAAAATCCTTTAATACATTCTTCACACACATGATTTTTCTCCAGTATGAATTTGAAGATGATATTTTAGATTACTTTCAGCAGAAAAACCTTTAGAACATTCTCCACACACGTATGGTTTGTCTCCTGTATGCACACGAAGATGTGATATTAAATGTCTCTTAAGAGAAAATCCTTTAATACATTCTTCACACACATGATTTTTCTCCAGTATGAATTTGAAGATGATATTTTAGATTGCTTTTAGCAGAGAAACCTTTAGAACATTCCTCACACACATATGGCTTTTCTCCCGTATGGATGCGAAGATGATTTTTTAGTCTACTTTTAGCGGGAAATTCTTTAGAACTTTCTTCACACACATATGTTTTTTCTCCAGTATGAAATTGAAGATGTTTTATTAAACTGCTTTTGACAGAGAATCCTTTAGAACATTCATTATACACGTATGTTTTTTTCCTGTATGATTGTTAAGATGCTTCTTCAGACTATGTCTTTCAGAAAATGTTTTAGAACATATTCACTTGCATACAGTTTTTCTTCTGTATGAATGCGAAGATGTGCATTTAAAATATCTTTTTTAGAATACATTTCAAAGCATTCTTCACACATAAAGCATTTTTCACACAAGCGTCTAGAGCCACAGATTATCATACAGATAGGACAGTGAAGCTAAAACGCGTACCGGAAATATGGTAGCACCACTAGTGGCTACACCTGGTGAACTAAAGGCATTTGCTTTTTGTATTAGAACTATTAGAGTGCGTAATCTAGATGAATAATATCTTTGTTTATTCGAATTCATGGCATGTGAACGTAAGGCACAAAAAGGCAAAGAATGTGTTCTATGGCATAGCAAGCGTAACAAGTTACTTTTTTAATTGCTTTTTATATTCTGAGAAGTATGACTAATATCTGTATATCAAATTTATTTTCATAATGTCAAAAACTATATTTTGTCAAGCGCATTCATGTTTAAATACAAACAAGAATTGTAAATTTACGTTCTTTACTTTTCCTACTGGAAATCAAAAAAGGTAAGAATTCTCTTTTTTTGTATATACTGTATGCAGCAAAAATACTGAAGCACAGGTCCATATTTTATTTTCTTTCTTTATTCATTTATCTATTTACTTTTTCTTAGTTTTACAGCTAAGTTTATCATCAACTTACTGTTTTATTAATACCATAACACTAAGGTCATGGACTCGACAAATAGGCCGGTCGAGCCCCCAAAAATATAGGGAAACGGCTACAGACCAGTATAACATTACAACATTTATTAAATAAAGAAAAGGGACATTACAGAAACACTAACATATACATATTTTACGAGCGGAGAAGACCGTCTGTCTCTCACATAACAGATGACGATATTACTACGTCACTGTTTTGTATCATCCTTTCACTGTACGCGTGCGCACCTAACGCGCGCCAGTTCAGTTCAGTTATTGAGTCGACTTCGAGCAATTAAAATAATCCTCCCCCTCCTAAAAATCAAATTTATAGTCATATAATCACCGAAAAATGATAAAAATTGGGTCCATTCCTAAAAAACGGTGGGTGATGGGGCAAAATGGGCGTCCTATTCAGATTCAGGTCATTTTACATAAGAATATGCGTAAATGGTGACAGAAGCAACTTTCATGCCGAGTAGTGTTATTGTGTCAAATAAATTTAAATGAGAAAAATTGTCACCTAAATAAAAAAAAAGAAAAATTATATTGTTTGAGGGTTTCTGTCGAGGTTGCATGTTGTTCAATCAGACTTAATGTATCACAATTGTTTTGTTTATCCTTGTAAAAGAAATGTAAATGCTATGCTAAGCTTCCAATATCAAACATTTTACATATACAGGTGTTGGACAAAATAATGTGAACACTTTCGCTTTTTTTACATTTGTCAAATATCTTAAAAATACTTACCATGTTGTTCTTCTATTTTGGGAATAAGAAATACATGTTTTTCCTCACATTTTTCAGCAAAAGTTGTGTCCTGATAAAGAAAAGGGGACCAGTAAAAAATTAAAACATCAATGTTTTGGATCACCCTGTAAAAAGTAATGTTTTAAATGCGTTTTGGCTGAAGCAGGTGATTAAGAGGATTTTTATCATCTGTATAAAATGTTAAGAGGCTACCATATATATTCATAGCAATATAGCGGTTTCTTTAAAAAAAAATGCAAAAATAATTTCCATTTTTTAAATTATAACACGTAGGGTATTAGATCCAGTGCAAAGCTGAAATAGGGGAAGATGGGGTACAATGAAACAAAATTTATTATTTTTTCCATGTCACAGTTTTGCATGCACAAAAATGCAATTAATGCACACTTATAATCTAAGTATTTTCCCTATCTAACTACATTTTTTATTAGTTTCTAAACATCTTTGTATTTGAAAAATAATAAAAAGTAAATGCCTAACAGTGATTCAGTGCACCCCGTATGGCGAGGCACAATGAAATATATACCGGGGTACAATGAAACATTCTAAATATTTTTTTAAATTCCAATTTTTATCAATTGTAGACCTTCTGTACGAATATTTTAGAACACAGTGAGATTAAAAAAAAAAAAAAAAAAAAAAACTTTTAAAATACAAAAAAGGAACTTAATTAGTATATATTTGTTTACTTACTTTCATTAAAACATAATAATGTACACAGATTTTGCTTGAGTTGCGAGCTCATTTCTTGGCACTCCGATCACCAGCTGCAGCTGTAAAATAGTTGTAGTATGGGTCTGGATCCTTAGCATCTTCAGAATCCGTAGTAGGCAAGTTTGATTTGAGGAATTTTTAACTGCTCCCCCCTCCCCCCCCCCCCACACTTTTTTTTTTTACTTTAACTTTTTTAATTTCTGGAAAAGAATATCTTTTATTACTATAATTAGAACTTTTTTTTAAATGGATTTTTTTACTCTTTTTCTTGGAACAGTCTTGATGTAAAGTTTTACTTCTTAAGGAAAAATGAATTTCCTGCAGCTGAGCTATTGCATGGTATATGCACAATAGCTAAACAACTGGCATTATAGAATTCCCTCTTAAGTAAAAGTAGTGACAACCAGCGATATGTTATTTTATACTAATGGTATTACATTTAACACTGACATTTTAATTAAGTATATTCACCTGGAGCACATGTTTCATTGTTTTCCGTCTACTAGTGTTTCATAGTATCCCGTACTGAGATTACTAAATCAATAAAAAAAAAATTAAACACTTTTTATATTTTTTATTTTGGAGGTATGAAGTCAACACAAGAATTACATTGTATAAAAAAAAAAAAAAAAAATCATCATCATTACATATAACACCAAGGGGGGGGGGGTTACTTTTGGTAATAAAACTTAGTTTCAATGGTGAAAATCAAATAATCTTCTTTCGCTAGTGCTGTAGAAGTGTGAATATATCCTAATCACACCAGTAACTGCAACGCAGTTGTCCAACATATATTTGAACTGTAACTTTGAACTGAGACAAATCTGACTAGTTTTAATAGTAATGTTTCTTTGTTCCCCATCTCCCCTATATATTGAAAAATATATATCTATAACATTCACATTCAGCATAATGAAATACGTATTTCAATTTGAAATACAGATATGTATATATATTTCGTACTAAACTTCTTAATATGTAAATAAAGTATAATGAACATACAAATATACACTTTTTTAACCATATATTCCTGCATGTTTATTTTTGTTCATTCAAATTACTTATTTTATCAATCTTAATTTTTTCTTTTAAGAAATATATATATATTATTCATGGTAAAACTTATTTTTCATTTTAAACTCAGTGATTTCAACTTGAAAACTTAGGATACATTATGCACTTATATTTCTCTATAGAAAGTAACAGCATAAGATTTATTTTATAGATCATCTACTAAATCTTTCTTGACAGACAATTTTATTTCATTTTATTTTCTTAAAAATTAAGCCACATATATATATATATATATATATATATTACGGTAAACGTAATAAATTGGTGATTATGCATCATCCCCAATAAACTTGGTAAAGGTAACAAATTAATCACATTTTCCGGTTAGTTTAAATAAACCCCAACTCTTAAAAGGGAATGTAATAAATTCATATTCATGCATTTTGAAATAGAAGTATTAAGTTTTTTTTTTTTTTTTTTTTTTTTTTTTTTATGTACGCGAAACGTAGAGATGCGCGTAATACTGACTGCTGCAGTATAAAATTTTGTCTATTTTTTTTTTTAAATTCATGCATTTTGAGATTATAAAGCTTATGCTATTACCTATATCGGTTTCAAGACATCTACTGAAATGTACCAGTAAAGTACAAGTATGAAAGTAAAGTACAAAAGGGTAACTTTTATTTAAATTTTTAAACTGAAATATTATTGTAAGTTTTATTCTAAGTCATCATGACCATGACGTTCTTCTAATTCATCACTAACCAACCTTATCTCAAAATGCATGAAATTAAAAAAATATGCAAAATTTTGTACTGCAGCAGTCGGTATTACGCACGTTTGTATGCTTCGAGTACATGAAAACCAATAAAATAAATAAATAAATAATCACTGAATACCCATTTCTGAAAATGCATGAATATGAAAAATATGCAAAATTTAGTACTACAGTCGGTAACAAAAGTGTCCGAACACTAGCAAAAATTCCTATGTAAAAAAAGTACATTTTATACGGTTTTGTTAAATAAATCCTTATCTAATCATGTTCTTACACTGACTAAGAACAGGATTCGACAAGGATTTATTTAAGAAAACCGTATGAAGTGTACTTTTTTTACATAGGAATTTTTGCTAGTGTTCGGACACTTTTGTTACCGACTGTACAGCAACCAATATTACGTACGTGTATACGCTTCACGTGCAAGGAAAAAAAAAAAAAAAAAAAAAAAAAAAATGGACACACCTATCTCAAAATGCATGAATCTAAATAGCAATCAAAATTTTGTACAGCTGCAGCCAGTATTACGCACGTCTTTACGCTTCATGCACATGAAAAAAAAAAAGCAAATTACTGAATACTCCTATCTCAAAATGCATGAGTCAGAATTTAATACGTTCCCCATTACGAGTTGGGTATTTTATAAACTAACAGGTAAATATGATAAATATTGAATAATTCATCACATTCCCCAAATTTAACCTGGATTATGCATAATCCCGGTAATTATACATAATCACAGGATTAATCACTTTTACCGTAGCATGTATACTATAAAATAAATGAATAAAAATATTTATGTGTAAAATAGATAAAGTGAGATTTCGATTATAGAATTCGTAGAATCTGTCGTAGTTTTCAAAATTACAACATTCAAATTGTGTCAGCATGAAATCATTAATTATTTGTTATTACTTGGTTTAGATAATGTAAAATACATTAAAATTAAAAAGTAATCGTTGCAGACGTCCATTTCAAAGCGTATTTCTTAATATATAACACTCGGTTTTAATGCGTTAGATTTCTAGATTGTAAACTGTAAACAAACAAAGCTCAATTGAATGAACTTGGACTGGTGCCAAAAGAAAAGATAGATGCAATAAAAGTAAGCTGAGCAATTTCTAAAACCGGAAGCTTGAGATGCTTACAGCCGCTGCCCCTAGGGTCGCTACAGTCGAATTTTGGTTACCATTGAGTGTATGGGAGTGCCCTCTCTGTATAATATTCTGTGATTGAGGCAAACGTCTAGGGGTTGAATGACGGATGTCAAACCTCCCGGGATTACAGGTACAGTCGTTTTCAGTTCTTTCGTCACTTTATTCACGTTTTCAGAAAAGTGACCACGAAACGAGTCGTAAACTAAAAGGGAAGGTTTTTTTGAAAACAGCTCCCGGTCTTTTACCCCACACGTATTTAAGCCAGTCGACGGATCCGTCAGCGTCCATCCACCCCTTTTCATGGGTTCGAACCAGCACACCAGATGGAAATGTAATGTTTTTCGGCAATGTTTTTCTTTTAAAAATAATTAACGGAGGTAGCTTTGTACCGTCGGCCAAACACGAAGGTACGACCGTAAACCGGTTTTTTTTCGTGCCCAGTGGTTTTAACCAAAATGCTTTTTTCCCCTTGCAGTTCACTGTTTTATTTTCTGGTAGGTCGAAACACATGGGTGTTTCATCCATATTTCCTATATGGCAAAGTTCAAAAGAATTCCTTTTTCTTTGATCGATGACGTATTTTTGAAATTTCATAATCTTTGCTTCCAAGTCAGATGGTAATTTTTGTGCCAGTTTAGTGCGCTGGCGTAAAGTCATTGACGACATCCATGACGATTCATAAATTTAGTGCACCAATGTTCTGATGCACGAAACGTGTTTGGAACACCATACTTTTATTCTTTTGCAAGCTTCATGGCGCGTAAACGTATGCCAGTTCTAGTGACAATAAAACCATTCTGCCTGCACTCTAAAACCCAATCATTTAATACATTTTCGAGTTCTGGAAAGGGTATTTTCCATGCCGCAAAGCCTTTTTTGATTTCGGAATGTTTTCTAGCTTTCCCTTATTTATGCGCCAATCACGAATCAATTTTTCGTGAACCACAAGTTGACGAGAAGCAGCACAGTTATTAGATTCTTCCGCAAAAGAAATAACTTTAAGTTTAAATCCAGCTGCGCATGAATTGCGTTTCCGTTTCCTAATAACTAAATCAGCCATATCAGTAGAAATAAGGAGAAAATGTGTAGTAAGATAAACGAAGAAATAATGAATAAAGTGTACTTCTAAGAACGAGCAAGATATAACGCGGGACACATGTTTCTAGCGAGTCACGTGTTTATAGCCACTTGTGGACGATTCAGTTGCCCATAAGGGTGATACATTCTCGGAATCTTACCCACTGATCTCTCGGAGGGGACGAGGGCGGGGCGGGGGTTGGCGTACATTCATCGTCTTGACCAGCCTCGAAACCCCACCCCAGCGCTGATAAGGAAAAACAATTCCTTCCTCTTTTTCTCTCCTGGTATAGAAATCAACAGTAAACGACGTCATTGTGTTATGGAATGTGGGAAGAGAACAATTGTTTTAGAAAAGGGCATTTTAGACTTCTGATAAAATAAATAAATAAATAAATAAGGATCCACGTATAAGTCAACCCCCTCCCCCCCAGTTTTAAAGCCTTTTTTTGTCCAAAATTTCTCGACTTATACGCGGATAAATGCGGTATCTTATTATATTACGGATTATTATCTTTTTATATTACGTTGCGTTCAGATCGTCAGTAAAAAGATTTTCTTCCAAATACATTCTTGATTTGTTTACTTTCATCTCAGGACAATCTCTAATCTAACGCTTCGCCTGATTGGTTCACTCTTCAGATATGTAAAGTCGTACACGATTGGATACTGGGTTGGACCCTGGATGAGAGTTTGGAGGCCCACCACCGCCTAGATAGACCAGGACGGACCAGGGTTACAAGGTCATATTTTTCATACGAGGCAAATCTTTCCATGAAATAGAGCCTAATGGAGCCAAATGCTAATTAAACAAAGCCAAAAAAGAGCCAACATTAATTTTGCCAACTGTAGGTGTTTGTCTCTACACGTATGTACTTTTATCAGTTTTCTGTATTATGTAGGGACGCATTAGGGACTTTTTGAATGTAACCTTTCTCTCCCGCACATCCTCTGGATAACCTGAGAATAAGGAAAGGGCATGTTTGCAAACAAACGAGCCATCAGCCAGAGTTTGACACTCACGAGTGGCAAAAGGACAACCTCTATTGGTGGAAATACCAATGTTTTGCCCTGAATAGAATGTTTTGCCCTGAGCGTGACGTCAGCTGCGCTTTCCTTATGAAAGTACATCATACGGACATCATCAACACAAAAGTAGGGACTTTTATCATTAATGAAGGGATATTGAGCTGTCCGTAGGGAACTCGGCAAAATTTAAACTGTTATGTTGGTAACACCTGTCTACTATATTCGAAGATTAAAATTCGAAGTACTGTCGGGCGACATTGTATTCTTGGTTTATGAACTTTAATTGTTCTTGCAATACATCTTTTTGAAAAATTAAAAAATAGGTTTAATTTTTTTTTCTAAAATTTCTTGAATATTCCATTTTGAAGACATCGAAATCATTTCGTTTTTAGTGCAAATTGAAGCGGAAGCTTATCATGTTGAGCATGAGATTTAAAGATTCGAAAAAAAAAAAAAAAAAATCTTGGAACAGGAGGTGTTGCAAGCATTGATCTAATTTAAATGTACAAAGTAAAATGTGTACAATAAACCAATAAATAAGAAAAAATAATTTAAAATTTAATATATATTATTTAATGTAGTTACACGAGTCATGTAATGTCGTGTTCCAACTAAATATACAAACACACGTGAAAACGTATCATAAAAGTATTTGTTATTTTAAAGAAAATTTCTTTACTAAATAAAAAAAAAATTAAAAAACAAACAAACAAAATCTCTAACTACTGACCGAATACTGTATATATACATACTGGGAATATTAAAACCATTAGTGGAAGGGAGAGTGTCATTCGTGAGTAATTTTTACACTCATTTTGGAGAAAATTTTAAGATTTGTGCAAAATAAATTTACTCCATTTTCTTAATATTTTTTTTCCCATTTCCATGAAAAAAAAAAGCGTTAGCGTTTTGATAGATATGTGTTTTATTTGAATGAAAGAAATAGTTTCTAAAAGAAACTGTAAAAGAAAGGGGAGAGGGAGGTGGTGACAGAAAGAAAACAAGACAGTTTTAATACAGAACTATGCCAAATTCAAATATACAAAATAAATTTTTATTAATTCAGTAAAACATAAAAAGGAAAACATTGAAGGTATGGCCATCTCAATATTTCTCTTTTCTTTTAATTTATTGGACCAACCTTAGGGGTGCGTTCCAGACCGATTTATTGCGCTTTACTACTGCGACATCAAACCCAACCAACTAATCAATTATTAATTTATTATCATATTTTTTCTCAATTTGCTCAAGAATTGTCAACTTTGGTAAATATTTTAAAGAAAAAATAAGAATTTTCCCAAAATAACACTTCGGGGAAATGAGACCAAACCCAAAATTTCGGAGCCAACCACCCCGATTTGGAGCCAGTTTGGCTCAACTGGCAACCCTGGCTCGGACGCGAATTTGGAAAGTTCCCACTACTCGGCATTTTGGCGAAAAAACACAATCGGGCTTTGGCGAGAGCGAGTCATGATGATAGACGGTAGGGTTGCACTCATATGCATACGCGATAGCGATACGTAACTGATACTGAATACGCAACCAAAGTGATTACGTCATGGACCCTCTCTCGGCACACACCAATGACTCTCGGACCAATTAGCTCCCATTGACTCTCGGACAATGACCAATTAGCACGGGAACACACTGTTTGGTGTGTGCCCGGAGGCATATTTACAACCTTTACTTGAGCTCAAACGGGGATGCAGTTCGACGCTGTTGATTGGTTTTTGTTTTGCGTGTCATATCTGACGTCACGCTTTCCGTCAAAGTTTAATGGAAAATTCTATCCTATAACGTTTTAATGATAATATTTTATTGTATTTCGACTTTATTTGTAAAATGTCTGTATTTTTGGAGTCAAAATTTCCTCCATCATTCATTCATGAAATTAAATCATTTTCTGATAATATAATTACAATTCACAGTAATATAAAAAATATAGAAGAGTGTGAAAAAAAGATACAAGAGTTTGGCGACTTGACAAACACCAAGATTTGCTTGCTCTTAAGAATTAATATAAGGTTTAAACAGCAGTTTTAAAGAGTGTAAATATAATAATGAATAGATAGACAAAATAATATATTTCCTATTCTGTTTTCAATTTTAATTTCAATTATTATTTATTTATTTACTTTTTAAAATGTTTTTGCCTCTTCAGTACGCAAACATTTCAAAATATTTTAAAAATATGTTTTAATGTGGCGCCATCTGCATAATCGGATGTTAGTTAATGCACTTAAAATATTTTTGATTTATTTATTTGAATTTATTTTATCTAAGTATTTTATATAAATAGATTTTACAAGATATTTTAATTATAATTTATAAGGATACAAATGAAATTTATATGCAACTGTACTCTACATTACTTTCTTTTTATATAATAAGCATTTATTTATTTTATTTTATTTTATTTGTAATTTTCTTAAATATTTTATGTTACAATTATATTTATTTATTTATTTTTTAATGTCAGAGCAATGATTTTCAATAGCATAAATATTTTACATTTTATAACTGGAATCTTATTTAGGATATCTAAAAAATTTGTACATGAATGTTTTTAAAATATTTTGCTATACTTAAAAAGCAGTTTTTTTTAATTTAGATTTACAAAACAACTATATTTTATTTATTTATTTATTTTTCAATTAGTTATAGCATTTTGTTTTAACCCTGTCGCTACCAACATTTTTAAAATAAAAATTATAACAATAAATACATTTAAAAATGAAATTAAACGGTCTAGTGCTGCCATCTATTAGTGTTACTTTAAAATATCAGTGCTTTTGGTAAGAAAATAACTAAAAATGCAGACAAACTTTTGAAATTTGTTTTAAAACGTCTTAAAATAAATAAATAACTAAGTAAAATAAATAAATAAATAAATAAATCATGGACATCAATAGTGAAAGAGTTAATCTCCAATAATTTTTCATGAAATTTTTGAAGTAAAATTTGCAATCTATATATTTCAATATTTCTCAGTAATATATAATATACTTTTTCTTCTCGTATATGGGCAAGAAAAAGTTGTAACGTGAAGCATAAAAAACTGTTTTTACCATAAAATGGGCAAATAATGCAAGAGAGAGAGAGAGAAAAAAATGATATAAATTTTCTTAAAAAAAAAAAAAAAAAAGAAAAGAAAGAAAGAAAGAAAGAAAAGTCATATATTTTCACGCATACAAGAGTTTAAAATATATTACTATGACTTTAATGGATACGCCATATTCCTTAAATGGTAATAAATTGTTTATTTATTTTTCAAAAAGTACAATAAATTAATAAGGCATTTAGTACTACGTGTAATTATGTATTTTTCAAATCAGATTTCCAGAAAGTGTTTTTCTTTTTTCATTTATTTAATATTTTTAAATTTCTATTTCAATGTTTGTAATTTTATTTTCCCTAAGGTTCGGGGAAAGTAGATATATATTAATTAATAAAGTATTTAGAATACTAACAAGGTATTTAGTATTATATGTACTTGTTTAGTTTTGAAATCAGATTTCCTGTATATATTTATTGAAAATTTTTTGACGTGTTATTTACATGATTATAAAAGAATAAAAGTAAAAAATATTTTTTGTTGTTAAAAATAAATGCATAAATAAATGAAAATGATAATTATTTAATAAAATTGTTGTTAAGGAATTGTTTAAAAATGTGTTTAGGACGTGAAATTAATTTTGCGTGAAAGCTATACGAACTTCTTACATAAATTAAGAAAATAAGAGGAATTAAAAAATGAAATGAAATGATAATATTACATAATAATTAAAAATCACTGAAAAATACAGATGGCGCCACTATTTTTCTTCTTCAGAATTATTTTTTTAAAGTAATATTACCTGCACAAAATTAATTTGGTAAAATTTTAATTACTCAGAAGAAAACATTGTTTTTAAAATATAGTTAGAAAACTCTTTCAAATATTCATATTCGTTTATATTCGCATAAAACGAGAGGAATATTGTAGATTATTACGGATTTAAGCTAAGTATTATAATCAGTGGAGAACCATTGCGTCATAAAAGGTAGAAACCAATCCGCAACGTCAAACTGCATCCCCGTTTGAACTCGAGTAAAGGTAGTAAATATGCTGCCCGGAGAGAGTCAATGACGTCACACTTCGGCAGCGTATATATAGCAAGCGAACGTCAGAATTCTTATTAGCATTAACAATAGAAATTTTTTCAATAATTAAATATAAATTTTAGGTGCTTTTGTCTCCTGAATTAGATACTTTGAAGTATGATTTAAAACATGCATTTAGTAATTGAATAGCTAGTTTTATTTTCTAAATAAGTTTCTAAACGTTCATAGCTAATTGGAAACATCTTACATGTAAACAAATTGTCGTGTTTATATTATGTCTAAATCAACTTGAAAAGAGGTTGACGTACATTTATTTTATATTTTGCCTATGTATAAGTTATTATTTCACATCTGCATTTAAGAGAATTATTAATTAATAATGCTGGAATTCGAATGTTTATTGTGTGTGTGTGTGTGTGTGTGTGTGTGAAGAACTTATTGCAAGGTATGTTCACAACTTTCAAAGGTTTTTATATTTATTAGTTGAATTTAATGTCTGTAAGTTGTATAAGTGCCTAGAATTAATATTTCCTTTAATTTTTTTTAATTAAAAGATGATATCGTGTATATTATTGCTATAACATATTGGAATATTAGTATCTGATACTATTGACATATGACTCATCTTATATCAGGTAATTTTTTTTTAGACATTTGAAAACAAATTTGACTTAAAATTATGATATAATAGGGATCATTCTCCTTTTAATTAGTATATTAGTTAGATGTTTATTTTGTTAAATATCACCGTTTAAAATGAAATTGGTTGAACTGATGATTACATGTAATTATCAGTTCAATCATTTTTATAATGATAATATCAATAAATATATTTATTACACACTACATTTTGAATAGTATAGTAAGATATATTTATATAGAATAAATTGCATTATGTAGACTGCTGATTCAGTAGTACACATACATTTTGAGTGAAGTTAATTTGAATTTATAAAAACAAGAACTAATTTTTGTTAATTGTGAATAATAACACAGTTTATGGTATGGTATGACTTAGCGTGTTTTTAATAAATCAGTAATTTGGCACAATTTCGCTATTATCCTTAGAATTTACGAATCTTTAGGAAAGTTTATCAAAGAATGCCATTCTCAAAATGGCAGAAAATGAAATTGCTTCAAAATACATAAAAAAAAAAAAAAAAAAAAAAAAATTAAATGAAAAAAATGTATAAAGTACAAAAAAAAAAAAAAAAGAAGTCAGTTGAAAAGCTTAAAATTATAAACAATCACAGTTTACAGAAGATCAAAAAGAAAGGAAGGAGCAATGTTTCTTGGAAAGTCCTCTAGTTATGAAGCTTATCTTGCTTTTCTGCCTGTAGACGTGGGACTGCTAGCCATTTTATTAATATCGACATCAGATAGAAGAAGAAAGAGGGGGATAAGCTTATTGAAGACACGGTGCCTTGTGACATGCTGTAAATAAATCTAAAAATAGATCAGCACTGAAATTTGTGATTTGATTTTCTTGTATCCTTTTCAGTTGTTTGTTATTCGAACTTTTGTATGTTTTTTTAATTTTATGGTGTTTGTTTATAAAAAAAAAATTTAGTTATATATATATATATATATATATTGTAGATATAGCTTCATCTGACAACTTTGAAATAAGCAATTTTAGTGTATAAATAGTTCCAAAAAACTGCACATTATCCTTAAACATTCAAATATTGCCAGCTGGAACATATCTATAGTGCATAAAATCGTTTTCATGCCTGTAGATGTGGGCTTGCTAGCTCATTTCATTAACACTGATGTCAGACGTGAGAAAAGGGAGGAAAAGCTTATTGAAAAAAGAAAGCTCATCATGACATGCAGTAAATAAATCTTTTCCTAAACTAGATAAACATTTAACATTTAATTTTCTTGCATTATTTGAATTGTTCGCCGTTTGAAATTTTGTATGATTTTTAATTTTATGGTGTTATTTATTTTGCTATTACTTAATTTTTATGGTATTATTCAATTCTTTCAAGCAAATCGTGCATAAGTTTGGTCAATTAGCAACAATTCAGTTTTAGCCAAAGAAAAAACACATTTTTCATTAATTGGCAACTTTTTGCTTTCACTCCCTGACCCAGAATTTTACATATTACATATAAATTTAATAGGGAAAACATTTTAAAAATGCTCCATGCTAAATAATTTTTAATTCTTCTGCTGAGATCTTAATCATGAGAAACTTGGAGATTTAATCACCCCCCCCCCCCCACCCACCCACCCATTCCCCAAATTTTTCAAATTTCTTGAAAAATTTTAAGTTAGTACTTCATTTTTAACAAATTGTTGAAGACTTAGCCTCATCTAGTAAATCTAAAAATTGCAATTTAAGTATAAGTTTATTATTACCACCAAAAGAGAAAGAAAAAAAAGCATAGCATCCAAAAATGTTTAAAAAATGAAATGTGAGTTTAAACAGCTGCAGTTTCAGGAAGATTAGAGAGAAAAGGAAGAACAGTTTCCCTCGGTAAGTCCTAAACCTGTGAAGTTTTTGCATCCAATGCTAACTGGAACATATCTTCATTCCACGAGATTACTTTTCTGGCTGCAGCTATGGGCCTGCTAGCATATTTCACAAATATCATGAAACGGAAGAAAACAGGAAAGAAAATTATAAGAAAGCACAGAACTGGCTTTTTAAAGTAATCAGTACAAAACTTTGAATAAGCACCATAAAATGCTATAATATCGCAACAATTGTTTTGGGTCGAAAGACTACATGACCCTTCATCAGGCGAACAAAGGAAGCGCGAGTGCTGAAATCAAAATTGCAACACAGGCTGCCGTTTGGATATCAGCATTTGTGATTACGGACAGTGGCATTATCTACTTAAAGAGAGAGTAAGAGGCAGAAGAAGGGATCCATACTATTGTAACAATCTCAGCTATCGTAGATCACAAGTGGGATCGTACACTGCGCAGCAAAAGTATCCGAGCACTAGCAATAATCCCTGTCTGAAAAAAAAAACACTTAATACTGCTTTGTTAAATAAATCCTTGTCGAATCATGCTCTTAGACAGACTAAGAACATGCCCCAACAAGGATTTATTTAACAAAATAGTATTAAGTGTACTTTTTTTACATAGGAATTTTTGCTAGTGTTCGGATAATTTTGCTGCCGACTGTAAAACCTGTAACCAGCGATGAGATTTTCTAACAATAACAATTACCCTATTCAATCATAAAAAATATTGTAAAAATACGTTAAGGATTATTATAGGGACATAGTGGTTTTTTTTTTTTTTTTTTCTAAAAACTGTTCAAGGGAAAAAATCATCTTTTCAAAATTAATCCGAAAGTCAAAAGAAAGAAATTTGTCTGCTTAAATTTAGAGCGAATTATACATATCAAAGTCATAAAAAGAAGGGCTTACATTTGCAGGTAAGTCGAATGAAATTAATTGGAGATGTTATTTGGATGCTCGAAATATGAGTGTAAATTAATTATTATTCTATTTACAGAATAAAAAAGTATTTACACCCGTCTTTCTTCCTATTTTATTTTATTTCTTATAAAATCAATCCAAATGTAGTAGAAAAACAGTGATATAACTTTATAAGTTAGCATTTGCGTATAACACACTGATAATTTTTAAAGAGAAAATATCTGACATTGTCATCAGTATAAATGAAATTGCATTATATATATATATATATATATACATATGTATACTAAAATATTCTTATTTTTTAAAGTAAAATTTGGTAAATGTAATAACACTCTATCTGTGTATCATATTGTAAAATGTTTCTTCGATTTGTCTAAATAAATATGCTAAATAATATTTAACCATATACATGAATTATATAAAGATCCACTGAAATTTATTTTTAAATTACTAAAGATACACTAATTTAATTGATTTTATTAATGAAAAGAAATCTAAAAAAAAAAAAAAAAAAAAAAAAAAAAAGAGAAATCATTTTTCAAATTAAACATATTTTATTTTCATTTATTTTATTTTATTTATTTAATTATTTATTTATTCGTGGGGGGGAGGGGGGGAATTAATTATTTTTATTTTACTTTACTTATTTATTTTTATTTTTATTTTATGCTTTCGAAAAATCTTAAGTGCAAATAAATATTATTTAAGGGAGACATACTAGGGATTTAATAAATGAACAGAAAACTAGGTTCATTTTTCAAATGCTATTTCACTGATGAAGATGACAATGCATGTTAAAGATTTTCACATTAAAAGCTAAAATGCTTTATGCACAAATGTTAACTTTTAACTTTTGAAGGTATTTATTTATTCATTTTTTTTCTAACCCATCTGAATTTTAATAGGAATTAAAAAAAAAAAGAAAAAAAGTTTTATGTTTTGTAAGTAAAACAAATAGTGAATATACACTCATATTTGAAGCCTTTATAATATTAATTTATCTACGAATTTTAACCACCTCTTACGCTGAAAGTAGCATAAATCTAAAACTAAAAGAAAAATCTGCTAATTTTATATATTTTAATCTTAAAAGTATTCACTTCTGCAAATTTTGTTTCAAAAACATCAGTAATTTGTTGGTGTGGAATAATAGTAACAATAATAATAATGATAATGATAATGTATAGATATTATCTTAAATATGAAATTTCAAATAGACAGTTAAAAAAAAAAAAAAAACAAAAAAAAAACTGTAATTAATTTATGTACTTGATCTGTAATAGTACTAAAAATGTAGTTTTGAAAATATCTGTAAATGTTTTCACTAAAGTTTAACATGAAATGTCGAACAAAACCAATTCTTATGCCCAATCGTTATTTGCTACTGCTTTGCTTCCCCGCGACCAGTCACAAGAGAATATTCCATCTTTATGGACGAACTATGTAGGTATTGTGAACTTGCCTGAAGCATGCATTTTCATCGATCCCAACCGTTTCAGCAATTAATGGCAGAAAACAACGAGAGTTTAGGCGCCATCTTTAGTTTGTAATTTAAAACATACACCTTCGTAAATAAATATTTTTTTCTTTTTTAAAAATTAAAAATCTCTTTTTAAAATACTGTCAGAGTTTCTTTATTTACTTTTCAGACTTTAAAAGAATACATTTTTTAAATCACATAAATGTATAAGGCAAAATATTTAATTTAAAACAAATTTTATAGGTGTTTTTTGTTAAGTTAATAAAAATTCCAGCGCATGCCCCCACGCATGCCCAGTTTGCTAATATTACTATAACGGTTGGGATCGGCGAAAATGCCTACAGCTTACGCAATAGTTCATCTTATTTTTATTGTATCTATGTTCATAGCGCAGCATTAGTGCATCGTTAAACCCAACAACCAACCAACCAACGATTGAACTATTGTTTTCGTTTGGCAATTTTGTTATTGTTTACATATTTGATTGGCAAAGGAAAGTTATTTTAAGAAGCGAGTACTAAATATTATACAAATGAATTTCGAAAATATACGTAAACCAGAATTTTTTTGTCCTCATTTTAAAGCATTTTGTATTATTTAAACAAAGTATGTTAAATATTTAAGATTTCAGACTGCAATTTCAGAATTACAGTTTTCTATTTTAATTTGCGTGAATATGAACAAATTAAACGAATATGTAAAGCTTAATTTATTTTTTCGCGTTTGGCAAAATATATTTTAAAACCACGGAGTAAAAAGACAGGAGAAGAAGGTAACGCTGAAATTTTGTGATGTTGTTTTCTAATGTTTACAGAGGTCGCCAGCGTGCAATCCTTCCTTCTCTCCAGCTTCCACAATGTTATTCAATGGGGAAATGTCTCGTTTTAATTATTTTTTTAAAAATAATATCAAGCTGAAAAAATTTCGATTGAAAGCAAATTTCATTAAATAGAGTATTCTAACCAACATGTTTTTTTTAAGAGCCATTTTATACTAATTTTACTTTGAAAGAAAGCTTTTAAAAAATGACGATTCTTATGAACCGAAGCTAGCTAAAACAGACAATTGGGAGGAAGGAGAATGGATGAAATTTTGTAAAGAAAAAAAATAAACTTACTTTAGGTGCAGAAAACACGAACTCGGACTTTATTTTTCTCCTAGGGCTTTTTTTTTGTTTTTCTTATCACTATCATAGCCTGTTTTACAACTAGGAACGAAGCATTTATTTGAAACATCTGAATTATGCAGTTTTAAGAACTTACAAAGAAATTAAATTGCTTAAAATAAAAAATTTTAAATGTACTTCAGCAAAATTCTATTGAAAACAACAGTATATCCGCGCCGAAGTAGGGAGGAATGACAAGTGGCGCCCTCAATATTTACCAAAAATTTAGATCACAGTTTCGTAGCTTTCTCCCATTGGACCTTCAACTCCTATTAATATTACTCCGTGTTTAAAACATAAAAAATTTAATGTTATTTCTTAGAATAATAGCTGTGAATGTTTTAATACGATTTTGCGAATTCAAAAATAGTAGAAAGTAAAGAAAAGAAAAATTGTCATACCAACCTGCTACTAACTACTCGCGAAATGGAAAAACAATTTTTGATTAAAAATGCTATACACTGTCCCAAATAAATAAATAAATAAATAAATAAACAAGTCCTGTTTGCAGCCATAAATTTTCCGTAATTCAGAAAAATACGTTCTATGAACGAAAAAATTACGTTAATAGAACGTATTTTTCTGAATTACGGGAAATTTCTGGCAGCAAACAGGCCTTTTTTTTGACAGTGTACTTGTAGTACCTGTAGAACACAGATTATCATACAGATAGGACAGTGAAGCTAAAACGCGAACCGGAAATATAGTAGCAGCACTAGTGTCAACAGAGGGGAACTAGAAGTGTTAAGTCTACATGAATAACATCTTTGATCGAAAATTGTTTTTCTATTTCGCGAGTAGTTAGTAGCAGGTTAGTATGGGAAGTTTTCTTATTCTTCACTTTCTATTGTTTTTGAATTCAGAAAATTATCCTCAAAACATTCACAGCTATTCTTCTAAGAAATACAAATTAATTTTTATAATGTTTCAAAATCTGCTTTGTCAAACATATCCATATTCAAGTACAAATTAAAATTACAAACTGTAATTCTGAAATATCAGTATGAAATCATTAAATATTTAACGTTGCTTGTTTTAAATAATACAAAATGCTTAAAAAAAAAAAAAATGTAGCACTTGCTTCTTAAAATAAATTGCTTTTCACAATCAAGTTTGTAAACAATAATAAAGTTGCCAAATGAAAACATATGTGCAGTTTCCTCCCTTCACTTTTTCTACTACTTTTAAATTCACAAAATCATAACATTACAGCTATTTTCTAAGAAATAAAACTAATTTTTATTATGTTTGAAAATAAATTTTGCCAAACACATTCGTGTTCAAGTGTACAAATTAATATAACAAACTGTAATGCTGAAATAGCAGTATGGAATAAAATCTTAAATATTTAACATTGCTTGGTTTAAATAATACAAAATGCTTTAAAATGAAAAAAAAAATATTTCGGGTTTATATATATTTTCGAAATTTATTTGCTTAATATTTAGTACATACTTCTTAAATTGTTTTCGACAATCAATTTCGTAAACAATAACAAAGTTGCCAAATGTAAACATCGATACAATGGTTAGTTGGTTGGATGTTGGGTTTAACTTTGCACTAATATTACAATGAACATAGATACAATAAAAATAAGATGAGCGATTGCGTAAGCCAGAAATCTCGAGAAACTTACAGCCGTTGACAATAGGGTCGTTGCAGTCAAATTTTGGGTACCGAAGAATATACGGGAGTGTCCTACCTGTATAGTAATCTGTGCTGTAGAACACATACAGTTCCCCTCTGATGACACTAGTGGTGCTACTATCTTTCCGGTTCGCGTTTTAGCTTCACTGTCCTATCTGTATGATAATTATCTGTGGTTACGACTGAGGCCATACGAGTTGGCCCATCAGGCATTTTGTTGCCTTAGGGTTTCCAAATGTACCCAGTGTGTTTTTCTGATAAACAAACGACAGTTTTTTTAATAGTCTTACGTTACTTTTGAGTAACTTCTTTTATTATATTTCAAAATTTTAGCTAAGTAAACAATAATATGATATGGGAGTGTGTTTAGCGATAAACTGCTATAATCATTCAAGAAGATAACATAAAGTGTTCACAGACCTTCTGTTATTGTGTATATGAGTTTTGGCGACATTTTGTATAAGAAACAGAAACTGCCCTAACAACACATCTTACCCCAGTCCATTCATGGAATATCCTCAGAATAAAAGGGCATCCTGAGGATGTACTGTGAAAAAATGTGTTTTCAGGAATATTATTGTTGCTTATTGCTCTTATATTCTCTTTCTCTTTTTTTTTTTTTTTTTAATTGCATTTTATTTTATTTCATTTTTTAGCTTAACCACCTCTCTGAAGCTGAAATTTATCATTTAAAAACGTATAATTTAATTTTGATTCGGTTGAGCGAGTGGGATGGAGGCACTCTCTATGTAGAGAGTAGTTGAAAGTTTTATTTTTCAGACATTACAAAAAATATATATATATGTTATAAATTAGGCAGATATATATTTTTTTTTTCATAGCTGTCAACATCTTAACTAATTCGGAGTATTGCTAGTACTCGTCTATTTTTCTCACACCAGTCTTTTTTTAGAATACTTTTCTTCTTCATTAATCGTAAACACATTTAGAGAGAATTATTTAAAAATTAAGTGGTGTAGAAAAAGGAGCTGGTAATAAAAATACTCCGGATTATTAATTAGGATGTTGAAAAACATGGCTTAAACATTGGTGAACTTTTTTATTGGAAACCTTTTTTTTATCCATGAATATTTTTGTATTTTTGTATTTTTGTATTTTTTCTGAAAATACGCATTTTCTGAATCCACAAACTTAAAAATGACATAATTGATATATTATATAGCCTCGAGACTGATGCAGCGCGAGGACCCTTTTTGACGCGAGGCCGTGGGATTAATACAGAAAATACAAATACAGACTATTTTCGGAAAATTTAAAACGGCTAAGTAGAGATTGCAACTTGGGATCATATCCAGTGCTACATAAACTAGAGGTATTTTTTTAATAATTCTAACCTGATGGGAATTTTTAAAATACCTAAGTCTACCTCAACTTTAAACCAAATATCATATGCAAAAAGAACTTTTCACGTGGGCATTAGAATTGATTCATTTAACAACTTAAATTTATAAATTATAGTTTAACATTAAAAATCAAAAGTTTTAAAACATTTATAAAAATATATTATTTAAGTTCATTGTAAATTCTCTCTAAACCAAAATCTTGTTATTAGAAACATTAGTAGTGCTTTAGATACACGATTTTTATATTATTTGTTTCAATATATATATGTATATATTTTTCCGAATAAAAAATGACATTTACAACATTAGACCGTGGGCATAGCTGGATATCGTTCAAGTCCATTTCAATCATCGAGGGGAATTTCAATTTAATGTTAAAATTAATAGAATATTCAGTTATCTACAAATTCGCAATGTTCTGGTCTGAAGCTCTGCACATTATTTAAAAATTGATTAAATAAGTTCTAGAAATTTGACGATTCTGCGGTCCTGCTATTTTACGTACTTTTTGAGACAGCCAGATCCTCTTCTCGTTTCTATGCTTATTCTGCAAGAAAAATCGGTAATTTTTTTTCTTCTGGCATTTCGACACAATAACGGCTGTTGTTAGTACGTGCGGTAGCACCCCGCTTGTATTTGATATGTTTTGTTTATAATTCATTATCTTGAGTCAATATTCATTAACATTTTCATACAATTCTACTATTTCTTTCTTTTCATGTATTTTTAAGTATTATTTGCATTTAATAGAATGTGAGAAAACAATGGCATAGTGTTTGCATATCGGGAATCAGATACATTAAAAAGTGTAGTATTTTTCTCATATAAGATGTAAAGTTTCTCTCGACATCATTATCCTGCGTATTATTAACATTTTGATCGAATTCTGTTATCACTCTTTATTCCTATATTTTTAAGTAGAATTATTACAGATAAGGGGGCGTCCCTTAATTACGTGAGGTGTTCAGGGGGGGGAGGAGGAGGTCGAGCCGAATCTCACCCAATCTCAAGTGGGGAAGAGGGGAGTCTCGGCAAATATTACGTATTTTTTCCCCCGCAAAAAACAGTGTAAAATTGCGAGAAAATTGAGTTAAATTCAAGTAAAACATGTTTCTTGACGTAGATATAGCAAAATTTGACATCCGAGCGTCGCAAAGCGGCACAGTAGCCTTTCAGCTGTTTTGGGGCGATACCGGCCAGCCACACGTGCGACTCGACGAACGTTGCAGCGTACGAGCCGAGTAACAGCAACGCACGGACAAGTTCCGACCTGCTTTGTTTATGCCCGTAAATATTTCGTTACACAACGACTCAGATTAATATCTATTTAAGTATTTTATTGTTCAGTTTTATTACTGTGATTCTAGATTACGATCGATGCAATCTTAAAAACTAGTCTTAGCTAGTCTTCAATAAAAATAACAAAACCAAATTGTGTTTCTGGAAATAAATCCAACGCATTTACAGTAAAAGTACGAATTTTGAAAAATCTCACGTGAGATTAGTGGAGGGGGAAAGGGGTCGAGCCAAATCTCACGAATCTCACTAGGGGAGAGGGGGTGTAAAAAAATCGTCAAAACCACCTCACGTAATTAATGGTCGCCCCCTAATATAATATCAGAAAAGATTACTTTTTGTTTGCACATCGGTGATGAGATGCATTTAACGGTGACGTATTTTTCTCAAATAAGCTGGGCTAAAGTGAGACTTTGTGCTGATCAATGAAAAGTTTTAAATATTTGTGAAAGAAAAGTATCTACCCATTTGCTTCTTCTTCCAATTAATGAACTGTTCAAACTGCCATTAGACAACAGCAAAGGTTACCATAGAAAGTGTTACTCAGTAAGTTTTACTCTAAAATGAAGTTAAATTATCGGCGAAACATTAGTCGAGGCCTCCATGTGGGGACAAAAACAGATTTTCTGTTCTGTTTTTGTGCCGGTTTTTTTTAGTGATAGCGGCCGCAAAAATCATGCTGTTGACTTGTAATTTGGTACACATGTTCATGAACCACGCAGAATTAGCTGTATAGTTTTACGTGTGTGTTCCATTGGTAGTTCCTGTACAGGGACACACCAAAGATTTTCTTATCATTAAGGCCTATATCCAGAATTTCCATGTACCGCGATAGCGGCCGCGAAAATCTCCTGATTGACTTGCAAATTCGTATACATGTTTCGGCTCTGTATAGAAATAGCTGGGTATTTTTTTTAATGTGTAGATTATTTATGGATCATGTATAGGGACACAACAAAATTTTTCTTATCATTACTGCCTATGGGGTGAATTTTGTTTAAGCGAATTCTAACTTCGTCACTCTGCATTCAACGAAATGAAATTAGCGTACATTATTGAGTTGCTTAAATTGATCTTTTGCATAGAAATTAGATATGTATGCTTAGGCTTCATAATTTATGTACATGACCTTACTAAAGTATTCCGACAATATCATGTAATCATCCAAATTTTGCCAAATTTCGAACAATTATTTTTGAAAAACATAGAATAAGTTGAAATGTTTTTACTGATGTTCTTTTATAGAGAAAATCAAAAGAATTTCATAACATTAGAACTTATGGGCAAACTTTTATCTTATTTTTAAGGGCAAACGTTTAAGTGCATTTTTACGCGTTTATGCTGCAATCAGTGGGATTAATATATATTATAAACATACTTAAAAACATGTTTCCTCTCTCTCTCTGAAAAAAAAAAAAAAAGGTATGTACAGTCGAGAACAAAAAGCATCCCATCACTAGTAAAAATTCCCATATAAAAAAAGTAGAGTTAATACTGTTTTGTTAAATAAATCCTTGCCGATTCATGTTCTTATACTGGCTAAACACATGATTCGACAAGGATTTATTTAACAAAACAGTATTAACTCTACTTTTTTTATGTAGGAATTTTTACTAGTGTTCGGATTCTTTTGTTACCGACTGTGTAAGCTAAATTCATTTACAGGACCATACAAAAGAATTACGGGGACATTCTGTAATTATTCAAATGATGTCAAATTAGGTTGAAAGATAAGTGAGTTCTAATTAGAGATGTAAAAATCCCGGGAATTTTGCTTCTGGGGAATAAAAATGGGAATTTCGGGAACTCTGGAAACTTTGATGGGAAGAAACTAATATTCAATGTTTAGATTTAATTTCACTTCTTTTAGGTGTACCAAACAACTTGTTACAAAATCATTTTTATTCTATTTGTTAAAATAAAAGTGATATCAACAATTATGTGATTATTTTACAGAAAATTGTAAAAAAAAAATAATAATAAATAAACGTTTACATTATTTTCAATAATAAATCATGAAGTTTTGTCTGCCTATTTAAATAACTCTATTTTTTTTTTCTTTTCTTTTTTAATGAATAACATAATAAAATATGTTATAAAAAATAATACAATGAAATTAAATTATGGTAAGAATACTTTAAAATTATTAAATTTTATTATAATTCATCGAACAAAATTTCACATTAGTGGATGAAATTTTGTTATAATCACTCAAAGAGCACGGGGAACAAAATCGAACATGAGCTCTTCGGTTAATAAGAATTCAAGAAATATTTTTTTAATGCATTAAATCAATACATAAAATATTCAATAGTTAATAATTAATAATTTGACTGTTATTTCTCTCTTCATTTATTTTTTGCATATTAATATTGTTGAAATTTTAATTGAAATACTATTTCCCAGTGTAATATTATTGATTGTTTTAGTAAATGCAGAATATTTTGAAGCATTTTTGTTTTATTTTTGAAATAATGTTAAAGATATGCATCTGAAACATGCGATTGCGATAAAAAATATAATAAAATAAGTGTTATATTGAACTCAGTGTGTATACAGTCAGAACTAAAATATAAATATACGGCAATAACAGAGAATAAGTCTATTAATTAATGAAATTTGAAACTTGTACTTTTTGAATTTATAGACGTTAAAAGCACTATTTAAAAATTGAAAGATCATAAAAACATCTGAATGTGAGATAACATTTTGAATCTCTAATCTAAGAAAAAAGATAAATTCGCAACTTGTGAAAACTTTCAAAATTCCCTTCCCAAAAAACCGGGTTTATTCCCTGGTTTAAACCCGGGTTTTTTCCCCGCTTACATCTCTAGTTATAATTAATTAGGTGTACTATTTTTATTGGCGTATATAATAACGGTGGTTCTTTTTCAGGGACACACAAAAAAATATCTTACCGATACGGTCTATAGACAGTATGTATTAAAAATTTATTTTAACATGGTTACATTAAATAC
This sequence comes from Salticus scenicus, assembly GCA_963930645.1. Classification (NCBI taxonomy): domain Eukaryota; kingdom Metazoa; phylum Arthropoda; class Arachnida; order Araneae; family Salticidae; genus Salticus; species Salticus scenicus. Next base: position 29,594,943 of record OZ005662.1, read on the forward strand.
AATGAAATGTTATTAGAATTTTTAAAAGCATGTTTTTCTGTGGAATATTTTGGGCATAGAATTGATAATTAGTTTACAGAGTTACACAGGGTAATCTTTTTGCATGAAATTTGGCACATGTATTTATTATTTAAATACTTGTACCAAATCATAGCTTGTTACAGGATTATGTATCAAATAATCTAATACCCTTCTATTTAAAAGGAATTAATAGAAGGCTGTTTTAGGAAAATATGTATGTAGTATATGATTGACATACTACATATATATGAATATATATATTTAGAGAGATAGATGTAGACAGCGAAAAGAGATATACAGCGGAAAGTTGAAGGGGGGGGGGGTGGTAGCCCAAGCTATAAATGTATATGTTTATGTAGAGAGTCGTGATATTCATATATATATATATATATATACACATATATATGTATTTATAAAGAGAGAGAGATGCATGTTAGGACCCACCCGAAGAGAAAGAAAGCGAAACACTTGTATTAGATTTGGGAGAAAACCAATATTACTGATGCCATTTCTAGAATTAAGTTAAAATGAAGCTGGGCTGGGCACTTTTCCGGAAGAAATGATGATAGATGGACCACGGATTTTGGATACCGCGATACAACAACAAACCGAGAAAGACACAAATGTGAGACCACCAATCGAGAAGAATTGCAGAAAACAGGGCAGATTAGAATCACCTAGAAGAGGCCTTCATCCTGCAGTGGACTGATAAAAGGTTGAAATTCATGATGATAATGATATATATAATATGGAGTAAATAAATAAATATTATCAATGATCTATTGAATAATGAGTGATGAAAATAAGACGTTGATGCTTCTGATCTGCAGATCAACTAGTTATTATATTTTACTTTTTTTAGCAGTTTTTTTTTTCAGAAATATGATTTTAGCACTTGTGTGGAAGTTAATTTAAAACTTATTCAACGAATCACAATATTACCAAAAATATATTGCGCACAGCTATAAACCAGCATCGTAAATGTAAACTCAGTTTCACCAAATTGGAATAAATTTTCCAAATTTATGTTCAAAGTTTACTTCCAGAACATTTGATACTTTCATTACTTATCTTAAAAAGAACATATTAGCAACATTTTTCAGACTGACCCCGAAAAGTTGAAACGACATTTTTAGCATACGGACCACAGTCTACATCTCTTTCTTCTAGGATTTTATATATAAAAAAATTTTAAATGTCGAAAAATACAAATGATTAAGGGGTACATACAAATGAAACACTTCAGGTTGCAAAGCCGCTTGCAATGGAAGTTTCAGTGCATTCACCTCAATCTTGAATTAAAATCTCTCTAAATGAAGAACCTCAGTGTGGACCTGATGAAGAATATTCCAGTTTATCGAACAACTATCCGAATGAGAATTTGGCTGTTATGTCAGTTTTAGTATATTGGCATAACGTACTAAATTCTCTTTCAGATAGTTCAATGAAGCACAAAATCTTGAAAAGTGCTTCTTCTGAAGTGAAGCAGTCGTCTATTTGAAAAATATACTAATGCATATAAAGGATTATGTTTTTTGTAAGTATAATATACTTTTCAAATTTTTATAGTTTTTATTATTGAGAAATTGAGTGAGTATTTTAAAATATGAATAAATTTACTTCAGTCTTGAACCAGATTCTGGCAGGTGAATGTTGATCTGATCAATGAAGAATGCATTTCTTCTTAGTTTTACGAATAAACATCTGAATTAGAATTTGTCTGTTATGTCAGTTTTAATATATTGACAAAACAAGTTCTTTTTCAGATTAATTAATGATGCCTAAATACTGAATTTTAATACACTGCTGTTAAAAATATCATTTATTTCATGGATTTACCTTTTTATTATCAAGAATGATAAACAATTTACTATAAGTATTTACATAATGCTAAAAACACCAATGTAAAAAAGTGTTAAAACCAAACTGCAGTTTCTGTAGCATTAAGTGTACCTACCATCATCAGTGTCAAACCTGATTGAGAATTTGTAAACTGATGGATGATATGCTTAATGCATTCTGCACTGATAACGATATACTTAAAGCTTGCTACTGAAATTGCAGTTTGGTTTTAGCATTTTTTGCATTGGTGTTTTCAACATTGTGTAAATCTTTCTGTTCAATGTCAAGTCTGGTTATATAAGTAATTTATTATTTTAATTATTATTATTATGCTATATTATCACCACTAACTATTTGGTCAAATATTGAATATTCTTCAAGCTAAATAGTAACTATGTAGCTAGCTGTTTACTCTTATATTCAGGTGTCATTATCTTAATTTTTTACTACTACTACACTATTACTGTGTAAGTAATGGAAGTATTGTGTTCCTATTTATTGAAATTTTATTTTTCCGACTGAGTGAAAATAATGCCTGGACCGGGAGTCGAACCCCGGATCTTTGACTTTCGGAAATCTTTCACTCAGTCGGAAAAACAAAATTTCAATAAATATGATTTTCTTCCACAGAAAATCAGAACACAATAAAAATTGTATTGTGTTCAGTTCAAAAATTCAATATCGAGTTTTCACTTGATTTACATGTTTTAAGGTGTCCTGAGTCCAAAAAAAAAAAAGTTTTTAGCAATTGGTCAGAATGTGTGTGTGGAATCTTCTGATTATCATTTCTCTGAAACTGATAGATGGAACTATGAAACTTCAGAATTGAGACACGCCGGGTGTATAGATGATTTTTCTAACTTTTGATGAAAATTCGACTATCAAGAACCAGGAGTGGGGCTGTAAGTCCATATTTCAAAAACGGTTCTAATGATTTTATTCGAAGCTTTGATTAGATGTTCTTTAATATGAATGATTTGGTTTGTTCAGAAAAATTGATAGGTGTCCTGTATAAATATCTCAATTTCAGGTCTCACAAGTGCATGCCTTTAAAAACAGCTGTACGAATTTTTTTCAAACTTCTCATATGAATCTCCTTTTTTGTATGTAATTGTTATTTTTGGGTCAACAATTGAGTACGCCAAGTTTTGGTAAAAGTCGGTATCTAAAAAGCGATTCTAATGACTTTCTTGAAAATTGTTGCATAAACCCATTAGATATCCTTTCTCGTGTATTGCATAGTTATTACAGGAAAATTAACAGTTATACTGATTAGGTAGGTCAGTTTTAGATCTTAAAATAAGTGTTTCAAAAATAAAAAAAGTTTAAACTGATTTTTTTTCTCTTATTTTTTTTAACTCGCTATGTAAATTCTGTTTTATATGCATTTATATGAGTATCAGCTTTCTCGTACTGCAAAATTTTCAGATGTCTATTTTATTAGGTAAGTTTTATGTCTTTTGATTATACAGGGTTAGTCAAAAAGAATAGGACAATAAGAAAACTATTTTTAGACGAATGTATGTTTATTGTAACCAAACTACAGCTACGTATGGACAGATAAACTATCAAAGTTTTTTCTCATGGAACTTCCAATTCCATGGCTGCACGATTTGTCGACTTCTGGGGACTTCGTTGAAAGGATGCACGAATGGATTCCACAGTTTCTTCGGAGAAACGTGGTTGTCCTGTGCTTTTACCCTTGCATAAGCACCCCGTCTCCTCAAATTGCTTTACCCACCTCACAATGGAATGTCGATGAGGTGGTTCCTTGTCATACTTGGCTCGAAATTGTCGTTGGACCGTAATTACTGTACTGACATTGTTTTAGCAAATATCACACAAAACGCCTTCTCCTTGCCTGATTGCGCCATTTTAAAAACATCGTCTACTAGCGGCATTAACGTACATGTGTGTTGCCAAATAAAACTTTGATAGTTTATCTGTCCATACGTAGCTGTAGTTTGGTTACAATAAACATACATTCGTCTAAAAATAGTTTTCTTATTGTCCTATTCATTTTGACTAACCCTGTATTATTTCCCAAAAGTACATGTAATAGTGGGTAAAGGAAGTCGTGTGGTTGTTTTAAACTACATTTTTGAAGTGAAAACTTCTTTAGGCGCGTTGAGCACTTTTGGGTAAACAAAAATCATGAAACTTGCGTCGTCATCAGCGAAGGTTTTCCATTTGAAGTGAAAACTTTTTTAGGCGCGTTGAGCACTTTTGGGTGAACAAAAATCATGAAATTCGCGTCATCGTCAGCGAAGGCTTTACATGAGAAGAAACATATTTTTACCAATTTATATTATCGAAAGTGGAATTCGAGATTTCAGCTGATTTACATGTTTTGAGGTGTCCTGAATCGGTTTTCTTTTGTATGTCAGCTACTAATTAAAATAATTTCATAAGTAATACATCATTTGAAAGCTTTGTTGAGTTGGAATCGAACAGTAGCTTACAGAAATTTCTACCGCCAGATGGCGCTGTAATATTTTAAAAATTCAATATTTCAAATTCTAATTATGATTAAATTATTTTTAATACATCATTCGAAAGATATTTTAAAGTTCTTTTATATTATCGAAAGTGGAATTCGAGATTTCATCTGATTTACACGTTTTGAGGTGTCCTGAATCGGTTTTCTTTTGTATCTCAGCTACTAATTAAAATAATTTCATAAGTAATCAATATTTTTACGTAATATAAGGCTTAGTTCATTTAATATGGGTAGCTACAAATATTGTGCCGATTGTGTTTATACAGAAGTGTTTATACAGATCATAAACACTTCCTTACAAACCAAAAATAATTCGAAAATAATAATCTAATAGCTCGATGATACAATTCACAAGTTACTTAGTTTTCACTTCTATCGGCAGTATCCAAAGACTGCTTTGATTTTTTTTTTTTTTTTTTTTTCTTTTTGAATAGTATCATTTATATTTAGTAATTTATATTTATTTATTTTAAATTATGAAAATTATAAAAAATTACTATTTAGAAACAGTGGTTTACTTCAATGTAGAAAATTTTTAGAAAATATTACTATACCTAAATAGTAGTGATATGCTGAATTCAAAGCGAAGAAAATTATTAACTGTTAGTCTTCTTAATAAACATATAAGTTTTTTAAATAACAGTATCTTGTACCGGGGTTGGAAAAATGATACAAAAATACAGCATTTGAGAAAAATCAACTTACAAATAACAAAGTTTACATTAAAAATTGACGCAAATGCCTCTCATGTGGATAAATTGTGAGACATATGTTATGCTTTGCATGCATGTTGGGGCACTTCACACACATTTAAAAAAAAAGGCAGGGTTAAACAATAAAAAAAAAATTGAAATGAAGGACACAAAAAATGAGGAGAAAAAAAAAAGAGGGGGGATTTAACAAATAAAACAATAAAAGGAAAACAAACTTTCACAAAATTACTTACTTGGTGCAAGAAGAAAAAAGATTTTAAAAAAAGCATCATAGAAGTGATGTAAAAAATAAAAAAGTATGAAACTTTGAATTAACACCATAAAATGCAAGAACTCTCAAAAATTCTTTTGAGTCAAAAGAAAACACGACCCTTTCTAAGGCGAAGGTTGTGCTTACTTTCAGCCTGTAACATTTGTTGCGGGTTCTTGCATTTTATGGTGTTTATTCATTTTTTTTATACTTATTACTTTTAAATGTCAGTTCTGTAGTGTTATTTTTTTATATTTAATATAAAAATGTTTATTAAATTAGTCAAAAATTCTAAATTTATAAGGTTTTATTGAAATATTCAATTGAAATTTAATCACAAAATTAGACCTGCATTTGACTAAGCTTTACTATAAGGGACCCATTGGTAATTCATGACACAGTTATGTGTCATAAAAGTGTATTGACATTTTTTACTAGTAAACTTTTTGTATTGGAACGTCGTTTACATGTCTCAGAACTTTCTTATTGTTTTTTTTTTTTTTTTTTTTTTTTTTTTTGCTTCACAGCCCAGCTGAATGATGCTTTTTTTTTTTTTAAATGCATTTTTCAGATTTAAAAATTATTTTTTGAGTTATTTTACTTATTTTTTAAATAATTGAAATTATTTAGAAAAGTAAATTGCGTACGACAGTAATTGAACAACGAATTAGTGATATTCAGTGATTTTTTCTTTTCGTTTTTACCATGTTTTTATTAACTCTTATTCTTGTTTGCTTGTTTTTTTGTTTGTCCAGTACAAATCTTGCAAACAATTTTTAACTAACTTCCCGATTAGCTAGACATTTGAAACTTTTAGAATAGCTGAGAACACGATGACAATGCATTTTTTAAATACCTTTAGCCAATTGTTTTGTCTCCCCGCTACCTTCATTAGTGTTTATATGATTCAACAGAAAATTTATTTAACTAACTTCCCGACTAGCTAGACATTTGATACTGTTAGAATAGCTCAGAACACAAAGACAATGCATTTTTTTAATACTTTCAGCCAATTGATTTGGGTCCCTGCTGCCTTCAGTAGCATTTATATGATTCAACAATCATATAATTTCTTGGTTAGCTAGATATTTGAATCTTTTAGAATAACTCATAAAACGATGACATTTTTTAACACATTCACACCGGCGTGTCACAGCTACAGTCGGCAGAAAAGTATCTGAACACTAGCAATAATGCCTGGCCAAAAAAAGTACACTTAATACTGCTTTGTTAAATAAATCCTTGTCGAGTCATGTTCTTAGTCAGTCTAAGAACATAATTTGACAAGTATTTATTGAACAAAACAGTTTTAAGTGTACTTTTTTAATATAGGAATTATTGGCTAGTGTTCGGATACTTTTGAGTAGTCTATGTACATGTAAACAAAATGCGCCAGCATGAACGTGTTAAATACTTTTAGCCAATTGTTTTGTGTTCCCGCTGCCTTTGGTAGAATTTATATGATTTAACAGAAAATTTAAAAACACGCTATATAAAAAGTTCTTTTTATTTTTTAATTATTTATTTTTTATTATAATGCTCGTGAAGTGAGCATACATCTGAATATTAACCACTGCAACGGTGGCGTATCCGGGGGGGGGGAGGGCTGGTGGACTGCAGCCCCTCCTGAAATTTTATGTATGTATAAAATAAAGGCAGATGGGATATCCTTTTCGTGCTTTTTACATAATACTATGCATTGGATTGCCCTTCAGTGCAAATATTGAAGTTGCATTCATAATGAATATGATTCTAATAATTTTCATTACAAGTATTGAAAAATACATATTGAACGTTATAAACAAATAAATAATAATTTTAATCAAACTTACCTGATGGACTGTAAGATGAAGTCCTACTACAGTAAGTAATTCTCTGAACAACCATAGTCCATGTGTTTACTTAACAATGAAATTTAGAAAATTCAGGACTAAGTAATATTTAATCACAGAATAAAACTATTTCCTTAGTAATATTTACATAGAAGGATAAGCTAATACATGGCCTTATGACAAAAAAGGACAGTGCACAAGATTATCCCACTAGTATTAAAAAATAGTAAAAAAAAAAAAATTATATCCAATCCTTTTGAATAATCAGAGGAAAAATATGAAAATGTTTAATACAAAGTTGTATCATGGTCTGTTAGTAGTATATCAGAGTATTTCTGAAATTTAAATAAATTATTCTGGTTATTTATACACTATTATCCACATTTAAAATGGTTATAAGTTATACATTGATATATAAAATAATATAAAAATGTCAATAATATGTAAGTAATGTCTAAAAAATTATAGCGATCCTCAAAAGTCACAAATAAACAAAAACAAAAACCCACTGAATTTTTCGAATTTTTTGATGAATATTGTTCGATTCGTGTATTCTTGTTTCCTATTGGTTTATCATTCATCGCAATCGATAATTCTTGCAAGTTGACGTCACCGCCTGCAAGCGTTCCAAATGTATGACTATTTGCAAACCACTTGCAAAATTTACGTCATCGAAGTTGCAAGCGGTTCATTTGCAAGCGTTCCGTTTGTATGTACCCCTAACTCAAATCATATGAGCTGGATTAAAAATCAGCCTATTAAAAATGATACAGATATATTCAAATTCATGCGAATTAATGTTTAATAAGTCAGTTTATCTTTTAAAAAGTAAAACAAATAATATCCGCACACCAAATATTGACATTTAATAAGGCATTTAACAAGTTATGCTGTAGAATGGCTTCCTGCATACATTAAAATGTAGGTAACACGAAAAACAATTGGGCTTTCTTTTAAATTGATTACCTTGTAGCTTCGGATTTATCGGTCTTTCTGGTAAATCTTGGAATGTAGTAAATATAAAATTTGAATACCAAATAATGAAAATTTTCAATATTCAGTAACTTAACCGTTCACCCCACCCCTTACAAACATTGAAAATAGACAAGAAGTAGAGAAAGAAATGGGATCAAATAATATATATAAAGAAAAAAGAAATGTATATATTATCAAATGTCTGCATTATGAAGCATAGCATCACACAAAGCTTAGTTATAGAAGCCATTTCGAAAATGTTTGGTGTGAAATTTATTTTAGTTTAGTTTAGATACCTTCGGACGTACTTTATTCCCCACCCCTAATCGAAGGAAGATATTACAGTGCTGAACTAAAAATACGAATATCTGAATCTAAAATTCATTATCTAAAACGGCGAAATTTCAAAACTATTTAAGAAGACTTAGTGAGACTCATAAATATATAAGTAACTGTTCATACTAAAGCAATAATGAATATATATATATTATCAAGTTTATTTTAATCTTCATATGCATCATATTCGTATTACTCACAAAAGATTTTTTTTTCTACTTTTATTGATTCTGGTAAATAACTTTTGAAAGTAGAAAACAACTAATATTCCATTTATACATAGTGAATTCTTAAAACGGAAATTCAAATATTTTCTCTCTCTTTTTTTTCTGACAAAAACGAAAATTTATCGCCAAAAATAGATTTCTTGCATTGAACGATTTTGAATTCTTCCAAAGTCCTTTTAGATAAGTTTAAAATGACGTATTCCTACAAGACTTATAGCAGCGCCATGTCTTACGGCAAAAAATTTACCAACCATTAAGAACCACCTCAAATTATTTGTGGTAAATTTCATAATTAATATAATTGTTGAAAATATGAATATACATTTACCTATAAATGCGGAAGAAAAGCCGTATGTATGCAAAGGATGCTTTAAAGGATTTTCTAATAAAGGTAATCTCATGAGACATCGGCGCATTCATACAGGAGAAAAACCTTATGTGTGTAAAGATTGTTCAAAAGGATTTTCTCGAATAAGCGAATTGAAAAAACATCTTCGCATTTATACAGGAGAAAAACCATATGTGTGTGAAGAATGTTCTAAAGGATTTTCTCAAATAAGTAATTTAAAAAGCCATCTTCGAATTCATACTGGGGAAAAGCCATATGTGTGTGAAAAATGTTCTAAAGTATTTTCTCACAAATATAGTTTAAAACTTCATCTTCGCATTCATACAAAAGAAAAACCATATACGTGTGAAGAATGTTCTAAAGAATTTTCGCATAACAGCGATTTAGTGGCACATTTTCGCGTTCATACAGGAGAAAAACCGTATGTGTGTGAAGAATGTTGTAAAGGATTTTCTCAAATGAGCGATTTGAAAAAACATCTTCGCGTTCATACAGGAGAAAAACTATATGTTTGTGAAGAATGTTCTAAAAGATTTTCTCGAATAAATCATTTAAAAAGCCATCTTCGAATTCACACTGGAGAAAAGCCACATGTGTGTGAAAAATGTTCTAAAGCATTTTCTCATAAATGTAGTTTAAAACTTCATCTTCGCATCCATACAGATGAAAAACCATATGTGTGTGATATATGTTCTAAGGGATTTTCTCAAATAAGTAATCTAAAGAGGCATGTTCGAATTCATACACAAGAAAAGCCATAGTGTGTGAAAAATTTTTAACACATTTTCTCAATTATGTCATCTAAAAAATCATCTTCGCATTCGTACCAGAGAAAAACCATATATGTGTTAAGTATGATCTCATTCAAAAACATGTTGCGTACAGAATATAAAATATTGCGTATGATTGGTTTCCAGACTGCAAAAAAACTTTCAGGTACTTTGTGGAATGAAAATAGAAGGTTAAATGATGATTTATTTTTCTTTTCAGTAAAATGTAATTGTTTATTTATTCACACGACAGATTAAATATATGTACAGAAAATTTTTAAATGGAATATGAATTACTACATATAAACTAGCAAACATTTCGCATTTTCACATGAAAAAGCTGTGGAACATGTAAAATATAGAAAATTAAACCACAGTTCAAAAAAAAAAAAAAAAAATGTTAATACTCTACTTTCTCTTCTGTAAGTACACCTAAAGAATGAGGTTTTTTTGGAGGAAATGTTTTTTAACTTCATTATTAAAAATTACGTAATGAATTATTTCATATGCTACTTTTATGTCAATTTTTGCTGATCAAGAGTAGAAAGTGAGCAGGTCAGTATATAGGCATGAAGCACAAAAGCCAGCGCAAATTCATCTGGTTATTTTTCATTCTTGTAAAAATTTGGGCCATTATTTAAACGCGAGTATAGTATTAGTGGCAGATCCAGAACTTGACTTTGGGAATGGGGGGGGGGGGGGCTAAGATTTTTCAAAGTGTTATTCTAGACCAATAAAAAACTTACAACTGCAATATTCAATTGTGAATGTCATTGTTTTTTTTTTTTTTTTGGGGGGGGGGGCTTCAGCCACCCAGCCACCCCCCTTAAATCCGCCACTGTAAAGTATATAAACAAAGTTATAGGTGAAGGGAGTATATCATAGATCGCCAAGGTCAACCAAAGGGGTCTTCTATGGGTAAAACTGTTTATAGAATTGCACATTTTATTATTATTTCTGAATTCCATTTCCACATTCTAAAAATACACAACCGTTAAATTACACTAACAACGCACTTGGCCATAATATATCCTGAAGATGTCTACAGGATGTCCTTTTCATCCATAGGACATTCTGAGGATGTCATTTGGAGAAGCTGTGCTGTTAGAGTAGTACTAATTTCCCAAAAATATATTTTTTTTAACACGCTTTTATTAGCTTTACCTGTATGTATGTTTGTAACCGCTCTGGGAGCAAACAAAAAATCTATATTGTAAAAAAAACACTTTTCTTAACGTGAACGCTGTGGCTGTGAGGTAAAGCTCCGGGCTACGAATCCAAAGGTCTAACGTTCGAGCCCAGTCAGGAGAGATTTTTTAAAATGGTTTATGTTTAACCCTACAAGGCACAATTTTTTTTTAGTGCGCGACATAAATATATAGATTGTAATTAGTGATCAGAAGAGAGGGAAAACTTATAAAAATAAAACCATATTTTACGGAAAAATCAACTTTTTAGATCAACATACATAAAAATATGATTTACTAATACGTTTCCTATTGTAATATAAAAGAAAAACAACTTACCTCTGCAAAATATACACTTCGTTATAACACACAGTATTTTTTTTTTTTTTGAGTCAAATCTGTTCAATAACTATTCTTTTTTTATTTTTGAATTCAGAAAAAAGACTAACGTATCACTTTCATTCAAATTTCTCATTTCACTATAACAAAAACACGAACGACATCTTTAGGTAAAGATTCGTATTACCACACTGCTAAATGTCAGTAGCTTCTACCAAGATGTCAAGAGATGTCGCTAATAATAATTTTAAAGCTATAGAAACGATTAAAGTCGGAGTTTCACACATGGAACTGGGTGCCTTGTAGGGTTAAAGGACGACTAGAATGAGGCGGAGTTTCCTTTTACTTGTGGGGAAAAGCTGCGCTATGATTGGCTATAGTCCTTTATTTGTGGGGTAAATTAAGACTCCTATAGGTTAAATTTCACCATGACGACAGAAGGTCAAGTCGTCAATTCAAAATTTTTTATTAATTCACATTTCAATAAAAGCGTGTTCTTTAATTTTTTAAAAGTATGATTTTATTAAATTTGAATTTTGTGTTCAAAAATGAGTTTTACTAAATGCATTTTTCTCTTTTTTTAGCCGTGAAATAAGATATTAAAATTTTTAAATATCAGTTTTTGGGAACGAGTGGTAATTTAACTATTGTAAATTTTCTGAATGTGAAAACAAAATTTAAAAATTTCTTTTACGTAAAGAGCAATTCTATAAACAAATTTCGCCATAGACTCACAAGGGATTTGGTGACTAGAGATGGGAAAATCGCAAGAGGGAGTGAACAGCCTTAACCTTTTCCTTGCATGAGACATCTTAATTGGTTACAATTATTTCCTTTTTCATCACAGACAATCGTCTGGCAGCTTAAAATGTTGTGTTGCCACCTAAATTTCATTATTTAGTTAATTTTAAAAATCTAATTGTTGTATCGATAAGCCGTTTGGACCCCTAGATTAAAAAAAAATCGCCACTTTCATTTGATACGGAATTTGAAACGATTGGACCAATATTTCTAATTTATTTTCCACTTTTTCTGCTTTTAACTCCGTTAAAATATCTAATCTTATTCAATTGCAGTGAATTTTCAATCATAAACATCGCTTTTTGATTAGACATAGGTCAATGTTTTAATTAAAATCTCCGCAACTAATTAAAAATTTTAAATTCTGTTTTCCTTATCCCCTCGGAAAGGCTTCTGAGAATCTGTACTTTAATTTTGGAGTTCTATGGGCAATAGGGGCTGAACGTATAGAAGAACAGACAGACAGACAAACTTTTCCTTTTATTATTATAGATACACATACAAAAAAGAAGCTTTTCTTTAAAATGAAGTTTGATTAATATGACGATTTTCAGGGCCATACAAAAATATTTAGGTACATTAAGGTGTAATTGAAATTTCTGTCGGTAATATAGGTAAAGTATATTGAAGATTAAACCATGCATCTTGCACGTACAGCGGGAAAGTGTTAATAATCTATGAAAACCGCATGATTTTTCGTTCTTGTTACTTATCAATATATTAATATAAATAATAATAATAATATATATATATATATATATATACATGTATATACATATACGTTCGAACTCTGTTGCAACTTCATCTAAGAAAACCGAAACATTTCTAACACTATAACTATGTGACGTAAAAACTGAGTTTGATTGGAAAGCAAGTGAAAACGCGTATCTAACTAAGATGACGTTAAAAATAAAAACTGTTTCTGTTCTATTTTTACCAGGGTGGTTTTTTCTGAGATTCATTAAAAATCACATGCTTTTTATATAAATTGTTATATATGTATGTTTGTTATATACATTTCCATGTATCTCTCAAACATTTGTACCTATTTACTATTTACCCAGGCTATACAATGACGCGTCCAGATATTATTTGACACAATGAATGAAAGGCTTTGACTACTGTTACTTACCGCCCCCATAATAAATAACAGAATTTTAGTAGAAAAATATTCGCTTATAAGTCCGTTCCTTATTTCGGGAAGAAAATTTGTTATGCCCCAACATTTTCATTTTTTTTTTTTTTTTTTTTTTTCAAATTTTATAATCTCAAAATTAGTAATTGTCTTAAAATAACGTAAAGAAAACTATTGGAAAATACTAGTATTACTCAAGTTTCTTTTTCGATTTTAGGAATCTACTTATAATTTGCTGGATTGCACATTTTTTTGTCAATTCGCATTCGTGTGTGTGTCAGTGTGTATTTGTGTTTATTTGTAATTATTTATACTACACAATTTTTGCTTTTTCATTTATACTAGGAAAAAAAAAAAAAAAAAAAAAAAAGAAAAAGAAAGAAATAATAATTTTTAATCTTGAAAATTCTGGAGGGACCCAGTCGAAACTCTAGGTTGGGGGTGGGGTGTGGGGGGTGTCCTTGGACCCTACATACTTACGCCAATGGTAATTTTCTTGAATGTTTCTTAATTTCGACGTCGCAATACATTCATGGTCTCGACGGCCAATATTTCCATCACTACTAAAGCGGGTGATTTTTTTTAGTTCCCCATCATACTGCAGTTATGGGGAACTTAGGTAATCGGGAAATTTTTCGACCTCGTTTTTTTTTTTTACTTTTATACACGTTTTAAGGAGCGAGCAGTCCAAAAATATTAAAATGGGTATTTTGTTCTTCTGTAGGGTGTCCGTTAGTGTGTTAGTCCGTTAGTCTGTTAGTCCGTTAGTGTGTTAGATGTTAGTCTATGTACCTCACGAACAAATGATCGCAGAGAGGTCGGACCAGTTTTAAAATATTAGTTGTGTTACTGGCAAGAACCCTATTCATTCGCAATATTCTAATTAAAAAACTTCAGAAGTTATTCGAAATTTACGACTTTCTTAACATGGGGGAATAGCGCAAAATTTCACATGTGCATGAAAAGAAATATTTTTATCGTAAAGATGTAAAAATAGCTTTTAAATATCAGATTTGATGCCGGAATGAACACCATTAACTATAAACATGCTAATTTGAAAATTTCGCTTAATTATTCGAAATTTACGAATTTCTTAACATGGAGGCAAAATTTCGCATAAACGTCCCTTTTGAGGGAAATATTCATTGTAAAGCTCTCAGCCTACTTTTAAAATAATATATAAGATGCTGGTGTAAAAATCCTTGACTATGAATTTTCAAATTTAAAAATTTCTTAAGTCAATAGAAATTTACGATTTACTTAATATGGCGGAATAGGGCAGAATTTCGCATAAACGTCCACTTTTAGGGATATTTTCCTCGTAAAGATGTCAGAACACTTTTAAAATATCACTTAAGATACTGGCATGAACATCCCTGACTATGAATTTTTTAAATTAAAAATTTCATAAGTTATTTGGAATTTACGATTTACTTAATATGGCAGAATAGGGCAAAATTGAGCATAAACGTTCATTTTGAGGATAATAAACATATCAGAAAACTTCAAAATAACATTTATGATACTTGTTTGAACATGATTGACAAAAAATATTCTAATAAGAAAATTTCGTAAGTTATTCGAAATTTAAGGTTTTATCAGCATAGCAAAATGGGGCGATATTCTATATAAATATGCATTTAGGGTATTGTTGTATTGGAAATAGTAGCATGAAAACTAAACTACGAAATTGATACCAATAAAATAAATTAATAGATTAGAATAAGATTGTATATATCGAACTGAACGGTGGGTAGCCTGTCAGGCAGGGATTTCGTCATGTCATTGTGTCAAGCATTTAGTAAAATTCATTTTTCTTATCATGAATTTAATATTTTTATTATTTAAATCATGGAATAATATAAATGAATATAGTAACGCAGCACTAGAAATTTATGAGAACATACATATGATGCAGAACTGAAAAGAGTCCAGTTATACAAAATAGTTTTTTTTTGGTTTTGTTTTCTTTTTCGCAGGTTGCGTTGTTCGCTCGTACAATTCGTACAAGTGAGAGATGGAGCTTTTCATTTTTGCATATTTTCTGTGAATACAGTTGATGATCGATTTTTTATTTATTTAAGCCTATAATTACTGGATGACAATGAACACAACGAAAAATAATGTCGACCATTCGATAGATTCGCAGAATTATTTATTTATTTCTAAAATAAATCAACACAAAATTTCTCTATTTAAATTTAAAATATTTTAAAATGAAGAAACATGCAATTTGCAAATTCAGCTCGGTAGTTAAGCATAATCATATATTTTATATCAATACTTTTTTTTTTAATGAAATTTTAAATATCATACATTAGATATTGAAGCTTGTTTCTGTTCATTACAATTGCAAAAATTATATGTTTCGTTTTTCCAATACTTCGCTACGTTTGTCCTTCTGAAGCAACGCGAATGATATTTGTTTATAACTTTGAAAAGATTCTTTTGAAATGTTTAACAAAGGGGAACATTTTACAATAGAACAAAAGACGCATTGTTAACGTCATGACTGAACGAAAATCCATTTTAAAAATCGAAACTTGATTACGCATATCAACAATAAATATTAATGCAACGTATTTGAAGATGTACGGGAGAAACGCCAGTATGCAGCATAGATTATTTACACCACCCTCTGAGAGAATTGTTTGAACTGATGTCACGCTTGAATTATTACTGTACCATTTTGAAAACTGAAGTAAATATATCAATCGTGTTCTACATTGTACACAGTGTTAGTATACATTGAAATACTGTTTTAACATCTGGGAAAATACAAACGTATTATTGCTTCTAATTCTGAAATGAGAAAAATTATGAAGTATTTTTAAAAGTGTCTGTATTTTGCTGTCTAAAAGCAGAGATTGCGAAAGGTGTGGACTTATTTATTATTTTTTCATACATTCAAAGGAACAAATTAATGGAATAGAACTTTTTACAATTAGAGACTTCCTTTTACTGCCTGAATTGTTCCTGAACATTTTAAATTTAGATTATTTTGGAAGAAATATTATATCTCAATTTAAAGATTAAATCTTTAGTCGGCGATGCAAATCACGAAATTTTATTTAAAAGGAGATACATGAATATTCGTGAAACTCTATACAATGTACTCTCTTCTACAGTCACTGAAAATAACACATTCCAAGAAGCCACAGATATGCTTCGTACTGTTTTTTTTAAACGTTTACAAATAGGTTGGTTGTGGTTAATGATTTAAAATAAAAAAAGTTAAATGGAAAAAAAATAAATAATTTTATGACTCAGTAGAGATTGATTTTGTCGTCTGAATATTAATAATAATAATACAATGCAATATAATTTTTCTAAATAACTAAATACAAGAAATATTTCATGTAGATTCCAAAAAAAAAAATATATAAGGAAATCTACTTTGTAAAAAACTGAAAAAAAAAATTGTATTCAAGAAAAAAGTACATTCTTGTACACTTTTCAGTTATTAAAAAAAAAAAAAAAAAATGAAAATACCTAAGAAATTCATTTAAAGCTGCTCAAGAATATTTTTTATAAATTATTTTTTGTGTAATAATTTTATGTTTGACCTTGTGAAAATAATTTCGCATAGAAGTTGAAACTAAATCACTTTAATTATTTTTTTAAGAGCAGACGACATACAAAAACGCTAAAGTGTTTTTCAACAGGAGGCAAAGAGTAAAAAGTAAATACAAACGAAATTTAAAAATAAAGAAACAAATTTAAAATTATTATAAAACAAGTACATTTTCGACAAAGAATGTGTTATTATTTGTACATATATACTTAGGAATTAAAAAAAAAAAAATTCAACGAAATCAGTAAAATTTTAAACGGAGGCATACTACTTGACTCAAAAATTTAGAATTGCAACTTCTTTTATGACAAATTTGTATACTGAAATAACATTTTAACATTTGAGTGATATGGAAATTCAGAAAAATATAAAAATTGGTTTTCCGCTTTATCCAGGGAATGAATATATCGCAAATGCAAATTATGACGAACAGGTTCGATTTCTTTCATTTAAAAGACCTCTGCACGGTCAATTACTTCTTGCACTTAAAATGTACCTCGAACAACACACACAAATGTTTCATAGAGTTGATTTTGTTTTCGGACCAGCATTTAATGGTACATATTCAGAACTGTTTGAAAAGGTGAAGCACTCTGAGATTGATATAGATAGTACACCAATAGCTATGCATGGAAATCTCATGCAATCAGTTGATTTCAGCTACCCATACTCAATGATTGATCATACATTTGTAACCCGGAAACCAGAATATAAGCCACAAGTGTTCGGCATCTTTCAAACGTTTTCACAGTCAGTTTGGATGGCAATCGTATCAGTTTTGATTGCGATGATGGTAATACATTACATAGTTTTAAAATGGAGACAAAACACCGAGAAAAGTATGCTTCACGTTTTTGCGATACTAATGAAGCAGTGTGCGCTGATAACACCATTGTCGTTTGCAGAAAAGCTCCTCATGTATTCATGGGTGGTCGGAGCCATGATCCTCTGCCTATCTTACGACTCCGTGTTTCTGTCTTTCCTCTCATTTCCTCCAGTAGTTAAAATAAAAGATTTATCGGACTTGGCATCCGCCGTTGAAAAAGGAAATATCCGTTGTATGACTTACATTAATCAGGGTGTCGTTCACTATTTGTGGGATACAAAGCAGAGACATTTAAGAATGATTGCAAGAGATATCGTGGAGAATAATTTAAGCTATGGAGATGTCTTTATGAATTTTATGCGCGAAAGTAAGAAGCAAAATCTTGCTTTTCTCTTCAATACGGAAATCATAGAAATTTTTACATCGAAATACTTCATCTCGGAAGATCGTTTCTACCAATCTTTGACCGCAATGATGATTCGAAAAGGCTTCTGCTGCAGAGAGATTATAGATATTTTTGTGCATCGAATAGTGGCTTCAGGTATTTACTTCAAACTAATTGGAGAAATTCTGTTTTCGACTCATCTTAACACTTTGTCCTATAGCTCGGAGTCAGAAACCTCTAACCGAAAGCTGATACTCACAGACGTTGCTCCAGCGTTTATATTCCTGTTGTGCGGCTACTTTATATCATTTCTCGTTCTTCTTGGAGAATTGTATTTATGTCGCAAGAAAATAAAACGCAAGAAAATTGAAAAGCGAAAAAGAAGAAATATGCGTAAAATAATTTCTGCAGTATGATTCTAATTTTCTATCTATCTATCCATCTCTCTGTCTCTGTGCCTTTATATATATATAGCTATTAGAACAGTGTATTCTAATTTTTGTTTCTGAATTACAACTTGTTTATTTATTAGTTATTTATTTTATACAAATATATATATGTATAATAGATATATATTATTAACATTTCAAAATTATATATATTTTTAATTTGTTATGTTTTTGAAAAAGGTTCTATAATACTCAATCTAAAGTGACATTTTTTTCTCTTCTAACTTTTTGTTTCATTCACTTTATGCTTCAAGGAATATATTTCCGATTCTAGAATGACACATTATCAATTCTCTGAACTTCAACTGAATTTTATTATGTGTATCACTCACTGTATCACGATCACTATATCACATTTTGTCAATAAGTTTCATAAATCTTAGTGATACAACTTTTTCACGTGCATGAAAATTAAAAGATCACAAAATTAATGCTCCGTTACCACGCAATAGTTTAAAGACCAACAATCTCTAGTACATTTGATTAATTTTTTCCAGTGCATAATTATCTATTTTTTCGTTTGCATAAAATTCAGAAAATGAAATATTAATTCTCCATTATCTAAGCAATAGATTTTTGTCAGTGGAAACCCTCATTTTTCACAATTTTTGGGGATTATTTGGAATACATGAGCAGTCAAGAAATTAGTATAGATTATATATTTGTCTCAATTTATCTTAGAGTTAAAAATTTTCAAAATATGGGGAAGCTAATATTAAATAAATGTGACGAACATTAATTCTTTTCTTCCCGAAAAATTATAGTATTCAATTCATTTCATTTTTTTATGCGTCAGGATAAAGTGACTCAAACATATTCCATGTATATTTTTGATTAAAAACATATTTTGAATTATGAAAATATATTCATATTTGAAAAAAGTATGAAATATGAGTTGTATAATGTTTACACGAATAGAACGACGTCACCAAAAATATACGTTTCCAAATCTACAGCTTCTTCCTATTATTATTTTTCTTGTTACAGTGGTATTTCAATTTTTATTGCTGTAAGGTGGCCGTCACTTGTTATCATTTGTGTCATCTATAACGTTGAATAAAAGGATTTAAAATTGTTATTTAGGAAAGTTTAGACGCATACCTCATTTATTAGAATTACTTTAGCGTATCTTACATTTAAAATTATCATACTTCTTTTCCGGTTATTATCTGAATGGACAGCATATTTTTCTGCGTGATATCTTAATCCATGTTTTGTTTTTTAATATAGGGATTTACCTCTAACACTTTTCCGCTTGTAGATCTGCAAAGAATTAATTTAAGGTATGGAAACCATAC
Source organism: Salticus scenicus (assembly GCA_963930645.1). NCBI lineage: Eukaryota > Metazoa > Arthropoda > Arachnida > Araneae > Salticidae > Salticus > Salticus scenicus. The sequence continues at coordinate 29,614,752 of OZ005662.1, forward strand.
CTTTTTCCGAATCGCCTTGATCTCAAAAATTCGAATATGTGGTCAAAAATGGGTGATTACTACTCGAAAATTAAGGTATAGGAAAATTTTAAAATTTAAACCAATTATTAAGCAATATTTTAAGTAATTTCAGATAAGCGAGATAAGTGCATTTAGATTCAGATAATATTAGTGAACATAAATTCAGATAATATTAGTGAAGATAAATTCAGATAATATTAGTGAAACGTTTAGATTACGTCCTCTCCTACTGTCACTATAAAAAAGAAAAAAAATTCCAAGAAACCACAAATATGCTATGTTTTACAAAACTGAAAAAGATTCAAATTCGTTGGAGATGTTAATGAGTTAAAAGAAGAAGTGAAATGAAAAATGCATAATTTTATGATACTTTGTTGAGATAAATTTTGTTGTTTAAATAATAACAACGCAACATAATTTTCCTTAATAACGAAATGCAAGAAAAGTTTCAAATAGTTAAGATTAAAAAAAAAAATGAAATATTTTTGGTTGAAAAAGAAAATCTCTCTTTAAGAAAGAGGAACATTCTTGTACACATCTTAGAACTTCCACAAAAAAAGAGAACATCTAACAAATTCAGTGAAAGCAGCTCAAGGAAACTTTTCATAAATTATTTTTCATGTCGATACATTTATGCTTTACTTTGTGAAGATAATTTTTCATTAGAGTTGTAACTAAATCACTTTAATTACTTTTATAAGAGCAGAAGACATAGAAAAATGCTAAAGTGTTTTTCAATACTAAGCAAAGAACAAAAAGCAAATGCAGACAAAAATTTCTAAATAAAGAAATAAATTTAAAAATACCATTACATTTAAGGCAAGCATTTTTTTTTTCTTTTTGTTAAGAAATGTATTATGAACAGTAGAGATACACTTAGACATTAAAAAAAAAATATCTTCGACATCAGTAAAATTTTGCAAAGCCCTACTGCTCGACTCAAAAATTTAGAATTTCAACTTCTTTTATGACAAATTTCTATACTGAAATCGCGTTTTAACATCTGAGTGATATAAAAATTCCAAAAACTGTAAAACTTGGCTTTTCACTTTTTTCATTGCAAGAAAATATTGCAAATACAAGCTATGACGAACACATAGGAACGGTCAGTTACTTGTTGCACTTAAAATGTACCTCGAACAATACACAGAAATGTTCGATAGAGTTGATTTTGTTTCAGGACGTATACCAGATGGTACATAGCCAGAATTGTCTGAAAAAGTGACGCGCTCTGAAATAGATATGTATGTTAAACCAGAACGTATAGAGAAAATTATTATACAATCAGTTGATTTCTGCTACCACTACCAGATGAATAATTTTTCATTTGTAACCCTCAAATCATAATATAAGCCACAAGTGTTCGGCATTTTTCAAACGTTTTCACTGTCAGTTAGAATGACAATCATATCAGTCTTGATTGCGATGATACCCATGCATTACGTAGTCTGAAATTGGAAACAAAATACTGACAAATGTTTGCTTCACGTTTTTGTAATATTTTTGAATAAGAGTGCGCTGATAACACCTTTGTCGTTTGCAGAAAAACTCCTCATGTATTCATAGGTGATTGGAGCCATGATCCTCTGCCTATCTTATGACTCCGTGTTTCTGCCTTTCCTCTCATTTCCTCGAGTGGTTAAAGTAAAAGATTTGTCGGACTTGGCATCGACAATCGAGAAAGGAGATTTCCGTTGTGTGGTACTCATAAGTCAAGATGTCGCTCTTTATTTGTGGAATACAAAGCAAAGACATTTAAGAAAGATTGCAAGAGACATTGTGAAGAATAAATTAAGCTGCGGAAAATCTTTGGAAGTTTTATTCGCGAAGGTAAGAAGCAAAATCTGGTTTTTTTCACACCTACGGTATTTTGTAGAAGATTTTGCTAGAGAATACTTCCATATCAGAAGATCGTTTTTACCAATCTTTGCTGGCAATAAGAGTTCAAAGAGGCTTGTGTTGTAGGGATTTGATATATACATTCGTGCATTGAACAATGGCTTCAGGTATTTACTTTAAGCTAATTGAAGAAATTTTGTTTTTGACTCACCGTAAGATTTTGTCGTGTATCTCGAAGCCAGAAGTCTGTAACTCAAAGTTGACTCTCACAGAACTCTCCAAGTAAACTCTAGCGTTTTTATTTCTCTTGTGCGGCTAACGTTTTATCGTTTCTGGTCCTTCTCGATGAATTGTATTTGGGTCACAAAAAAAACAAGTGGAAGAAAATTGAAAAGAGAAATAGAAATTTACAGAAAATAACTACTGTAGCATCTGATTTTTTTTTTAATTGTTGCTAGGACATTATGCTGATGATTTTTTTTTCTGGATTAGAAATTGTTTACTTATTAATAATTCCTTCTATACAATATATATTTATATATTATGAACATTTTAAAATTAAACTAAAAGCTTTTTTTTTATTTATTTTTATTTTTATTTAAAACTTCAAATTTAATTAACTAATTAATTATTTAATTAATTTGAAAAAGCTCTTTCATATTCACTATAAAGTGACTCTATAAAGTCACTATAAATATTTTCTGTTATAACTATACATCACTCACTTTATACTTCAAGGAAAATAATTCCGATTCTAGAATGATGCATTCTCAGTTCAGTAAACTTCAGCCGAATTCTATTATGTCTAACAGGACACTGTTTCACGATTTACCTTTCTAGTAAATTTTACTATCACAAGTTTTTTCACGTGCATGAAAATTACACGTTCACAAAAATAATCCCCCCCTTCATTATTTGGTCCAAAAGACTAATACCCTGTAGTTCGTTGCATTAATTTTTTTTTTTCCATATTGAAAGTATTTTTCGTGTGCATAGAAGTCAGAAAATGACATTAATTCTCTTTTTTTTTTACGCAATTGTACAACAGATTCATCTTTCTTCTGTTTACTCCAGATTATTTTTATATTATTTTATTAATTTATTTATTGGAAAATTTCTTATTTAATTTTTAAAACTTGTTTTTAGACACATAGCTGTTTCACAAATAACTAATAATAATAATAATAATAATAGTAATAATTAAAAAAAAAAACTACTTTTAATTTTCGGCACGTTTTTGTTCCAGAACACCTATTTGTTCACCAGATTCAAACCAAATAAGTATACAAATACATCTGTATATAAATACATCTGTAAATAAGTACTTTAAGTTGAAAGAAGCTCACAATAGTTGTTTCAATTCAAAATTACAGATTACTTTTCACCGGATGAAAAAACTGGGCAAGAGTGCGTCCATAAAGCCGCAACTACGCACTCGTGACCACCGAGAACTTTAAAGTTACTTCTGCATTTCCCTTTCTCTGAAGCATCTTTTGTTAAATTTCGTAGTAGTGCTGCTATTTATCAATCAGAGAAGAGTTAAAAATTTAAAAATCGATTAAAACAGCGAAAAACTATTGATAAATTGTTGCATAAAGTAAATATTTTAAATTGGGTTTTAGTGCGAAACCAAAAATCATTGAAGGATTAAAAGGTTTCTTTAATTGCATGGAAATCAACAAATATAAGACTTTTTTGTAAACTCTTTATTATTGACTCTTTATTGTTAATTCTTTATTGCGGGACTCTGAGTGGTTTCCTGTGCCCCTTGGGGCGCCCTGCTCGCCTCTTAATTCCTTTTCACTGTCCAGAACGCCTCGTCAGCGTACGTAACTGCCCTTCTGTTACACTTAGTTGTTTTTTTTTTTTTTTTTTTTTTTTTTTCAAGGAGTTATTATTATTATTTTATTTATTTATTTATTTGTTTTATTTTATTTTTTCTTTAAACTCCTGGTGCTTCACTCTGAATGATTTCTTCTCACGCGACGATTTATTCAGAGACAAAATTCTAAATTTAACCCTTTTGGCTGTCTTTCTTATGGAAAATTATTTTTATGTTTTTCTCATTTTTCATTGAAGGTAAGCATTGGTTGCGACCAATTGAGGGTACTCCGAAGCACTCAGGTTGGCGTTGACATTTTTGTTAGCTCTTTATTGTTAACTTTGTTACCCAGCTGACCAAGGATTTCGAATTCTGTTGATTTAGTCCCGTTACACGGCAAAAGTAAACGTTTTGAGAGAAGTATATGAATGTCAAATTATTATTATTAATAATAATTTAATAATAGAATAAACAAATACTAAACAATTTCGAGATTATTTAAAGTTTTTAATCATTTTCTCTAGTTTTATTTTATTTTTTAATTAACTTTCAATAAAGCAGAAGAAAAAGTAGTCACACCATTTAACATAATGTGTAAATCTGTTCTGAAGAAAATGTTGATAATAAACGGCTATTTATGTAAAAATGGACAAGAAGAAATCTTAAAAATAGCTGTACATTTCAGTAACATTTTCTAAAGGAAAATTGGAAACAAAATTATATCTGAACTATCGGGATATTGAAGAATTTTGTCTTGGAGACACATTTATAGAGCAAAAAAAATTACATCGTAAACGTGATGATTAGAGTTCGAAAAACTGTTTTTGAACTAATTTTGAAAAGTTTCACAATAATATTAATGGAAGGAGAGGCGTGGGACTATAAAAACGAGGGAATAGAAATGATAAGAAAGAAATGATAAGAAAGCAGACAGCTGTTTTGGTAGCATTTAGCGTACCGTCTTCATTGCATAAAGGAATGAGAGAGAAGTGCTCTTTATATATTGGAAAGGGTTCAAATTCAGCTCAGGATTATAAGCAAGTAGAATTATGCGGAATGTGTGCGATTTGCCAAAAGGAAATTACGAAACACTAGCTGTGAAAAGTATGAATGAATTGTTAATCTTTCAAGTACTGAAATTTCTAATATTCAATTTTCAGTTCTTGAACTTAATTCAGATTTTGCTATTTCTAAATCACCTTCATTTCCTCAGTTAATTGCTCCCGTCGAAAAATTTTTCAAAAATTCTCGTCTCACTGACCAACAGTTGGAAAATCTCCGACATTTAATCCTTAACAATGCCAACTTCAATTCTAAATATTTTAAATCAAATCTCACTCCTGCAGAAAAAAAAAAAAAAGCTTTGAAGGAATTAAAATTTAATGAAAATATCATCATCAGTAAAGCTGATAAAGGTGGTCAGATTGCTAATTTAGATGAGAAACAATATACCGATAGTGTAGCCACATCACTTAAGGATGGCCCATACTTTCCTCTGTTCCGAGACCCTTCTTCTTACGCATCAACCACAATTAAATCTGCTATAAAATCTTGCTCATTGTTGTTGAACTTAACTAAATCTCATCTTTAATAAAAAAGCACCACAAAACTGGCGTTGTAAAAAGTATTACTTACAAACTTTGAATAAACACCATAAAATGCAATAAACTCGCAACAATTGTTTCGGGTCGAAAAATCACACGACCTTTCATCAGGTGAATAAAGTAAGCACGAGTGCTGCAGTCAAAGCGGCAAGCACTCAAGCGGTAAGCACTCGTGCTTACTTTATTCGCCTGATGAAGGGTCGTGTGTTTTTTCGACCCGAAACAATTGTTGCGAGTTTATTGCATTTTATGGTGTTTATTCAAAGTTTGTAAGTAATAAATCTCATCTTATTCCTTCTATAGTTAACTGTGCCAGATTTAATGCTTTACCATAAGTGTAGAAACCCATTATCCCATTTCATCCCATAGTCTCAGTACTGCTTCCTATCGTTTAGCTGAATTTCTCACTACACTTTCTTTCTGTAAATATCTACGCCGTAAAAAAATCCATTAACTTCGCACAAAATATTTAAAACTGCCCTCACACTAATCTTACTATGGTTTCTTTCGATGTAAAATCCCTTTCCACTAATGTTCCAATAAGTGGCGCCTTCTGTTGACTTGAAAATAGATTAAATACTTTTATTTCGCGTCCTTTGAAATACAAGAATTAATTTCTCTCACACACATATTTTTATCGCAAACAATTTCTTCAAAGAAAATTTTATCGTCAATCTGAAGGTTTTGCCCAAGCTGGGATCTTCTGTTTCCCCATTCTCTCTGATATTTGTATACATTATTTTGAAAGCAGGCTGTTTATAAAAATGTTTTTCTGTTTTTTGGACCCGTTACGTTGATGACACCTTCACGCTTATCGACACATCTCGCCACAATATTGACCATGTCTTACAAACTGTAAATTCTATAGACAGTAATATTCGATTCACATGTGAAATAGAAAATAATGACTCATTTCCATTTCTTGATTATCTTGCCTCACTCAGTGTAGATAGATTTTCCACCACCGTCTATGGTAAAAATTTTACAGTCTCTCTACGTCTACCATGCACGTACCTGTCACCCACCTACCTAAAAATGGCAGCTTTCTATACTTTTCTTAACCGTGTCCTTAATATTTGTTAAGATACTGTTTCATTAAGCTCTGAAATCAAATATCTGAAAGCTATAGCAAATGACAGAGGTTATTGGCTTTCCATTATAGATAATGATACACAAAAATTACAACTTCGTTGTACTTCGTCTACTAAATTACTCTCTTCTAGTATTAGTATTGTTTTACCTTTTTCCTAAATCCAGTCATGCTATAATTCTAAAACCATTCCATAGCTATAATTCTAAAACAATATGATTTTAAAATATTTTTTTCACCTTCCAACACACTCACGTTTTCTCAATTAAAAGATCCTACAGACATGTATAATTCTTGGAGCATCTATAGTATTTCCTGCAATGTAGTTTATCTTATATTGGCCAAACTAAATGCAGTCTTAAAATCCACCTTAAAGAACCTATTAATTTAATCCGTAAGCAAGAAATCAATAAATCGGCTATTTTTAAACATTGCTAGGAGGAAAACCATAAATTTAAATTTGATTCAGCTAAAATAATTTGCAGGATTAATCCACTCATAAAGACGATTTCTTTCAAGAATTTTATAGTTATAAAAATCTTTAAAACATTGTTAATTTCGATTTCGCTGTATCCCTTTGTCTCATTGTTGGAAATTTTAAATTTAGTCCACAGTTTTTTAATTTCTTCCATATTTTTCACAACTAGTGTTTCGTAATTTCCTATTGGCCAGTCACACACAATCCGCATAATTCTATTGGCTGATCATCCTGCTCAAATCGATCCTTTTCCTATATATAACAGAACTTATCTCTCTCTTTTTTATGCACAGAAGACGGTACGCTAAATCCTACCAAAAACACCGTTTGCTTCCCTATTATTTCTATTTACCGTTCTAGACGTTCTTGTTTGCCTTGTTCGTATAGTTTCACAACAATTTTTACAATTAAAATTCTAACAATATAAATTCCACAAGATAGAAATAACTTGTAGGTAAAATAAATTTTAACAAAACAACTTGTAGATAAAAAGTTTCAGAAAACGTATATCAAAGGAACGTTCTAATAGAAGTTCGATAAATATAAGTTCTCGTCAAAACTTTTTTATGAAAGTTCTCAAAACAGACGCTACTACTAGAGCATTGTTATAACTATGAGTTTCACATGCATGTTCACAAACTTGCAATTTAGTGCGCAAAGTGCAATCATCGGGAAGACATTTGGGTAGACAGTGGTTTCAGTGACATCTTCTTCAAATGTTCAAAGTGTGCAATAAACACCCGAATAAAGGTGCAAGCTTATAATTCATTTATTATTATTATTTTTTATTACTGTTTATTTATTTAAACGTCCGTGTTACTTCTTCTATTGTCCCAAACATTTTGCGTGACTCTCCAAGCATACTTCCCTGGATAAAAAAAATTATCTTAATTTTACAATTTAAAAATTGAAATAAAATAAATATATTAGCACTAAAATAATTAACTTCAGCAACTGGCTTAATTAGCCAAACATTAACTGTATTCATTTACTATATTTTGCATTGCGATTAAATGGATGGGGGCAGGTATTAATCTCCTGGTTCTAGATACACGATTCGCTAAAAGCAGTACAGTTTCATACACTAACATTTTTCTTAACAAATACTTTTATACACATACTCATGTAAATACGAAACTTAATGCCCCATGCTTCACTTAGCGGGAAGTAATTTCTCCCCTTCTTCTCTTGAAAAGAGTAAAGGAAGAGTATTAGTGCGATGATGTATTAGATTACATCAATACATACAGTCGGTAACAAAAGTCTCCGAACAGTAGCAAAAATTCCTATGTAAAAAAAGTACACTTAATAGAGTTTTCTTAAATAAATCCTGTCTAATCCTGTTCTTAATCAGTCTAAAAACAGGATTCGACAAGGATTTATTTAATAAAACTGTATTGAGTGTACTTTTTTTATATAGGAATTCTTGCTAGTGTTCGGAGACCTTTGTTACCGACTGTACGTTCTGTAGACAAAATGTATCAAAGGAATTGAAAAATACACACTTCAAAGTTTTAAAACTGATAAATAAATACGCCTATATCGTTTCACTTCAGAACTAATAATAACCGCGTTTATAAAATTATAGCACTTACTACACATCACTACTACTTTGGTTATCCACAAGCTATGTACTTTGATGTCAAATTAAGTGTATTGCATGTAAATCATTGTATGTCAACATATTTTTTGTCACGAAAAGAAAATGTTTCCACCCATCTGTTTTCTGATTAAAATGTATGTTACGGTATCTGTTGTCAAGTCTTAAAGTAACCTTCAAGTGCAAAATGTTGCTTGCTTAAATGTTTCACCACAGCCATGTATCTGAGTGTTCAATAAACTTTGATTGCATGATGAATTTGTAATGTGTAAAGTTTTAATAATGCAAAAATAATGTACATTCGCAATGTTACGAATAACAAAACACACATTTATATATATATATATAATTTTTTTTTTTTTCTATTGAAATCTGCATTGTTTTAACCCTTTATCGACCAACGGTACTTTAATGTGCCATTAGCTTAAAAAGCGTGTAAAAATGAATTTATGAAATAAATGTCAAATTCATTTATAAGAATTGATCGTATATACGTCATTGTAATCGCATTACAAGGCGCTGAACTCTACATGTACCTGGTTTTATTTCAGGCACGATTTTATCAGGTGCTTTCGCAGTTATAATCATAAAAATTATAGTCAACAAAATGTATTTGTTAAATTTATTTAAATTAACTTAGCACGTAGAATTGAAACAGTTTTTTTTTATTAATGCTATCCAACCAGTGTCATGAAAAGCTTATGAGCGGAAAATTGTATTTTTTCGAGATTAATGTTTACGCTGTGCTGAAAATTGTTCTTTAATATTGAGTTGAAAATTATTTTCCCCCTAAACCAGAGCATCTTAACCGGTTTTCCAAGAACATACAAAAAGCGTTCCTATAATTTATTGTTATTTCTATAAAAAATTGATATAAAATAAATTGATATAAAAATTGCTTAAAGTTTGATATAAAATACATATAATAGCAACAAAATAATTAACTGCACCTACTGGCTTTATTAGCCAAATATTAACTTCAGTTGTTCACTTATTACATTTTGCATTGCGATTAAATGGATGGGGGCAGGTATTAATCTCCTGGTTCTAGATACAAGATTCGCTAAAAACTGTACAGTTGTATACACTAACATTTTTCTTAACAAATTTTATACACACATTCATACAGAAATGAAAAGCGGGAAGTAATTTCTCCTTTTTTTTTTTTTTTTTTTTTTTTTTTTTTCAAAAGAAGCGAAGAATGTTATCGATTTATTCTCTTGGGACTTGATACAAAGTTTCGCTAAGAGCAGTACTATTTCGCCCACAAACACTTTTCTTTTATATAACTCCTACACTTTTCTTTCTCTATAACTCTACAGGAAAGAAACCTGTTGTCACAGACTCATAACTGCCAACCTCTTAATTAATAACCCGGGTTATTGTTAGTTTCTGCCTTTTGTTTTCTCACCAGTCTTTTTTTAGAGAATTTTTCTGCTTATTTCATTGTAAATACATTTAAAGAGAATTACTATAAAAATTCAGTGGTGTGGAAAAAGGGACGAGTACTAACACTACTCCGGATTATGTTGGCAGCTACGCATACTTCCTCTGGCGGGTAGTAATTTCTCCCCTTCTTGTCTTAAAGAGAAACAGCGTAAAATATTATCGTGATGTATAGCTGCCAAATTGTACGTTTTTCTGCTAACAGAGATTTTTAATGTAAAATTTAATAAGCTTTTTAGCGGTTTTATGGGATTAAACAGGATGAAGTTTTTTGCAAAGAAATAGTGGGGTTAAAAATATCGTACGAGTTGGCACCTATGGTGTTGATGTATTCTAATAAACGTATGAAAGGAATTGAACAATACACAATTTAAAAGTTTAAAACTGATAAATAAATATGTTCATTGTTTCGCTGCAAAACTAACAGTCACTACTGTTATAAAATTTTAGCATTTACTACACATCACTACCACTTGCAGTTATCCGCAATTTATGTACTTCGATGTGAAATTAAATGTACTGAATGTAAATCATTATATGCCAGCGTGTTTTGCATCACGAAAAGAAAATGTTCCCACCCATCTGTTTTCTGATTAAAATGTGTGTTATGGCACCTGTTGTCAAGTCTTGAAGTAACCTTCAAGTGCAAAATGTTGCTTTCTGAAGTGTTTTGTCACAGCCATGTATCTGAGTGTTCAATAAACTTTGATTGGAAGATGAATTTGTAATGGGTAAAGTTTTAGTAACACTAAAACAAAACCAATGCACAAATTTACGAAACACAAAACATAATTTTATTTATTTATCTATTTATTTACTTAAATACTAATAATCTGCATTGTTTTAACCCTTTGTTGACCGACGATACTTTAAAGCACCATTAGTTTAAAAAGCTTATAAAAACGAATTTATGGAAAATATGTCCAAGATATTCATCAGAACACATACCTCACTTTAATCTCACTACAAGGCACTAGACGCTACATGCAGCTGGTTTTGTTTATAGGGCGCTTTAATTTTAATACAAATGAACATATACATGTAAAACTTGGATGAAACATTCTCTATTAAATAATTAATCAAATTTTATATAACTTTAGCAGAAATGAAAATTTTAAAACTGACATAACTTCAAACTTCTCAAAAATAAGCACTGGAAGAAATGGAAAATTTAAGCAATTATTGTCAAAGAAAACTAAATAAGAAAGAGCGTAAAAGGTGTATTTCAGATAGTTGAAGATGCACATGCCTCCAAATGTTTTATTAAAACTAGATTTTTCTTCCATTATTCACTTTTCTGTGTTCTCTTTTTTCTTTTTTCTTTTTAGTATGTGAGTAACTTAAAAAAAAAAAAAAAAAAAAAAAAAAAAAAAAAAAAAAAAAACATTCGAGCATGAAAATTGGAGGAGTTGTTCATTTTAAAATTATTTATCGACATTTTTATTATTTTAAAGATGCTCAATCTTTACAAATTATAAATTATTTTTTTTTTCAAAAAGTTCCTCCTGGAGGAAAAAGAAGAGGGGGTACAGGAAGAAAAATCCGATTTTAAAGTAATATTTGTAGAGATGTGTACATTCAGCTATCTGTAACGCACCTTTGAAACCCTTTGTCATTTAAATTTCTTTGCTATGATTGTTTACATTTTTATCTCTCAGTGCTTACTTTTTTAAAAATTTGAAGTTAAACAATTTAAAAATTGTTATTTCAGTTAAAATTATATAAACTTTCTATTGAAAGTTTGTTAAAGAATGTGTGATCCAAATATTATATTTCTAAGAGTATTTGTTTCAAAATTTTGCGCGAAAGAAGAAAATGAACTCCCTCAGAAACATGTTTGCCTATTTAGAGAGTTAATCATACATATGCAAGTATTATCTATAAATATAAAAGAGCAAACTCACTGATCACCGACTCACTGATTAAACAATGCCGTGGCGATTCTATGAGAGATAGAGTCACAAATTTTGGTGAGCAGGTTGGTTTTAGGACCTTAACCCCCACTAAGATGGGATTTTGCGAAATACCCCTCCGTTCCCCCTTGTTGGGGCAGAAAGCAAAAACACCTTTATAAGTATAACTCGGCTTCAAATTACTTCACGAGAAAGAAAATGAAGATTGGGAGAGAAGACTTGAGTACAAGGGAAAAAAAATCATTTTCTGCGATTTCGGAATTTTAGGTTTTAGGAGGGAAGGGGGGGGCTATTTTGGGGGGCATATTTAGCAAAATACGTATTTTCGAGAAGAACACTACCCATAATAGCACAAAGATATAAAAATCCGTCAAGCGTCTTCTTGAGAATATTTAAAAAAATTCATTTCTGGCTTTCTGCGATTTTCAATTTTGTGGCGGAGCTACAAGGACGCAAATCTGAGCCCTAACAATGTATACAGCAAACAAAAGATGATGAATGATGGTATAAAATGGATTAAAAATTATGATGTATAAAAAACTAACACAAATTAAATCGGATTGATCAAAAATAAGAATTTCGTCTGCTCCTTGATTATCTTTGTCATGTAAGCTAAGACGTCAGGTGGGAAGAGCCCATTAGAGTGTTCGTAATAACAGTAATCATTTCTTGATTTCAAAATGAAATATAAAATTTTGTGACAAATTTACGGATAAATATATACACAAAATTTTAAAGGGATTGGATGAAAACAAATTAGCAAGGTGCATAATTAATAATTAATTATTCCTGAACTATGGAGTTTAACCCGTTAGTAGTCGCTATAGACAGCGCCACCTATTGCAGATTACGCACTTTTAATTTAACTTTCACCAATAATTTTAAGAAGTGATGTGATCGACGTTTCTTTGATTTTATTCGCGTTTTATGTATATCAAAGGACACTTCTAAATATTTTTGGTGGCTATTGAATAAACAATTCTTGCAACACTGAAGGATGGGCGGCAAATCGACCAACTAGCGACTACTAATGGGTTAAAATTTTGTAAAAACAAAAAAATTAAATAATATATGAGAAGCTATTGAATGATATTGTTTTAAAACTATCACATAGATTAATAATACGTTCTGTAATAATAGTCTAGATATTTTTAATTGCATCGATTTTAACAAATTTCATCTTCAAAGAAGAAAAAAATAAAAACATGTGGTTTTATACCGGCATTCAAAATATTTTATTCATAAACAATATTTAGGTATATATTATCAGGGCTTTAATTTTTCAGGTTAAAAATAAATTCCGGGAGATGTGTGAATTGACCTGCAGATCAAAAATTAATGCAAACCTAACCGTCACCTAGAAATCCTGATTCACACCGCGGGTAGCTGCAGTTATCTCACACGACACAATGGAATCGTATGAGGGGTTTTACAGGAGTGATATATCTTTGTACAGAGCCGCATATCTGTGTTCCATAGAGAATTTAAAGTGCCTGAATATCTTCGGAGGTGATTTTTTTTTAATAGTTGAAAAAATTGCCTATTTATCTGCATTATATGATAGAATTTAGTAAGAAACAGTGAATAACCTGAAAAAAAAGTAATCAATTTTTAAGATATTTTGATATTTAGGTTCAAAATATGCATAAAATTGGCTAAAAAAAAGCACTTTTGCAAAACAAGTCAAATTTAAATAAAGATATTTTTATTCTAAAAGTTTTATTTAGATTATTGAAAAGCCCTCAAAACTATAACCATGTTATTTAATATTTTAGAAACGATAACGTTTTTACATGCTGAAAAAATCATGAATTTACATGACAGTTCATAACTTCTATCGACAAAAAAAAAAATAAAAAATAGCTAGCTTCATTGTCGTAGTTCAATCCCTAAAGCAACTCCTCTAGAGTATTTTGTCAAAGTTTCATAACGTTCCAATTATAAATTTTCGAGTTATGAGGTTTTGGGATAAAGCAAAATGCTAAAAATCTCATTTTGAGAAAAAGCAGAAAACAAATTTTAAAAAATTTCATTTTGAGAAAAAGCAGAAAACAAATTAAAAAAAAAAGATTTTACCTATTAAACAAAAAATAATTTTAATAAGTTCCTGATTTATTTCAAAGCTTTTTATTTTCTTTTTTAAATTCATTTTATATTCAGTAACAAATTTTGATGCTTATATTGAGTAAAACATTTATGCAAACAAACATTTAAGGGTCATTTCCGGTCACTTCCGGTTTCAAAAATCGGCGAATGACTAATATTAAAATGCCTGTAACTCAAGTTCTAAGCAAGATAAAAACAAAATTCAAACTGATTTAGAAAGCTAAATTATCAGGCTTTAATAATAACTTAGAAATAGAAAATCGGAGTTTTGACCGAAAATTGCATTTTAAAGGTAGTCAGGCACCTTAATTAGCGAATGAAAAAGAAAAAAAAATGTTTTGGAAACTTCGACTTAAAAAGATGGTTGGGAAAAGAAATCATGCGAGATGTTTTTGCTTATTGCTTTAATATTTTAATTACAAAAGACAAATCAACAAGAACAACAACAAAAATTTTATGTAAAGAAAAAATGAATTCCCATTTTAAAGTAGGGGGGCGATGACCTTTCTCTCTCTCTAAAAAAAAATGTGGGCCTCTAGGCGATCTGTCCTCACTTAACTTTTGAACCATGTGCACGCTAGTGCGTTAAAGAGAAATATTTTATACTTACTAAGTTCGTCGCGTGAAGAACAGAGTATTTATACTTTTTCCCATTTTATTTAAGACAAATTTATTTCGAATGATCATTATACGAAACTACGTATCAATTTTTTTCACTGCTTATGTACTAAGCGACATCTCATTTTTCGTAAAGTTAAGTTAAAAAAGAAAAAAAAAATCCCAACAAAAATGGGCTATTAGATCGATTATTGCGTGATAAAATCCTCGTTCCTTTTTATAATATTTTTCGTTTTAATTTGATATGAAAGTTTCTTTGTTTATATTCCCTTTATGAAGTTCTTCTTTTGAAATATATGGTAACAGGTAACTCTATCACTGCATTACATGATAACAGCTAACTCTATCACTACGTTACATAGTAACAGCTTACTCTATCACTTCGTTACATACGTCGAAAGGGAGTTTTAACAAAATTAAAGTTTTTTTTTTTTTTTTTTTTTTTTTTTCTTGGCATGGTTGATATCCTAATAACGACACGTGATATTTAATATGCAAAACGTAGCAACGAATGCGAATACCTTAGATAAGCGTTCGCCAGCATTTTCGACACTAAATTTATTTACAATTTAAACTCCTACTGGCCACTAACTTCATAATCTAAAATTAGACCAATCCATACTATTCTTCATAAAGAAACATAAATATATTTTAGTTCCCCATCATACTATAGGTATGGGGAACTTTAGGTAATCGTGAAAAATTTCGACCTCGGTTTTTTGACTTTTTTACACGTTTTCAGGTGTGAGGAATCCGAAAATGACAAAATGTGTATGGTGTCTGTCTGTAGGGTGTCTGTTAGTGTGTTAGTCCGTTAGTTTGTTAGTCTGTTAACATGATATCTCAGGAACAAATAATCGCAGAGAGGTCAGATCAGTTTTAAAATATTACTTTCGATACTGGCAAGAACCCTATTCATTTGCAACATTCGAATTAAAAAACTTCGTAAGTTATTGGAAATTTACGAATTTCTTAACATGGCAGGATAGGGCAAAATTTCACATAAACGTCAATTTTGAGAGAGATTTTCATCGTAAAGATGTCAGACTACTTTTAAAATATTATGTAGAACATTGGAATGAATATTAATGACTATGAATTTTCCAATATAAAATTTCGTAAGTTATTGGAAAATTACGAATTTCTTAACATGGCAGAATAGAGCAAAATTTCACATAAACGTCAATCTTGAGGGATATTTTCAGCGTAAAGATGTCAAACCACTTTTTAAATATTATTTTGGATACTGGCATGAATATCATAGATTATGATTTTTCCAATTAAAAAAATTCCTAAGTTATTTGGAATTTACGATTTACTTAACATGTTAGAAAAAGGGAAAATTGAGCATAAACATCCATTTTGAGGATCATAAATACATTAAACAACTTCAAAATTATATTTATGATACAGTCACCAGAAAAATTAATCGAGCGCTGGTCCCCACCAAGAAAAAATCCAATATAATATTTAAACGATTAATAATAATAATAATAATAATAATAATAATTTTGAATGTCAATCGAATTAACTCGACTCCACTTTTCAATAGTTATCATTCATCACGTTCACCTCCCAACGTAGACATCCTATATTGATTATAAAAAAATATCGATAATAATCATTTAAAAAAAAAAAAAAAAAAAAAAAAAGAATAAAGATGACAACCGATGGATGTGAAGAAATCGAACAACTTTCAATTGAAAAGGATAAATGTGGACAAATAGAAGAACTTCGAATTGAAAATAAAATGTTACTCGTAGAAATTAAACGGTTATGGGAAAAATTGGATTATTTACAAAATAGAGACTTAAACAGGTTGAATGAAGAGAATGTCTAATTAAACGAAAAAAATGTCAAATTAAATACGGAAAACCTTTGGTTGATGGATGAAAAAGATAACTTGAAGAAAGAAAATGTCTGGTTACATGAAGAAAATTTTAAATTGAATACGAAATTTGCTACTTTGAAAAACGAAAATGACACCTTAAAACAAGAAATTAATATTTTAAAAGAAGAAAAATCTAGTTTGAAAAAAGAAAACGCCTGGTTATATGATCAATATACCAAGGCTACTTTTAAAGATGATGCTATAAAAGAAAAATTATATATAATTGAAAATGTCTAACAAACCTTAAATAATATAATTATGATTGATACCAATAATAATTTAGAAACTTGCAGATTGTTTAGATTTATAAAACAAAGAAATTATTTTCTTTAAAATTAATAATTGAATTAATAATTAACTAAAAAAAAAAAAAAAAAAAAAAAATTTTTCTTTTTTTTTTTTTTTTTTATTATGTCAAATGTATAAATAGTTAACATACTCTGGGTAAATTTAGTTTCTCTATCTAAAATTTGTTTGGTGGTAGATATGGATGGGTTTCCTATTTACTATTTCTTTGTCACGAGAGAATTTGGATACGAATCCCTAATTGAGGGTACAAATAACTCACAGAGGTACGATCTGAGGAAAATTCAAGACACGGTGTTCGAGATGCCATTGGCAGGTGCCAAGGAAATTGTGAAAAAGGATAAGCCATGAATGTGTTTAAAAACAGTTAATTTACTATATCAAATTGAGATTATTTTTAATTAGTGTATTTAAATAATAAATACTCTTTATCATAATTATTGGCATCTTTAAAATTACTCAACTCTCTCTTCTTTCCTTTCTAAGTGCTTAAATAATTTGAAGGAAGGTTTTCCCCTTTCAATCTTTCTTCTTCTCTGTCGATCACTCTGCCTCGGTAGTAAATTTTAAATTACTGTATAAATTGTAAATTGCGTTACGAATAATTTGTCATATCTCTGTATATTATCGATTTTTTTTTTTTTTTTTTTCGAATGAAACTTTTTCTGAAATGACACGTTTTTGATCTGCAATGAATCACTCAGCTTAGTTCAAAAAGCTTCTTTATCTTACAGTTTGCTTTTGATAAACTGCTCATATTTCTTCGTGTATAAAAGATCATTATTTATTTCCAACTTATTTTAATGTAAAATAAAAAATATAAATAAATAAATAAACAGATAAGTTTTTTAAATGTTTGTTTGTTTGTAAAATCATCTTCCATGGTGATAATAATTTTAACAGAGTTCAGGTTAAAAAAAAAAAAAAAAAAAAAACCTTGAATCAATCACAACGAAGTACAGATAAACATATTAAAGCAATTTTAAAATTGCCATATTTCAAATACATAAATTAAATCAGGTAGATCGTATAACAAATATTTGTTATTTAAAAGTGGTTTTTTCGATAAAAAAATACAGCTGAAAAGAGAACCTTCAGTTCGTGAGTAATTTGAAGTTTAGCGACGGACTATTTTTATATAATTACAGTTAAAAAGTTTTTAATTTTTTCTTGCCTCGAATATTATACCTTATAATTATGATAAATATTTTCCATAAAATCGATTAGCGTTTAAAAAGCAAATAGTAAAAGCATGAAAAAGGTTGTTTGGATTAAAATTAAGTTTAATTACTTAAAAAATCGATTTTTACAACTAATATTGATCAGAGTAAACAGGGATAAATGAAACAATGTTTTGATATAGTTTGATTTTAACCTCATTTTTTCCAGTTCTACTGTCCAGAAAATGTCTTGGCTTATAAGCTACAACTGATAACTGGCTTTGAGAAAGTGTGAATTTTTTTATTTAACAATGTGCAATTTAAAGAAAGAAAGAAAGAAGTAATAATATGGTGTGTCACCCACATGAGTTTCCCGAATTACTTGCAAAATTTTTTAATTTCGTTTAAATGTACATAATGAGAGTTATTTTTAATGTGTGATTTTAAAATTAATATGAATTATTGATAATAGTAGTATAGAATCGTATTTCTTTTGATATTGGAAAAAAATTCACTTTCTTTCAGCATTTAGTGACATAATTCTGTGAGATAAAAATCGTCTGCATTTATAATGGAAAATAACTTAATAATTTAAAAAATAATTTGCATTGCATGAAATTTGGGCTAAATTTAATAAAAGAAAGATTTGTGATGGTACGCATTGATTTCTAATAATCAAATTTTTATTTATTTGAGATAACAATGAACAATAACGTCGGCCATTAAATAGATTGGCTGACTTTTTTTTTCTAAAAGAAAAAATAATGTGTACACAAAATTTCTGTGTTTAAATCTGAAATATATGAAAGTAAAGAAATATGCAACATGCAAATTCAACACTGTACTTAAGTTTGATAAAATATTTTATATCAATGCTTTTTTTTTTTCTTATGACATTTAAATATCCTACATAAACTTTAGGTGAGTGTTTAGGTTCAGAAAAATTGGAACAGTTATACCTTTCATTTCAAATTAGAGTAATTACGAGCTTTGCAAAACTTCGCAATGTTAGTCCTTTTAAATCAACGTGAATGATATCTGTTTTCAAATAACTTTTTGAAAATTTTTATTTCAAATGTTTAACAAAGTAATTTTCAAAAGTTTCACAATAGAATGAAAGACGCATTGGCAACGTCATGATTGCTTAAAAATGACCTTTAAAAAATCGTAACTTGATTACCAATATCGACAATAAAAAATAAATGCATGATTCAAAGAGGAGTGGGGGGATCGCTATTACGCAGTGTGATTAGCGTAATAGCTATTTTTGCGTAATAGCTAATAATATATTTTGTATTCTGAAATTAGAGCTGGAAATAATATCCAAAGTCTGTGGACTAATGTGGGCTATAGGTAAATAATGTAACAGCATATATTTGGAACTTTGCTCTATTTACTACACTTGTATTCATAATACACACATTATAAAGATCAACCCAATTGCTAAAAGCGTTCAGTCACGCTTGAATTGTTTTTGCATATTTTAGAAAACTAAAGTGGAAATATCAGTAATGTTCTTCATTGTACACAGTATTAGTATACATACATGTTCTGTTTAAACATCACGTAAAATAGTAACGTATGTTTGATTCTTAATCTGAAATGAGAAAAACTATGAAGTATTTTTAAAAGTGTCTGTGTTCTGCTGTCTAAAAGCCGGGATCTCGACGGGTATGGTCTTATTTACTATTTTGTCAGCCATTCAAAGGAACATATTAAAGGAATAGAACTTTTTTCAATTACAGACTTTTAACTCTTTACTGCCCGAAATGCTCCCGCTAGGTTTTTTTGGATGAACATTTAAAATTTGGATCTATTTGGAAGAAATATTATATCTTAATTTTTTGATTAAATCTTTAGTCGGCGATTGAAATCACGAAATTTTAAATAAAAGGAGATACATGAATATTCGTGAAATTCTATATAATGTACTCTCTTCTACTGTCACTGAAAATGAAACATTCCAAGAAGCCACGAATATTCTAAGTACTGTTTTATTGAAACGTTTACAAACAGGTTGGTTGTGGTTAATGATTTAAAATAAAAAAATAAAATAATAAAATGGAAAATGAATAATTTTATATGACTTTGTAGAGATAGATTTTGTCGTCTGAATAATAATTATAATAACAATAACAAAATGCAATATAATTCTTCTAAATAACTAAATACAAGAGATAGGTTCATGTTGATTCCATAAAAATATAAGGAAAACTAATTTGTTAAAAAACTAAAACATTAAAAAACATTAAAAAACATTTAGTTAAAAAACTAAAACATTGTATTCAAGAAAAAAGTACATTCTTGTACACTTTTCAGTTATTTAAAATAAAACGAAAATACCTAAGAAATTCATTTAAAGCTGCTCAAGAATATTTTTTTGTAAATTATTTTATATGTCGGTAATTTTATGTTATACCTTGTGAAAAGAATTTTCCATAGGAGTTAAAACTAAGTCACTTTAATTATTTTTCTAAGAACAGACAACATAAAAAAATGCTAAAATGTTTTTCAACAGGAGGCAAAGAGTGAAAAGTAAATGCAAACGAAATTTCCTAAATAAAGAAACAAATTTAAAATTATTATAAAAAAAGCAAATATTCGACAAAGAATGTGTTAGGATTTGTAGATATATACTTAGGAATAAAAAAAAAAAAAAAAAAAAAAAAAATCTGAAAAATTAGTAAAATTTCAAACGAAGCCATACTACTTGAATCAAACATTTAGAATTGCAACTTCTTTCCTGAGAAGTTTGTACACTGAAATAACGTTTTAAAATCTGAGTGATATGGAAATTCAAAAAAATATAAAAATTGGTTTTCCGCTTTATCCAGGGGATGAATATATCGCAAATGCAAGTTATGACGAACAGATTCGATTTCTTTCAATTAAAGGAAGTGTGTACGGTCAATTACTTCTTGCACTTAAAATGTACCTCGAACAACACACACAAATGTTTGATAGAGTTGGTTTTGTTTTCGGACCTCCATCTAATGGTACATATTCAGAACTGTTCGAAAACCTGAAACACTCTGAAATTGATATAGATGTTATACCGAAAGTTATAGATGAAATTTTCATGCAATCAGTTGATTTCTGCTACCCATACACTATGAATGATTATACATTTGTAACTCGTAAACCAGAATATAAGCCACAAGTGTTCGGCATCTTTCAAACGTTTTCACAGTCAGTTTGGATGGCAATCGTATCAGTCTTGATCGTGATGATGTTAATACATTACATAGTCTTAAAATGGAAACAAAACACTGACAAATGTTTGCTTCACGTTTTTGCGATACTAATGAAGCAGACTGCGCTGATAACACCATTGTCGTTTGCAGAAAAGCTCCTCATGTATTCATGGGTGGTCGGAGCCATGATCCTCTGCCTGTCTTACGACTCCGTGTTTCTGTCTTTCCTCTCATTTCCTCCAGTAGTTAAAATAAAAGATTTATCGGACTTGGCCTCGGCTGTTGAAAAAGGAAACATCCGTTGTATGACATTACTAAACAAAGGTGTCGAAAATTATTTGTGGAATACAAAGCAGAGACATTTAAGAATGATTGCAAGAGATATTGTGGGGAATAATTTAAGCTATGGAAATGTCTTTGTAGATTTTATGCTCGAAAGTAAGAAGCAAAATCTTGCTTTTCTCTTCAATACGGAAATCTTAGAAGTTTTTACAGAAAAATACTTCATTTCGGAAGATCGTTTCTACCCATCTTTGTCCGCAATGATGATTCGAAAAGGCTTCTGCTGCAGAGCTCTTATAGATACTTTTGTGCATCGAATAATGGCTTCAGGTATTTACTCTAAACTAACTGAAGAAACATTGTTTTTGCTTCATCTTTTTATTTTGTCCTATAGTTCGGAGTCAGAAACCTCTAACCGAAAGCTGATACTCACAGACGTTGCTCCAGCATTTATATTCCTCTTGTGCGGATACTTTATCTCGTTTCTGGTTTTTCTTGGAGAATTGTATTTAGGTCGCAAGAAAACTAAACGCAAGAAAATTGAAAAGGGAAAAAGAAGAAATGTGCGAAGAATAACATTTGCAGTATGATTCTAATTTTCTATCTATCTATCCCTTTGTCTTTATATATATAGCTATTAGAACAGTGTATTCCAATTTGTTTTTTCTGAATTACAACTTGTTTACTTATTACTTATTTATTTTATACAAATATAAATATACAATATATATACGTATAATAGATATATATTATTAACGTTTCAAAATTATATATATATTTAATTTATTATGGTTTTGAAAAATGTTCTATAATACTCAATCTAAAGTGGCATTACTTTCCCTTCTAATTTTTTGTTTCACTCACTTTATGCTTCAAGGAAAATATTTCCAATTCTAGAACGACACATTATCAGTTATCTGAACTTCAATTGAATTTCATTATGTGTATCACTCATTGTATCACGATATACACTGTATCACTCACTGTATCACGATTACTATATCACATTTTCTCAATAACATTCATAAATCTTATTCACAAAACTTTATCACATGCATGAAAATTACAAGATCACAATATTAATGCTCCATTACCACGCAATAGTTTAAAAACCAACAATCTCTATTACATGTGATTCATTTTTTCCAGTGCATAATTATCTATTTTTTCGTTTGTATAAATGTCAGAAAATGAAATATTAATTCTCCACTATCTACACAAAAGTTTTTTGTCAGTGGCAACCCTCGTTTTTCACAATTTTTGGGGTTTATTTGGAATAAATGAGCAGTCAGGAAATTAGTATAGATTATATATTTGTCTCAATTTATCTTACAGTTACAAATTTTCAAAATATGGGGAAGCTAAAGTTAAATAAATGTGACGAACATTAATTCGTTTCTTCCCGAAATATTATAGTATTCAATTCATTTCATTTTTTTTATGCGTCAGAATAAAGTGACTCAAACATATTCCATGCATATTTTTGATTAAAAACATATTTTTAATAATGAAAATTGTTAATATATTCATATTTGAAAAAATTATGAACTATGAGTTATATAATGTTTACACGAATAGAACGACGTCATCTAAAATATACGTTTCCAAATTTACAGCTCATTCCAACTGTTATTATTCGTGTTACAGTGGTATTTCAATTTTTATTGCTGTAAGGTGGCCGTCACTTGTTATCATTTGCGTCATCTATAACGTTGAATAAAAGGATTTAAAATTGTTATTTAGGAAAGTTTAGACGCATACCTCATTTAGTAGAATTATTTAGCTTATCTTACATTTAAAATGATCATACTTCTTCTCCGGTTATTATCTGAATGGACATCGTATTTTTCTGTGTAAAATCTTAATCCATTTTTTGTTTTTTAATGTAGGGATTTACCTCTAACACTTTTTCTCTTGTAGATGTATAAAAAAGTAATTTAAGGTATGGAAAA
This sequence comes from Salticus scenicus, assembly GCA_963930645.1. Lineage (NCBI taxonomy): Eukaryota > Metazoa > Arthropoda > Arachnida > Araneae > Salticidae > Salticus > Salticus scenicus. Next base: position 29,638,074 of record OZ005662.1, read on the forward strand.
CATACGTTTTTCCGAATCGCCTAGATCTCAAAAATTCGAATATGTAGTCAAAAATGGGTGTTACTAGTCGAAAATTAAGGTATAGGAAAATTTTAAAATTTAAACGAATTATTAAGGAATATTTTAAGTAATTTCAGATACATCAGTATTTGTGAAACATTTATAATACGTTCTCTCCTACTGTCACTCAAAAAAAAAATCCAAGAAACCACAAATATGCTATGTTTTATAATACTGAAAAAAGCTTCAAATTCGTTGAAGGTGTTAATGAGTTAAAGTGAAGAAGTGAAGAAGTGAAATGAAAAATGCATAATTTTATGTTACTTTGTAGAGATAAATTTTGTTGTTAAATAATAATAACGCAACATAATTTTCCTTAATAACGAAATACAAGAAAAGTTTCAAATAGTTAAGATTAAAAAAAAAAAAAGAAAAATTTTTGGTTGAAAAAGAAAATCTGTCTTTAAGAAAGAGGAACATTCTTGTACACATCTTAGAACTTCCACAAAAAAAAGGAACATCTAACAAATTCAGTAAAAGCAGCTCAAGGATACTTTTCATAAAATATTTTTTGTGTCGGTACATTTATGTTTTACCTTGTGAAGATAATTTTTCATTGGAGTTGTAACTAAATCACTTTAATTACTTTTATAAGAGCAGAAGACATAGAAAAATAATTCTCCTCAGCCATCCAAATGTCTAACCCTCGTTGACGCCAATGCCGTCGCTGGTCGAAGACTAATCGGTCAACAAGTTAAACGAAACTCCATTCCGGAATTGAACTGTGATAGAGCCTTATCAACTATTTTAACCAGACTGAGGACAAACCATTTAAAGGGGGTGAGGATTTCTGAGGACGGGCAGCGTAGTTACACCAACTTTTGTCCTCACTGCCCAGACGACATCCCACTGTCTCCCCAACACATCTTCAGCTGCCCAGCAATCCAGGCCAAACTTCTTAATATCGGCTTTGAAGACCCAGTAGACCTACTTTATACAGATAGGGCTGTCGAGGTTGCTAAAGCTGTCTTCGACAGCTTCGGAGCCATTTAATTGCACTTTCATAGACACGACATCATCATCACATAGAAAAATGCTAAAGTGTTTTTCAATACTAAGCAAAGAATAAAAATCAAATGCAGACAAAAATTTCTAAATAAAGAAATAAATTTAAAAATACCATTACATTTAAGACAAGCAATTTTTTTTGTCAAGAAATGTATTATGATCAGTAGAGATACACTTAGACATTAAAAATAAAAATATCTTCAACATCAGTAAAATTTTGAAAAGCCCTACTACTTGACTCAAAAATTTAGAATTTCAACTTCTTTTATGACAAATTTCTATACTGAAATAACATTTTAACATCTGAGTGATATAGAAATTCCGAAAATTGAAAAGCTTGGCTTTTCACTTTTTTCATGGCAAGAAAACATTGCAAACACAAGTTATGACGATTAGATAAGAACGGTCAGTTACTTGTTGCACTTAAAATGTACTTCGAACAACACACAGAAATGTTCGATAGAATTGATTTTGTTTTCGGACCTATACTTGATGGTACATAGCCAGAATTGTCTGAAAAAGTGACACACTCTGAAATAGATATGTATGTTAAACCAGAATGTATGGAGAAAATTATTATACAATCAGTTGATTTCTGCTACCACTACCAGATGAATGATTTTTCATTTGTAACCCTCAAATCAGACTATAAGCCACAAGTGTTCGGTATTTTTCAAACGTTTTTACTGTCAGTTAAAACGACAATCATATCAGTCTTGATTGCGATGATACTGATGCATTACGTAGTCTGAAAATGGAAACTAAATACTGACAAATGTTTGCTTCACGTTTTTGCTATATTTATGAATACGAGTGCGCTGATAACACCTTTGTCGTTTTCAGAAAAACTCCTCATGTATTCATGGGTGATTGGAGCCATGATCCTCTGCCATGATCCGAGTTTCTGTCTTTCCTCTCATTTCCTAGAGTGGTTAACCCGTTAGTAGTCGCTACCCTAACAACACACTTCTCCATAATACATCTTGAAGATGTCCACAGGATGTCTTTTTATCCATAGGACGTCCTGAGGTTGTCATTTGGAAAACGTGCTGTTAGGGTAGTTGGTCGATTTGCCGCCCATCCTTCAGTGTTTCCAGATTTTTTTATTCATTAGCCACCAAAAAGTTTTAGAAGTGGCATTTGACATACATAAAACGTGAGTAAAATCGAAGAAACGTCGATCAGATCACTTTTTAAAATTATTGGTGACAGTTAAATAAATAGTGCGCAATCTGTAATAGGTGGCGCTGTCTATAGCGACTACTAACGGGTTAAAAATAAGTCGATTGAGTTTTTCTTTTACTCTCAAACATATCTATTTTCAGAAAAACATACTTCCTACACATTCCTTTCATTTATTGTTGCTAAAGCAGGAATTCCCCCCCCCCCTCATTCCAGACACCTGTCTACTGTTCGTTCTTTTCTTCGAAATATATCGAAAGATAATACGCTTTGTTCATTCGCTGAAAAAGGAAATGCGTCACAACTTTTTCTTTCTCTTATTCTTTCACACCTGCTCTTTTGCGACTAATAGATATCATTTTGAATTTTGCATTTGTTCACTGAGTTGTGAAATTTTGTTCTTTCAATGACGGTATGATGGCCGCTCGAAGACGAAAATATCTCAGTCCAGATGAGTATTTACGAGTTTTACAGGAAATATCCGACGATGATTCCGAAGTTGAAGAAAGCAATTTAGATGAAATCAGTTATGAATGTTTAGGAAATATTGAGCGACTATAATAGCTGAAATAATAGCGACTACTTACGGGTTAAAGTAAAAGATTTGTCGGATTTGGCGTCGACCGTCGAGAAAGGAGATTTCCGTTGTGATGTACTCATAAGTAAAGATGTCGCTCATTATTTGTGGAATACAAAGCAAAGACATTTAAGAAAGATTGCAAGAGACATTGTGAAGAATAAATTAAGCTGTGGGAATATCTTTGGAAGTTTTATTCGCGAAGGTAAGAAGCAAAATCTGGCTTTTTTCACACATAAGGTATTTTGTAGAAGATTTTGCTAGAGAATACTTCGATATCTGAAGATCGTTTTTACAAATCTTTGTCGGCAATAAGAGTTCAAAGAGGCTTCTGTTGTAGAGATTTGATATATACATTCGTGCATCGAACAATGGCTTCAGGTATTTACATCAAGCTAATTGAACAAATTTTGTTTTCGACTTACCTTACGATTTTACCACATATCTCGAAGTCAGAAGCCTCTAACCGAATGTTGACTCTCACAGACGTTGCTCCAGCGTTTATATTCATCTTGGGCTGCTACGTTTCATCGTTTCTGGTTCTTCTTGGAGAATTGCATTTAGGTCATTAGAAAACCAAGCTGAAGAAAATTGAAAAAAGAAATGTAAGAAATGTGACGAAAATAATATCTGTAGCATGATACTGAAAGATTTTTTTTAATTGCTGTTAGGCCATTACGCTGATGATTTTTTTTTCTGAATTATAACTTGTTTACATATTAATTATTTGTTTTACGCAATATGTACATTATGAAAATTTAGAAATTAAACTAAAAACATTCTTTATAGATTTAATTTTTTTTAAATTTAAATTTAAAATTTAATTTTCATTAACTAATTAAGTATTTAATTGTTTAATTGATTTGAAAAATCTCTTTAATATTCACTATAAAATGACTCCATAAAGTCACTATAAATATTTTCCTTTGTAACTTTATACTTCAAGGAAAATATTTCCGAATCTAGAAGGATGCATTCTCAGTTCAGTAAACTTCAGCTGAATTCTATTATATCTAAAGGGCAAATGTATCACGATTTATCTTTCTAGCAAATTTTATTGTCAATTTTTTTTCCCGTGCATGGTAATTATATGTTCATAAAAATAAACCTCCCCTCCATTATTTGGTACAAAAGACTAATACCCTGTAGTTCGTTGCATTAAATTTTTTCTGTTCATACTGAAAGAATTTTTCGTGTGCATAGAAGTCAGAAAATGACATTAATTCTCTTTTATTTACGCAATTGTACAACAGATTCATCTTTTTCTGTTTACTCCTTATTATTTTATTTATTTATTTTTTAGAAAATTTCTGAACTAATTTAAAAAAATTTTTATTAGACACATAGCTGTTTCACAAGTAACTATTAATAATAATAATAATAATAATAATAATAATAATAATAATAAAAAGAAAAAACACTTTTAATTTTTGGCTGGTTTTTGTTCCGAAACACCTATTTATTCACCAGATTCAAACCAAATAAGTATATAAATATATCTGTAAATAAGTACTTTAAATTGAAAAAAGCTCACAACAGTTGTTTCAATTCGAAATTACTGCACACTTTCCACCGGATGAAAAAACTAGGCAAGAGTGCGTCCATAAAGCAGCAACTATGCACTCATGACTACCAAGAAATTTAAAGTTACTTTTGAATATCACTTTCTCTGAAGCATCTTTTGTTAAATTTCGTAGTAGTGCTGCTATTTACCAATCAGAAAGATTCAAAAATTTAAAAATCGATTAAAATAGTGAAAAGCTATTGATAAATTGCTGCATAAAGTAAATAATTAAAATTGGGATTTAGTGCGAAACAAAAATCATTGAAGGTTTAAAAGGATTCTTTAATTGCATGGAAATCAACGAATATAAGCCTTTTTTGTTAACTCTTTATTGACTCTGAGTGGTTTCCTGTGCCCCTTGGGGTGCCCTGCTCACCTCCTAATTCCTTTTCACTGTCCAGACCGTCTCGTCAACGTACGTAAGTGCCCTTCTGTTTCTCTTAGGTCTTTTTTTCAAGGAGTAATTATTATTAATTAATTAATTTATTTATTTTATTTTATTTTATTTTATTTTTTCTTCAAACTCATGGTGCTTCACTCTGAATGATTTCTGATCACGCGGTGATTTATTCAGAGACCAAATTCTAAATTTAACCTTTTGGCTGTCTTTCTTATGGAAAATTATTTTTATGTTTTTCTCATTTTTCGTTGGAGGTAAGCATTGGTTGCGACCAATTGAGGGTATTCCGAAGCACTCAGATTGAAGTTGACATTTTTATTAGTTCTTTATTGTTGACTCTTTATTGTTAACTTTGCTACCCAGCTGACCAAGGATTTCGAATTATGTTGATTTAATCCCGTTACACGGCAAAAGTAAACGTTTTGAAAGCAGTAAATTAGTTAAAACGTAATGTACCACTATATAAATATCAAATTATTATTATTATTATTATTATTTTAATAATAGAATAAACAAATACTAAACAATTTCGAGTTTATTTAAAGTTTTTAATCATTTTCAATAGTGTTATTTTATTTTACTGCATTTTATTTTTAATACATTTTCAATAAAGCAGAAGAAAAAGTAGTAATACCTTTTAACGTAGTGTGTAAATCTGTTCTAACGAAAATGTTGATAATAAACGGTTATTTATGTAAAAATAGACAAGAAAAAAATCTTAAAAAAAGCTGTGCATTTACGTAATATTTTCTAAAGAAAGGTTAGAAACAAAATTATATCTGAACTTTCAGGATATTGAAGAATTTTGTCTTGGACACACATTTATAGAGCAAAATAAATTACATCGCAAACGTGATGATTAGAGTTCGAAAAACTGTTTTTGAACTAATTTTGAAAAGTTTCACAAGAATATTAATGGAAGGAGAGGCGTGGAACTATAAAAACGAGGAAACCAACAGAGTCTAGAACGTCAAACAGAAAGAATAAGAAAGCAGACAGCTGTTTCGGTAGCATTTAGCGTACCGTCTTCATTGCATAAAGGAATGAGAGAGAAGTGCTCTTTATATATAGGAAAGGGGTTTAAATTCAGCTCAGGATTATAAGCAAGTAGAATTATGCGGAATGTGTACGATTTGTCAAAAGGAAATTACGAAACACTAGCTGTGAAAAGTATGAATGAATTGTTAATCTTTCAAGTGCTGAAATTTCTAATATTCAATTTTCAGTTCTTAAACTTAATTCAGATTTTGCTATTTCTAAATCACCTTCATTTCCTCAGTTAATTGCTCCCGTTGAAAAAGCTTTCAAAAATTCTCGTCTCACTGGCCAACAGTTGGAAAATCTCCGACATTTAATCCTTAACAATGCCAACTTCAATTCTAAATATTTTAAATCTAATCTCACTGCTGCAGAAAAAAAAAAAAGCTTTGAAGGAATTAAAATTTAATGAAAATATCATCATCAGTAAAGCTGATAAAGGTGGTCAGATTGTTAATTTAGATGAGAAACAATATACCGATAGTGTGGCCACATCACTTAAGGATGGCCCATACTTTCCTCTGTTCCGTGACCCTTCTTCTTACGCATCAACCACAATTAAATCTCCTATAAAATCTTGCTCATTGTTGTTGAACTTAACTAAATCTCATCTTTAATAAAAAAGCACCACAAAACTGGCGTTGTAAAAAATATTACTTACAGACTTTGAATAAACACCATAAAATGCAATAAACTCGCAACAATTGTTTCGGGTCGAAAAAACATACAACCTTTCATCAGGTGAATAAAGTAAGCACGAGTGCTACAGTCAAAGCGGCAAGCACTCAAGCGGTAAGCACTCGTGCTTACTTTATTCGCCTGATGAAGGGTTGCATTTTATGGTGTTTATTCAAAGTTTGTAAGTAATAAATCTCATCTTATTCCTTCTATAGTTAACTGTGCCAGATTTAATGCTTTACCATAAGTTTACAAACCCAATATCCCATTTAATCCCATAGTCTCAGTACTGCTTCCTATCGTTTAGCTAAATTTCTCACTACACTTTCTTTCTGTAAATATCTACGCCGTAAAAAAATCCATTAACTTCGCAAAAAATATTTAAAACTGCCCTCACACTAATCTTACTATGGCTTCTTTCGATGTAAAATCCATTTTCACTAATGTTCCAATAAGTGGCGCCTTCTGTTGACTTGAAAAGAGATTAAATACTTTTATTTCGCGTCCTTTGAAATACAAGAATTAATTTCTCTCACACACATATTTTTATCACAAACAGTTTCTTCAAAGAAAATTTTATCGTCAATCTGAAGGTTTTGCCCAAGCTAGGATCTTCTCTTTCCCCATTCTCTCTGATATTTGTATACATTATTTTGAAAACAGGCTGTTTATAAAAATGTCTTTCTGTTTTTTGGACCCGTTACGTTGATGACACCCTCACACTTATCGACACATCTCGCCACAATATTGACCATGTCTTACAAACTGTAAATTCTATAGACAGTAATATTCGATTCACATGTGAAATAGAAAATAATGACTCATTTCCATTTCTTGATTATCTTGCCTCACTCAGTGTAGATAGATTTTCCACCACCGTCTATCGTAAAAATTTTACAGTCTCTCTACGTCTACCATGCACGTACCTGTTACCCACCTACCTAAAAATGGCAGCTTTCTATACTTTTCTTAACCGTGTCCTTAATATTTGTTAAGATACTGTTTCATTAAGCTCTGAAATCAAATATCTGAAAGCTATAGCAAATGACAGAGGTTATTGGCTTTCCATTATAGATAATGATACACAAAAATTACAACTTCGTTGTACTTCGTCTACTAAATTACTCTCTTCTAGTATTAGTATTGTTTTACCTTTTTCCTAAATCCAGTCATGCTATAATTCTAAAACCATTCCATAGCTATAATTCTAAAACAATATGATTTTAAAATATTTTTTTCACCTTCCAACACACTCACGTTTTCTCAATTAAAAGATCCTACAGACATGTATAATTCTTGGAGCATCTATAGTATTTCCTGCAATGTAGTTTATCTTATATTGGCCAAACTAAATGCAGTCTTTAAATTCACCTTAAAGAACCTATTAATTTAATCCGTAAGCAAAAATCAATAAATCGGCTATTTCTAAACATTGCTAGGAGGAAAACCATAAATTTAAATTTGATTCAGCTAAAATAATTTGCAGGATTAATCCACTCATAAAGGCGATTTCTTTCAAGAATTTTATAGTTATAAAAATCTTTAAAACATTGTTAATTGCGATTTCGCTGTATCCCTTTGTCTCGTTGTTGGAAATTTTAAATTTAGCCCACAGTTTTTTAATTTCTTCCATATTTTTCACAACTAGTGTTTCCTAATTTCCTATTGACCAGTCACACACAATCGGCATAATTCTATTGGCTGATCATCCTGCTCAAATCGATCCTTTTCCTATATATAACAGAACTTATTTCACTCTTTTTTATGCACTGAAGACGGTACGCTAAATCCTACCAAAAACACCATTTGCTTCCCTATTATTTCTATTTGGCGTTCTAGACGTTCTTGTTTGCCTTGTTTTTATAGTTTTACAAGAAGTTTTACAATTAAAATTCTAGCAAAAAAAAAAAAAAAATCCACAAGATCGAAATAACTTGTAGGTAAAATAAACTTTAACAAAACAACTTGTAGATAAAAATTTTCACAGAACGTATATCGAATGAACGTTCTAATAGAAGTTCGATAAATATAAGTTCTCGTCAAAACTTCTTTATGAAAGTTCTCAAAACAGACGCTCCTACTAGAGCATTGTTATAAATATGAGTTTTCACATGCATGTTCACAAACTTGCAATTTAGTGCGCGAAGCGTGATCATCGGGAAAAAATTTGGGTGGACAGTGGTTTCAGCGACATCTTCTTCTAGTGTTCAAAGTGTGCAATAAACACCCAAATAAAGGTGCAAGCTTATAATTCATTTACTATTATTATTTTTTTATATTATTTATTTATTTAAACGCCTGTGTTACTTCTTCTATTGTCCCAAAATTTTTTGCGATTCTCTCCAAACATACTTCCCTGGATAAAAAGAATTATCTTAATTTTACAATTTTAAAATTGAAATAAAATAAATATATTAGCACTAAAATTAACTTCAGCAACTGTCTTAATTAGCCAAATATGAACTGTATTCATTTACTATATTTTGCATTGCGATTAAATGGAGGGGGAGGTTTAATCTCTTGGTTCTAGATACACGATTCGCTAAAAGCAGTACAGTTTCATACACTAACATTTTTCTTAACAAATACTTTTATACACATACTCATGTAAATACGAAACTTAATGCCCCATGCTTCACTTTGCACATTCTCCCCTTCTACTTTTGAAAAGAGTAAACGGAGAATATTAGTGCGATGATGTATTAGATTACATCAATACATACAGTCGGTAACAAAAGTCTCCGAACACTAGCAAAAATTCCTATGTAAAAAAAGTACACTTAATATAGTTTTGTTAAATAAATTCTGTCTAATCCTGTTCTTAGTCAGTCTAAAAACAGGATTCGACAAAGATTAATTTAATAAAACTGTATTGAGAGTACTTTTTTTGTATAGGAATTTTTGCTAGTGTTCGGAGACTTTTGTTACCGACTGTACGTTCTGTAGACAAAATGTATCAAAGGAATTGAAAAATACACACTTCAAAGTTTTAAAACTGATAAATAAATACGCCTATATCGTTTCACTTCAGAACTAATAATAACCGCGTTTATAAAATTCTAGCATTTACTACACATCACTACTACTTTGGCTATCCACAAGCTATGTACTTTGATGTCAAATTAAGTGTATTGCATGTAAATCATTGTATGTCAACATATTTTTTTGTCACGAAAAGAAAATGTTTCCACCCATCTGTTTTCTGATTAAAATCTGTGTTATGGTATCTAGTGTCAAGTGATAAAGTAACCTTTTAGTGCAAAATGTTGCTTGCTTAAATGTTTCGGTTTGGTTTGATGAGTACTAAGATTTATTGCTTGCCTCTAAGGCCGCTTATATCTCGAAAAATCCACACCACAAGGGTTTACAAGTTTTTATTATACAAGTACACAATATTTTGAAGACATAAGACAACACAAACATCCATGCCCGCACCAGGATTCGAACCTGGGACCAGTAGATTCGAATGCTGCGCCCTACCGACCGAACCAACTGGCCGGCTTAAATGTTTCACCACAGCCATGTATCTGAGTGTTCAATAAACTTTGATTGCATGATGAATTTGTAATGTGTAAAGTTTTAGTAATGCAAAAATAATGTAAATTCGCAATGTTACGAATAACAAAACACACATTTATATATATATATATATATTTTTTTTTTCTATTGAAATCTGCATTGTTTTAACCCTTTATCGACCAACGATACTTTAATGTGCCATTAGCTTAAAAAGCGTGTAAAAATGAATTTATGAAAGAAATGTCAAATTCATTTATAAGAATTGATCGTATATACGTCATTGTAATCGCATTACAAGGCGCTGAACTCTACATGTAGCTGGTTTTATTTCAGGCACGATTTTATCAGGTGCTTTCGCTGTTATAATCATAAAAATTATAGTCAAAAAAATGTATTTGTTAAATTTATTTAAATTAACTTAGCACGTAGAATTGAAAAAGTTTTTTTTTTTTATTAATGCTATCCAACCAGTGTCATGAAAAGCTTATGAGCGGAAAATTGTATTTTTTCGAGATTAATGTTTACGCTGTGCTGAATATTGTTCTTTAATATTGAGTTGGAAATTATTTTCCCCTAAACCAGAGCATCTTAACCGGTTTTTCAAGAACATACAAAAAGCGTTCCTATAATTTATTGTTATTTCTATAAAAAATTGATATAAAATAAATTGATATAAAAATTGCTTGAAAATTGATATAAAATACATATAGTAGCAGCAAAATAATTAACTGCACCTACTGGCTTTATTAGCCAAATATTAACTTCAGTTGTTCACTTATTACATTTTGCATTGCGATTAAATGGATGGGGGCAGGTATTAATCTCCTGTATGGTTGTAGATACGAGATTCGCTAAAAGCTGTACAGTTGTATACACTAACATTTTTCTAAACAATAAATTTTATACACACATTCATACAGAAATGAAAAGCGGGAAGTAATTTCTCCCTTTTTTTTTTTCAAAAGAAGCGAAGAATATTATCGATTTATTCTCTTGGGACTTGATACAAAGTTTCGCTAAGAGCAGTACTGTTTCGCCCACAAACACTTTTCTTTTATACACACAAACTCATACAGGAAAGAAACCTGATGTCACAGACTCATAACTGCCAACCTCTTAATTAATAACCCGGGTTATTGTTAGTTTCTGCCTTTTGTTTTCTCAACAGTCTTTTTTAGAGAATTTTTCTGCTTATTTCATTGTAAATGCATTTAAAGAGAATTACTATAAAAATTCAGTGGTGTGGAAAAGGGACGAGTTTTAACACCACTCCGGATTATGTTGGCAGCTATGCATACTTCCTATAGCGGGTTGTAATTTCTTCCCTTCTTGCCTTAAAGAGAAACAGCGTAAAATATTATCGTGATGTATAGCTGCAAAATTGTACTTTTTTCTGCTACCGGAAATTTTTAATGTAAAATTTAATAGGCTTTTTAGCGTTTTTCTGGGATTAAACAGGATGAAGTTTTTGCAAAGAAATAGCGGTGTTAAAAAAATCGTACGAGTTGGCACCTATGGTGTTGATGTATTCTAATAAACGTATGAAAGGAATTGAACAATACACAATTTAAAAGTTTAAACTGATAAATAAATACGTTCATTGTTTCGCTGCAGAACTAACAGTAACTACTGTTATAAAATTCTAGCATTTACTGCCGAATAGAAATACTTGCGGTTATCACAAACTATACATTTTGATGTCAAGTTAAATGTATGGAATGTAAATAATTATATGTGCACATGTTGTGTATCACGAAAAGAAAATGTTTCCATCCATCTGTTGTCTGATTAAAATTTATATTATGGTACCTGTTGTCAAGTGATAAAATAACCTTCAAGTGCAAAATGTTGCTCGTTCAAGTGTTTTGTCACAGCTATGTGTCTGCGTGTTCAATAAACTGTGATTGGAAGTAGAATTCGTAATCTGTAATATTTTAGTAACACTAAAATAAAACCACTGAGCAAATTTACGAATAGCAAAACATAATTTTATTTATTTATTTATTTATTTATTTATTTAAATACTAATAATCTGCATCGTTTTAACCCTTTGTCGACCGACGACACTTTAAATATCATTAGTTTTAAAAGCTTATAAAGCCGAGTTTATGGAAAATGTGTCAAAGATATTCATAAGAACATATACCTCACTCTAATATCACTACATGCCACTAGACGCTACATGTAGCCGGTTTTGTTTCAGAAAGGGTTTTATAGGGTGCTTTAACTGTTACACTGAGCTTCCAAAAGTTATGGTACAACCTGTTTCTTCGTTTTCTTCTTTTGCGCATAATTTTGATACAAGTGAAAAAAATGTAAAATTTGGATGAAACATTTGCTATCAAATTATTAATAGAATTTTATATAACTTTAACAGAATTGAAAATCATTAAACTGATATGACACTCTTTCTCATTTAATTTTCTTTGCTAAAATTGTTTAAATTTTTCCTCTCTTCAATGCTTGTTGCTGTTTTTTTTTATTTGAAGTTATAGCAGTTTAAAAATTGTTACTTCAGTTAAAGTTATATAAAATTTCTATTAAACATTTGATAACGAATGTGTCATACAAATATTATATTTCTAAGAGTATTTATTTCAAAATTATGCGCAAAGAAAGAAAATCAGCTCCCTCAGAAACGTATTTGCCTATGTAGCGAGTTAATCATAAATATGCATGTATTATCTATTTATATATATATACGAGTAAACTCACTGATTCACTGACTCAACACAGCCGTGGCGATTCTACGAGAGATAGAGTCAAAAATTTTGGTGAGCAGGTTGGTTTTAGGACGCTGGCTCCCACTAAGATGGGATTTTGCAGAACACCCCTCCGTTCCACCCCTGTTGAGACAGAAAGCAAAAACATCTTTATAAGCATAACTCGGTTTTAAATTACTTCACGGGGAAGAAAATTAAGATGGGATGACTAGACTTGAGTACAAAATAATTATTTTCTGAGGAGAAAGAGAGAGAGAGAGAGAGAGAGAGAGGGGGGGGGGCAATTTTCGGAGGCATATTTAGCAAATTACGGATTTTCGAGGAGAACTCTACCAATAATAGCACAAAAATATAACATTTCGCAAAGTGTCTTCTTGAGGATTTTTCCAAAAACTCATTTCTGGCTTTCTGCGATTTTCAATTTCGGACGGGGAGGAGGGTCTACGAGAAGGTAAATTTGACCCCTGAAAACCTATACAGCAAACAAAAGATCCTGAATGGATATATAAAGTGTTTCAAAATTATGATGCACAAATAAATAAAACAGATTAAAACGGATTGATCAAAAATAAGAATAGAAAATGTGTTATTTTAGTGATCGCTGTAGATATAAAAAACTTCGTCTGCTCTTGTTTATCTATGTCATGTGATATATGACGTCAGGTGGGCAGAGCCCATTAGAGTGTTCGTAATAACAATAATCATTTCTTGATTTGAAAATGAAGTATCAAATTTTGTGACAAATTCACAGATTAACATCCACACAAAATTTTAAAGGGATTAGTTGAAAAAAAATTAAAAAGAAGCATAATAAATAATTAATTATTCCCGAAATATGGAGTTTAAAATTAAAACAATAATAATAATTATAAAATAAAATAAATATTAAATAATTTATGAGGAGTTGTAGAGTTATATTATTTTAAAACTGTTATATAGCTTAATACGTTCTGTAATAATGATCTAGATATTTTCAATTGCATCGATTTTAATACATTCCATCATACCTTGTCCCCTTAAGGAAAAAAAAGAATGGGGTTCGATATCAGCATTCAAAATATAATATTCACAAAGAATTTTTCGGTATTTGTTATCAGGGCTTGAATTCTCGAAGTTAAAATGAATTTCGGGAGATTGGTGAATTGACCCGCAGGTCAAAAATTAATGCAAACCTGGCCTGGCCTGCACCAGATTCCCACCGCGAGTGACTGCGATTATCTGACACGACGCAGGACTCTAGTGGGCATCTACGAGTGACATCGTATGAGGAGTTTTCCAAGAGTGATAGAGCTTTGTAGAGAGCCACATATCTGAGTTCCATAGAGAATTTGATTAACGAATAAAAAAGAAAATCAAAATGTTTTGGAAACTTCGACTTAAAAAGATGGTTGGGGGGGGGGGGGGGGAATCATGCGAGATGTTTTTCCTTATCGCTTTAATACTTTAATGAAAAAAATCAACAATAGCTTTATATAAAGAAAAAATGAATTCCCATTCTAAAGGAAGTGGAGGGGTGAGCCGATGACCCTTCTCTCCCTCTAAAAAAAATGAGGGACCCTAGGCGGCCTGTGCCCACCTAAATTCTGAACCCTGTACACGCTACTGCGTTAAAGAGAAATATTTCATGCTTATTAAATTTGTCGCTTCTAGAAAAAAGTATACATATTTTTTCTCATTTTATTTCAAATGATTATAGCGTAAAACTGCGTATCATTATTTATTTGCCGATATCATCTTTATTTGCCGAAGCTAGCATTATCCTTAATTTATGGACATGAGTGTAATTGGAAAACCTAAGACAAAATAGTGCATGTTATTCATCCAGAATATATATGCCAGTATGATGTGGCCACCACAAGACATTCTTCTACAAATTCACGCAATAGAAATTATTTTTTGAATTATTTTCCATAATGAACGCAGATTTTTTTTTTTTTCGTAGAGAAGTTTAACACAAGATGTCTAAAGAAAGTTAATTTTATGTCAACATCAGAGCTAATGCGATTTTCTTTTTCGTTCTTTCTTTCCTTTTGTGTGTGTGTGTTAAAAGTGAAATAAATGAATAAATTTGTTTTAAATTTGCATAGATTTATGGTTCAACCAATCGTTTTAAAGGTATTGACGAGTTCTTTTGAGTAATATCTATATTGAAAATGTACTGGATGTAATGGTCTTTTCACTCTGAAAATAATTATTTAAAAAATACTTATAGAATTACGTAATTTTTGAGTAAACCAGCCATGAAATTGGAGCCAATAATAATAAAAAAAAAAAAAAAGCGGAAAAAAAAGTGTTTTTTAAATTTATTTCACACATGCACAATACAAAAAAAGGTTAAATGTATTATTGAAATCCCAATTCCTCTACATTAATTGAAAAAGAAAGATAAATAATAAATTTAAAAACTTCGTCCATATTCTTTCAATTTTGAGAAAATGTTTAGTGCTGCCATCTATGCATGCAAATGAATACTAAATGTATTATTTTCACATTAGTGTAATTTTCGAGTGTTGGGTTAGGTTTAAGACTTAACACCAATGCACTACGCTAGGATTCTAGAAATGTCCTACGTGGGTGGTATTTATGAGAGGTTTTAGGCCGTACTTACGCAAGTTTTAAAGAAAACCATGAAAAAGTTGGGAAAGTTAGTCCGATGTGCGTCACCTGACATCCAACTCGGTATTTTCAAGAGCATATCCTCTTGGCCACTGTTGTAAGTGCGTAATTTTCAGGAAATAATGATTCGTTTTAAGTTTTTTAAATATTTCCAATTGTATCGTTACAGTTTCATGGCGAAATCACGATTGAGTATTAAAACAATACTTAAAGAATGTTATAACTTTTCTTAGCATAAATATTAAATAAACAAGCGGGTGTAAAAAAAAAAAAAAAAAAAAAAAAGAAAGAAAGAAAGAAGAAAGAAAGAAAGAAAAGAAAAGAAAGAAAAGAAAGAAAGAAAGAAAGAAAGAAAGAAAAGAAATTAAAGGAAAAAATATCTGTAGAAAAATCTGCAGACAATTTATCAATAATGAAATTGTCCCTAAATAATAATAAATAAATAAATAAATAATGTGCAAATAACTTTAACATTCGATAATTGATGACAAAGAATTTAAATAATGCAGTTTAGGATTTCCTAAAATCTAGCTGTGATCTATTAGTAAAAATGATGTCATGTATAGGGACTTTACTTTTAATCTAAATTCCTAATTACAGATATGTTCTTGTTGACATGAAAATCATTATTAAAATTTAATTGACATGGTTGCACTCCCAGTTGAAATATTAAATAATTTTATCTAAAATTTCGCGTGTTGTGGTATCTCGTTAATCTGTTCATCGACTGTTCGTGAAGTTCTTTGGACTTCTAAAACGAAAAACGATTTCTTCTTCTTCTTCTTTTTTTTTTTTTTAAATATATATATATATATATATATATATATATATATATATGTTCGAAACAACTTTTTTTAATATTATAGTATTTTTTTTTTTTTACAGCTTTTCTACTGCAGCTCAGCAACTAATATCTCAGGAAAATACTATTTAGGATGAAATATTATGCCAGTAATTTTTTCAAAGGAATCGGCGATTCAATTAAAAAAGTTTTCTTATCTTTATTTTCATACATTATTCTCTGACACATCCTCGTACCTGTAATAATCAAATTTGAAATAAAAAATAAAAGTAATAAAATAAAATAAAATAAATAACTTAATTAAATTAAAATAAATAAATTAAATTGCTAGTTTCGTCTGCGAATGTTTGATTAAATACAGTAGATTAATACCTGTATTTATGTACCGTAAATAAGACAGCCTACAACGCTGTGTTGAGCATTGAGTTATTATTGATTCGGTTCCCACGCCGGGAATTGAACCGTGGCCGCCTGAGTAAGAATCGGCAATCTTTACCACTGATACTACTGTGGCGCCAACTTTTGAAAAAAAGATTGGGGGAACTCAAATATTTTTGGGTACATGGAACAATGATATGGCGATTTTTCTCCTTTGGAGAGAGGGATAAAACCGGTAAGGACAGGATACATTAATTTAATACTATTTAAAATAAAAAGTTATGATTTTATTGAATTACATTATCAGTGAATTTTTCTAATATAAAACTCATATCTACTATAATTCCTTGAATACAGAACAATAAATTTAGAGTACAAATATTAAAAACTAGCAGGTTTTGTCCGCTTCGCTGGCCATTTTATTGAAAGGAATTCTCAAAATACCATATCATGAATAATAATAATAAAATCTAAAAAAAAAAAAAAAATCATTAAAATCACTCAAAATCTAAGTTGAAGTTTGCACTACCTTCGGTAGCAGTATTCCTGCTCGTCACACGTCGAGGCTGGAGCGCATACGCTTTCGGCATCGCCTTATCTGCTTTTTAGTCCCCCCCCCCCGCCCAATCACGAGTTTATTGAAAGTTTTGCAAAATCCCATCAAATTGCATATATTCTACACTTAATCAACACCACGCACAAAAAATCGCCATTCTAAGGTAATTTTAAGCAGATTTAAGCTTGAAAATGAGTATTTTGTCCCTTATTGTGTTTTTTGGGGGGTAATTTCGGAAAATCTCTTTATAGTGCATGTTGCATACACATACCTAACCGACACATAAAAAAATCGAGATCCTGAGATTATTTAAAATAGAGTTATGTTTTAAAACGAGCTTTTTACCCCCCCCCCCCCTCTTAAAGTAAGGAAGGCGAAGGGTATTTTGTAAAATCTCTTTTTATATACTATGAATTAGATACATATAACCGATCCACACATAAAAAAATTTCCCTCCTAAGATAATTTAGTGTGGATTTACGCATAGATACATTTTTTTCCTCACTCCCGTGGGACGGCTGGGTGAAATTTCAAAAAATCCCTCCATAGCGTGCGTTGAGTACGCATATGCAACCCACACATGAAAAAATTGCCATTCCAAGATAATATGGAGCAGAGTTACACATGGAAGCATATTTTTTGCACTTTCCACCCAATCCAAAAGGTAGGGGGAGTAGGACGGAATGTCAAAAATTTCCTTCCTAGTG
Source organism: Salticus scenicus (assembly GCA_963930645.1). Classification (NCBI taxonomy): domain Eukaryota; kingdom Metazoa; phylum Arthropoda; class Arachnida; order Araneae; family Salticidae; genus Salticus; species Salticus scenicus. The sequence goes on from OZ005662.1 coordinate 29,655,882, forward strand.
TGTGTATTGTTTACGCATAACTATTAAACCTATCAAAAAATCGCTTTTCTGAGATAATTTGGAGCAGAGTTACACTTAAAAACGTACTCCCCCCCCCCTCGACCTTAAAAGGAGGAAAGGGGAATTTTTGCATAATTCCTTTATAGTGCATGTTGGTAACCCATAATCAGCCCGCACAAAAAAAATTGATTTTTTAAGATAGTTCGGGGCAAAGTTACGTATGGGATCATATTTATTGCCCCCTCCCCCCCCCTAAAAAGGGGTAGGCGGAATTTCCCAAACTCCCTTCGTCGTGTGTGTCTTGAGTACGCATAACCAACCGATGTATAAAAAATATCACTAACCTGAAATAATTTGGAACAGTGTTATTCTTAAAAACATGCTTTAGACACCCCCTAACTTAAAGGGGTGCAGGGGGTAATTTCGTAAAATTCCTTTATAGTGCGTGTTGGGAACCATATAACCAACCCATGCATAAAAAATAATCTTACTGAGATAATTTGAAGCAATGCTCGAAAACCTGTTTATTGTCCCCCCCCTTTACCCCTCGCCCCAAGAAGGGAATTTCGTAAAACCCCGTTAAAATGAGTGTTGGATACACGTAAATAAGCCACACACTAAAATTTGTGAACTCAGCTACAATAGATTTCCCCGGATGAATTTAGTACTAAAGAAGTGCTCGAATTTGCCCCCATAATATTTTTTCTCAGAGACCCCATAATATTTTTTCAACTTTTCTTCAGTTTCGGTAGCTGTTTTTCCGCGCAAGAAATAATGTTTTATCAACACACAAAATTCTTTTTTATCCATAATCGAAACACGCACGACAATTGTTTGCTTTCATATCCAATAGCACACAATGTATTTCAATTATCGTCTGCAAATTTCACGAAAGTTGCCGCAGATAATAATAAATTGAAAACATAATAATAAGAGAGCGATCAGATGGCTACCTTTTTTAAAGCCACGAACTTATCAAACTGCCCTCGTATATATATTTATGCAATTAAATATTTTTTTCACTTCCCATCGGTGATGATCGATCTCACAATTACGAGTTCGTAGTCGTGTACTCTGACCCAGTGTTGCCAGACTTGGGGACTTTTTTATTCAACTACCACCAATAATTTTGAGAAGTAAAATTTGAAATACCTAATAGACGATTAATCTTCGATGTGATTAGGCAACTGTTGCTATAAAAATTTAATGGTGGATGTTGAATAAAAAAGTCCCCAAATCTGGCAACACTGCTCTGACCACAGAGCCAAAGGGTCTCGGCTGAATACTTCCTGATTACTTATACTAGTGTTTTCATATACATATATATATATATTTCTTTTCTTTTCTTTTTATTATTATTATTATTATTTTGAAATGGTGTTAAAATGGAAATATAAGTAGTCCTGTCGTACTAAATTAAATTCTGGCATAGACAGAATTTCATGCATAGTTGTAACGTTTGTGAAGCAAGCATACATCGAGATACTCACCACTGGAGTACATATTTTATTTTTTCTTTCTTTCTTTCCCCCCCCCCCCCTCCTCATTTTAGCATTATTTATTTATTTTTTATCTTTGTTAAAAAAAAAAAAAAGGCCTGGAATCAGGCTTTGATTCCACTCCCGAAGTAGTCTGATTCTCACCTTTTTGATTCCCGCTCCTCTCACTACGTTTCGAGACACTGTGTTGAATCAATACACCATTAGGGATTTACACGACTTTTTTTCGTGCACGTTTCACAAATCGGAGTTAAATTGCAGTCGGCAGCAAAATTATTCGAGCGCTATCAATAATCCCCGTGTAAAAAAAAGTACAGTTAAATACTGTTTTGTTAAATAAATCCTTGTCGAATCATGTTCTCAGACTGACTAAGCACATGATTCGACTTAAGTGTACTTTTTTTACATAGGAATTATTGCTAGAGAAGAGATTTTTCTTCTGAGTAGTAAGCTACAAAACTTTTCTGTTTTTGTGTATTTTTCCCCCTTTTTTTTCTCTTTGGCAATGATTAACCATTGCGCAGCACTAGTGCGACGAAAAACCCAAACAATCAATGAATTAATCACCTTTGGCAATGAATTTAAATTCTGGACTTTAAACCCCGTTAAAACTCCATATATTATCCCGTAAATAATTACTATATGCCTATCATTTATTTTATCAAATTTATGATATTTTCTAGCATTTGTATGTCATTTCCGTAGTGCAAAATTGATTAAAAAAACCCATTTATATTATTATTATCATTAATTAAGTAATAAAATTAAAAAAATCTTTTTTGTTATTTCCTTGATTTTTACATGCATATTAAATACAGCAAGTAAAAGTTTTCATTTCATTAACTACTTTAACATGCTTTATTTAAAACTACATTTATATAGTAAAATTAATAGAATAATAATACTATTAATAATAACTAGTTCCTCTACAGTTATAAAGGGAAACATAACGAATTTGTTTAAAAAAAAATTACTTCTAGAGAATGTAATAACACAAATACGCGAAAAATCTTATGTATTATTTATGTATATTACAATACTTTCAAAAAAAAAAATCTGGTGTGAAACAACCACACGACTTCCATTACCCACTATTACACGTATTATAGGCATTTTTGAGAGATAATGTGATCAGAAAACTTAAAAGTGACTTAAAGAGAAAATCGTTAGAGCCTTTTTTGAGATACCAATTTTTACAAAAAATCAATTATTGACCAGAAAACGATAATTACATACAAAAGGATATTTAAAAGTGAGTTAATAGAGCGAGTTTTTAAAAAAATCCGTACAGCCGTTTTTAAAGGAACGCGCTTAGAAGACCTGAAATTGAACTATTTATACAGGAAGCCTATCAATTTTCCAGAACTAACCAACTATATCATTCGAAAGGACATCTAATAGAGTGTTTATATAACAAATTTGAAGAAAATCGTTAGAGCCGTTTTTGAGATACGGACTTACGGTCCCACTTCCGGTCTCCGATGTCCCACTTCCGGTTAAACTCAATTATTGACAGGAAAACAATAATTACATACAAAAGCATATTTAAAAGTGAGTTAAAATGGCGAGTTTGAAAAAAATCCGTACAACCGTTTTTAAAGGAACGCCTTTGCGAGGCCTGAAATTGAGCTATTTATACAGGACGCCTATCAATTTTCCTGAACTAACCAACTATATCATTCGAAAGAACATCTAATAGAGTGTTTATATAACAAATTTGAAGAAAATCGTTAGAGCCGTTTTTGAGATACGGACTTACGGTCGCACTTCCGGTCTCCGATGTCCCACTTCCGGTTTTTCAATTTTCACCAAAATTTGGAAATTTCATCTGTACACCAGACGTATTTCAATTCTAAAGTTTCGTAGCTCTATCTTTATTAGTTTCTGAGCTATAATAGCCAGAAGATTCTCCACATACATACACACACACACACACACACACACACACACACACACACTGACCAATTGCCAAAAACCACTTTTTTGGACTCAGGGGACCTTAAAACGTGTAAATCAGGTGAAAACCCGATATCGAATTTTCAGACCGAATACAATACTTCCATTACCTACGGTAGTAGGGTAATGGAAGTAATAAAAGTTAATCTTATTTTTAAATTGATTTTTGCGCAATTGGTTCATAGTTAACTCTATTTTAGAACTTAAAATATTAATTAAAATAAATAGAATATAAGTATGTTATACTTTGACTTTTTGGTCTCACTGTTTTCATTTACTAACTACTCCATTTTTATTGATAAATTTATTTAGTTTTGTGTATTTAAAGTTATATAAAATAGTTTAAATCAAACATTTTTGGGGATTTAATGTACCTTTATAAATTAAGAGCGTTAATAATTATTATAATTCCCTAATTAGGAGTATAATTTTATATTCTTTTTGTAAATGGGAACCAAAATGCTAATAATTAGGATAAATAATTTTTATGCAAAATTTTTTAAAACTTAGTAAAACGGCTCAGGGAAACGGACTGTCCTCTAAAAAAGAGGACATCTGATCAGCATAATTTAATGTACTGTAATTAGATAATATATTAAAATTTTATTATCAATTGGTATTTAGTTTTCCTGCATTTTTAATAAAAGATATTTTTTACATGCTTCAAATATAGAGTGTTCTAAGTAAATTACAACTAAATCCAGTGAAATTGTGCTTTAGTATTCGATCTGTTGTGGGTCACATCATCACATTTCTGTGATAATTTCATGTTTTGATTCAAATTTTTCTTCCACTTATGCACGGGATAGAGCGCACACGAGAACTTTATATCATAAAGCAATTATGTATCGAAATCTTTTGTGCTTTACTCTTCAGAAAAATGTTTGCTTTTAAAATGACATTTTTCAAATTTTTTGTTTGTAATGATGTTTTAATAATCGTCCTTCCACTTTTTATTAATTTCATGTTTGTTAAATAATCTCATCTGAATATAAATATTTCAAGTTTCTTATGAAATGAGAACTCAGGTTTTCAGTCAACATCTCATATCTGATCTATTTCAGCAAAAGTTTTGTGCGGAAAAGGAAAAGTGACCAGTAAAAAATTAAACAAAAATTAAAATGTTTTGGGTCAGCCTGTAAAAGTAATGCTTGAATTGTTTTTCGGCCGTAGCATGTGATTATGAGGTTTCTTCTCTTTATCTGCATAAAATTTTATGCGGCTACCACATGTATTCACAGAAATATATATATATAGATTGGAAGGGGGGGGGGGGGGGGAAGGGAAGTAAAAATATTTCCACTTTTTTAATTATAAAACTTAGTATATTAGACCCAGTGCAGAGCCATTTTTAGAAAATTTGGCACACTACATTGGACCAGCACACAGTATACTGCAATCAAAATGCAAAAATGTTAAATATCTTATGAAATATGAATATTTTAAAAATAAACTTTGAATTACACATGCGCTAACTTAAAAAAATGTTCATTTGCATAATTTAACAGTCAAAACTATTAAGCAACTTATATGAAAACCGCAATCACATATTATGTTAAATTAAACTAGTATGTTGTGGCCACCACAAGACTTTCTTCTATATTTTTCTATACATATTCAATCAGTAACAATATTTAAAAAAAAAAAAAAAAAAAAAAAAAAGATTTTTTTTTCTAAGTTTTTTTTTTTTTTTAATTAATACATATTCAATCACTAACAATATTTAAAAAAAAAAATGCGATTTTTTTTTCCTGTTTTTTTTTTTTTTTTTTTTTTTTTTTTTTTTGGTTAAAAGTAAAAAAAAAAAAAATCGATAACTTTGTTTTAAATTATCACAGATTTATAGTTCAACCATTCGTTTTAAAGGTATTGACGAGATCTTTCGAACGATACCCATCTTCAAAATTTCAATCCCCCCCCCCCATGGGGGAAGCGATGCCCCCCCATGCACAAAATTTTTTTCCTAGTTACGTACTAATATTATCAATAATTCATATTAATTTTACAATCACAAGTGTAAAATAACTCTTATTACGCACATTTATACGAATTTTTATCCTATTCTGCCATGTTAAAAATTTAGATAAAATGCTATCACAGCGCATCCTGTTCAACTATTGATCCCCTAATATAATCAGCACCAGTTTATGTCGGGGACCAACTAAATACCAAGTTTGGTAAAATTTCGTTTAAAAAAAAAAAAAAAAAAAAAAAAAAAAAAAAAAAAAACGATTTTTTTTCTGTATTTTTTTTTTTTTTTTTTTTTTTTTGTTAAAAGTAAAAAAAATCGATAACTTTGTTTTAAATTATCACAGATTTATGGTTCAACCATTCGTTTTAAAAGTATTGACGAGATCTTTTGAATGATACCCATCTTCAAAATTTAACCCCCCCGGGGGGGGTACTTCCCCCCAGGGGGTAACCGATGCCCCCCCCATGCACAATTTTTTTTTGTGATGACATGTCTCCGGAAGATCTCTGGGGGTGCGTCCCAGACCGTCGCTAATTACGCATAGCGCAGTACTGGTGCGACGTTAAATCCAACTACCTGCCTACCTTCCTACCTACCTACATACAACCATGGTACATATTTTAATTTTTTTGTGTAAAATGACTCCATGTGAGAAGAACAACGTCACAGGTAAAAACTTATTTTCAAAATGGCAAATAGAATACCTTCATAAACTTGACGATTTTAGTTGATAACTTCTTTAATTAAAATGATAGAAATTTCTAAGCAGCTGAAATGTCTCCCTTGGAGTATTCGGAACACATTGATACTCATGACACGAAGGACCCTGCCCTCCGCTATAAGATGCTGTCGCAGAAAAAAAAAATTGACGCCACAGACAATAACTTTTTTTTTAATATATAGAGATATATACCTTTAACATTTATCATAATATATATAATGTCAACTGTATGTTTTACGGGGTAAATGTTGTCAGCTTCTTCAAGTAATTTACTTGACCGCATTCGGACTTTCTATGCCGCGGACTTTCTCATGTTCTCGGCGGACGCTTTTCCCTCCCTACTAAAGCGGTTGAATTTTTTTTTCTTTATTATTTGATGCATGAAGAATAATAAGAATAATATGTATGAATTTCATGCGCTATAAAATTACTTTCATTTATTTTATTTATTTATTTATTTATTTATTTTTGTTTTATTTATTTTTTTTTTCTTGTAAGTTCTGGCTTACGACTGATGGTTATTTGCCTGTTGTTTATTATATAATAAATTCGCTTTACCCATTTTGTTGTGTAGAAATAACTGTGAAATGTGTTTATTTTCATTTATTTATTTATATATATATTTATTTATTTTATGAATTCGAGACCCTCTTTACGGTAAATGTGATGCATATCTACGGACCATTCTTAGGGATGCGTCCCAGACCGTCGCCAATTTTCCATTGCACAGTACTAGTACGACGTGAAACATAACCTGCCAACCTACCTACCTATTTATATCTACCGCGGATGCGGACACAGACTCCTCCTTTGTTTACTGTTTTGATACCTAACCAGTTATTAGAAATATGAATTCCTCGGTATGAAATCGCTACCAAAAATGCAATAGTATCTCTTGTAGTATAATGTCTAGATCCATTAGCCGGGACTTCAAACTACTTGAACAGAGTTTTTTTTTCTTTTTCTTTTCTTTATTTCTTTTCTTTTTCTTTTCTTTCTGTAGGATGCGTTCGTACAATACAGTTCGTACAATAGAGAGATGGAGCTGTTCATTTTTTTCATATTTTCTGTGAATACAAATTCATTTTTAATAATAAAATTTGTATTGATTTACTTCTGTAATTGCATGTGAACAATGAGAAAAATAACGTCGACTATTGGATAGACTGGACGAATTATTTATTTCTTTGTAAAATGAATCTACACAAAATTCTCTACTTAAATCTGAAATTTTTGAATTAAAGAAACATGCAACTTTCAAATTGAGCTCGGTACTTCAGCGCGCAATCAAATTTTTTACATAATTTTTTTTTTTTTTTTTTTGGTGGGGAAGGGGATGGGGGGGGGGGGTGAAACGTGAAATTACTCACTTTACCTTTTGAAAGGTTTCGTGTTTATAATAATTGCAACAGTTATATCTTTTCAAATTAGAGTAAGCACGAACTTTCTAATAATTCGCAAAAAAAAAAAAAAAAAAAATTCTAATAATACGACGGGTAAATAATGTAACAGCATATATTTTGTATTAAAGGTACATATTGCTCTGTTCGCTACAATTTTATTGATCCAATACACATTATAAGGAACAACCCAATTGCTGTAAGTGTACAGTCACGTTTGAATTATCGCTGTATGCTTTTGAAAACCGAAGAAAATGTCATTCGTATTCTACATTGTACAGTGTGTACTGTGTTAGTGTACGTAAAAATTCTGCTTGAACATCGCGTAAAACACTAACGTATATTTGTTTCTTAATCTGAAATGAGAAAAATTATGAAGTATTTTTAAAAGTGTCTGTTTTGTGCTATCTAAAAGCAGAGATCGTGAAAGGTATGGACTTATTTACTATTTTCTCATGCATTCAAAGGAACAAATTAATGGAATAGAAATTTTTACAATTGCAGATATCTTTTTACTGCCTGAATTTTTCCCGCTAAATTTATTTTGATGAACATTTTAAATTTAGATTATTTTGGAAGAAATATTATTTCTCAATTTAAAGATTAAATCTTTAGTCGGCGACACAAATCACGAAATTTTAAGTAAAAACAGATGCATGAATATTCCTTAAACCCTATATAATGTACTCTGTTCTACAGTCACTGAAAATATAACATTCCAAAAAGGCACAATTATACTTCGTACTGTTTTTTAGAAACGTTTACAAATAGGTTGGTTGTGGTTAATGATTTAAAATTAAAAAAATTAAATGGAAAATAAATAATTTTACGACTTTGTAGAGATAGATTTTGTCGTCTGAATAATAATAATAATAATAATACAATGCAATATAATTTTTCTAAATAACTAAATACAAGAAATATTTCATGTAGATTCCAAAAAAATATAAGGAAATCTACTTTGTTAAAAAACTAAAAAAAAAAAAAAAAAAAAAAAATTATATTCAAGAAAAAAGTACATTCTTGTACACTTTTTCAGTTTTTTAAAATAAAAAGAAAATACCTAAAAAATTCATTTAAAACTGCTCAAGAATATTTTTTATAAATTATATTTTGTGTCATAATTTTATGTTTGACCTTGTGAAAAGAATTTCGCATAGCAGTTGAAACTAAATCACTTTAATTATTTTTTTAAGAGCAGACGACATACAAAAATGCTAAAATGTTTTTTAACAGGAGGCAAAGAGTGATAAGTAAATGCAAACGAAATTTCCTAAAGAAACAAGTTTAAAATTATTATAAAAAAAGCAAATATTCGACAAAGAATGTGTTAAGATTTGAACATATATACTTAGAAATTAAAAAAAAAAAAAATCTACGAAATCAGTGAAATTTCAAACGAAGCCATACTACTTGACTCAAAAATTAAGAATTGCAACTTCTTTTATGACAAATTTGTATACTGAAATAACGTTTTAACATCTGAATGATATGGAAATTCAGAAAAATATAAAACTTGGTTTTCCGCTTTTTCCAGGAAATGAATACATCGCAAATGCAAGTTCTGACGAACAAATTCGATTTCTTTCATTAAAAGGAGGTGTTCACGGTCAATTACTTCTTGCACTTAAAATGTACCTCGAACAACACACAGAAATGTTTGATAGCGTTGATTTTGTTTTCGGACCTCCATCTAATGGTACCTATTCAGAACTGTATGAAAAGTTGAAGCATTCTGATATTGATATATATGGTGTACTAGCAGTTATAGATGAAATTTACATGCAATCAGCTGATTTCTGCTACCCATACACTATGAATTACTTTGCATTTGTAACTCGTAAACCAGAATATAAGCCACAAGTGTTCGGCATTTTTCAAACGTTTTCACAGTCAGTTTGGATGACAATAATATCAGTCTTGATCGTGATGATGCTAATACATTACATAGTCTTAAAATGGAAACGAAACACCGACAAATGTTTGTTTCATGTTTTTGTGATACTCATGAAGCAGAGTGCGCTGATAACACCATTGTCGTTTGCAGAAAAGCTCCTCATGTATTCATGGGTGTTCGGAGCCATGATCCTCTGCCTATCTTACGACTCCGTGTTTCTGTCTTTCCTCTCATTTCCTCCAGTAGTTAAAATAAAAGATTTATCGGACTTGTCCTCGGCCGTTGAAAAAGGAAACATCCGTTGTATGACATTCATGAACAGAGGTGTCGAAAATTATTTGTGGAATACAAAGCAGAGACATTTAAGAATGATTGCAAGAGACATCGTGGAAAATAATTTAAGCTATGGAAATGTCTTTGTAAATTTTATGCGCGAAAGTAAGAAGCAAAATCTTGCTTTTATCTTAAATACGGAACTCCTAGAAATTTTTACAGAAACATTTTTCATTTCGGAAGATCGTTTCTACCAATCTTTGCCCGCAAATGATTCGAAAAGGCTTCTGCTGCAGAGAGCTGATAGATACTTTTGTGCATCGAATAATGGCTTCAGGTATTTACTCCAAGGTATTTGCAGAAGGTTTGTTTAAGATTCACCTTCGGGTTTTGTCCTATAGTTCGGAGACAGAAACATCTAACCGAAAGCTGATACTCACAGACATTGCTCCAGCATTTATATTCCTCTTGTGCGGCTATTTTATATCATTTCTAGTTCTTCTTGGAGAATTGTATTTAGGTCGCAAGAAAATTGAAAAGGGAAAAAGAAGAAATGTGCGTAGAATAACTTCTGCAGTATGATTCTAATTTTCTATATATCTATCTATCTATCTATCTGTCTTTATATATATATATATATATATATATATATATATATATATATATATAGCTATTAGAACAGTGCATTCTAATTTTTTTTCTGAATTACAATTTGTTTATTTATTAGTTATTTATTTTATACAAATATAAATATACAATATATATATGTATAATAGATATATATTATTAACATTTCAAAATTATATATATTTTTAATTTGTTATGTTTTTGAAAAAGGTTCTATAATACTCAATCTAAAGTGACATTACTTTCTCTTCTAACTTTTTGTTTCACTCACTTTATGCTTCAAGGAATATATTTCCGATTCTAGAATGACACATTATCAATTCTCTGAACTTCAACTGAATTTTATTATGTGTATCACTCACTGTATCACGATCACTATATCACATTTTGTCAATAAGTTTCATAAATGTTAGTGATACAACTTTTTCACGTGCATGAAAATTAAAAGATCACAAAATTAATGCTCCGTTACCACACAATAGTTTAAAGACCAACAATCTCTAGTACATTTGATTAATTTTTTCCAGTGCATAATTATCTATTTTTTCGTTTGCGTAAAATTCAGAAAATGAAATATTAATTCTCCATTATCTAAGCAATAGATTTTTGTCAGTGGAAACCCTCATTTTTCACAATTTTTGGGGATTATTTGGAATAAATGAGCAGTCAAGAAATTAGTATAGATTATATATTTGTATCAATTTATCTTAGAGTTAAAATTTTTCAAAATATGGGGAATCTAATGTTAAATAAATGTGACGAACATTGATTCTTTTCTTCCCGAAAAATTATAGTATTCAATTCATTTCATTTTTTTATGCGTCAGATGAAAGTGACTCAAACATATTCCATGTATATTTTTGATTAAAAACATATTTTGAATTATGAAAATATATTCATATTTGAAAAAAGTATTAATTATGAGTTATATAATGTTTACACGAATAGAACGACGTCACCAAAAATATACGTTTCCAAATCTACAGCTTCTTCCTATTATTATTTTTCTTGTTACAGTGGTATTTCAATTTTTATTGCTGTAAGGTGGCCGTCACTTGTTATCATTTGTGTCATCTATAACGTTGAATAAAAGGATTTAAAATTGTTATTTAGGAAAGTTTAGACGCATACCTCATTTATTAGAATTACTTTAGCTTATCTTACATTTAAAATTATCATACTTCTTTTCCGGTTATTATCAGAATGGACATCACATTTTTTTTCGTGAAATCTTAATCCATTTTTTGTTTTTTAATATAGGGATTTACCTCTAACACTTTTTCGCTTGTAGATCTGCAAAGAATTAATTTAAGGTATGGAAAACATACCTTTTTCCGAATCGCCTTGATCTCAAAAATTCGAATATGTAGTCAAAAATGGGTGATTACTACTCGAAAATTAAGGTATAGGAAAATTTTAAAATTTAAACGAATTATTAAGCAAAATTTTAAGTAATTTCAGATACATGAATATTTATGAAATATTTATAATATGTTCTCTCCTACTGTCACTGGAAAAAAAATTCCAAGAAACCACGAATATGCTATGTTTTACAAAACTGAAAAAGCTTCAAATTCGTTGGAGATGTTAATGAGTTAAAGTGAAGAAGTGAAATGAAAAATGCATAATTTTATGTTACTTTGTTGAGATAAATTTTGTTGTTTAAATAATAACAACGCAACATAATTTTCCTTAATAACGAAATACAAGAAAAGTTTCAAATAGTTAACATAAAAAAAAATGAAAAATTTTTTGTTTAAAAAGAAAATATGTCAAGTACATTTTTTCTACACCTCTTAGTAGTTTCAAAGAAAAAGAGAACATCTAACAAATTCAGTAAAAGCAGCTCAAGGATACTTTTCATAAAATATTTTTTGTGTCTGTACATTTATGCTTTACCTTGTGAAGATAATTTTTCATTGGAGTTGTAACTAAATCACTCTAATTACTTTTATAAGAGCAGAAGACATAGAAAAATGCTAAAGTGTTTTTCAATACTAAGCAAAGAATAAAAATCAAATGCAGACAAAAATTTCTAAATAAAGGAATAAATTTAAAAATACCATTACATTTAAGACAAGCAATTTTTTTTGTCAAGAAATGTATTATGATCAGTAGAGATACACTTAGACATTAAAAATGAAAATATCTTCAACATCAGTAAAATTACTACTTGACTCAAAAATTCAGAATTTCAACTTCTTTTATGACAAATTTCTAAACTGAAATAACATTTTAACATCTGAGTGATATAGAAATTCCGAAAATTGAAAAGCTTGGCTTTTCACTTTTTTCATGGCAAGAAAACATTGCAAACACAAGTTATGGCGATTAGATAGGAACGGTCAGTTACTTGTTGCACTTAAAATGTACTTCGAACAACACACAGAAATGTTCGATAGAATTGATTTTGTTTTCGGACCTATACCAGATGGTACATAGCCAGAATTGTCTGAAAAAGTGACACAATTTTTATCAATCTTTGTCGGCAATAAGAGTTCAAGGAGGCTTCTGTTGTAGAATTTGATATATACATTCGTGCATCAAACAATGGCTTCAGGTATTTACATCAAGCTAATTGAACAAATTTTGTTTTCGACTTACCTTACGATTTTACCATATATCTCGAAGTCAGAAGCCTCTAACCGAATGTTGACTCTCACAGACGTTGCTCCAGCGTTTATATTCATCTTGGGCTGCTACGTTTTATCGTTTCTGGTCCTTGTTGGAGAATTGCATTTAGGTCATTAGAAAACCAAGCTGAAGAAAATTGAAAAAAGAAATGTAAGAAATGTGACGAAACTAATATCTGTAGCATAATACTGAAAGATTTTTTTTAATTGCTGTTAGGACATTACGCTGATGATTTTTTTTTTCTGAATTATAACTTGTTTACATATTAATTAATTGTTTTACGCAATATGTACATTATGAAAATTTAGAAATTAAACTAAAGACATTCTTTATAGTTTTAAATTTTTTTAATTTAAATTTAAAATTTAATTTTCATTAACTAATTAATTATTTAATTGTTTAATTGATTTAAAAAAACTCTTTAATATTCACTATAAAATTACTCCATAAAGTCACTATAAATATTTTCCTTTGTAACTTTATACTTCAAGGAAAATATTTCCGAATCTAGAATGATGCATTCTCAGTTCAGTAAACTTCAACTAAATTCTATAATGTCTAACAGGCAAATGTATCACGATTTATCTTTCTAGCAAATTTTCTTGTCAATTTTTTTTTTCCCGTGCATGGTAATTATATGTTCATAAAAATAAACCTCCCCTCCATTATTTGGTACAAAAGACTAATACCCTGTAGTTCGTTGCATTAATTTTTTTCTGTTCACACTGAAAGAATTTATCGTGTGCATAGAAGTCAGAAAATGACATTAATTCTCTTTTATTTACGCAATTGTACAACAGATTCATCTTTTTCTGTTTACTTCTTATTATTTTATTTATTTTATTTATTTATTTTTTAGAAAATTTCTGAACTAATTAAAAAAAAAATTGTTATTAGACACATCGCTGTTTCACAACTAATAATAATAATAATAATAATAATAAAAAGAATAAACACTTTTAATTTTTGGCTGGTTTTTGTTCCGAAACACCTATTTATTCACCAGATTCAAACCAAATAAGTATATAAATACATCTGAATGTAAATAAATCTGTAAAAAAGTACTTTATATTGAGAAAAGCGCACAACAGTTGTTTCAATTCGAAATTACTGCACACTTTTCACCGGATTAAAAAACTAAGCAAGAGTGCGTCCATAAAGCAGCAACTATGCACTCATGACTACCAAGAAATTTAAAGTTACTTTTGAATTTCACTTTCTCTGAAGCATCTTTTGTTAAATTTCGTAGTAGTGCTGCTATTTACCAATCTGAAAGAATCAAAAATTTAAAAATCGATTAAAATAGTGAAAAGCTATTGATAAATTACTGCATAAAGTAAATAATTAAAATTGGGTTTTAGTGCGAAACAAAAATCATTGAAGGTTTAAAAGGATTCTTTAATTGCATGGAAATCAACGAATATAAGCCTTTTTTGTTAACTCTTTATTGACTCTGAGTGTTTTCCTGTGCCCCTTGGGGTGCCCTGCTCACCTCTTAATTCCTTTTCACTGTCCAGACCGTCTCGTCAACGTACGTAAGTGCCCTTCTGTATCACTTAGGTCTTTTTTTCAAGGAGTTATTATTATTAATTAATTTATTTATTTATTTTATTTTATTTTATTTTATTTTATTTTATTTTATTTTTTCTTCAAACTCATGGTGCTTCACTCTGAATGATTTCTGCTCATACGGCGATTTATTCAGAGACTAAATTCTAAATTTAACCCTTTTGGTTGTCTTTCTTATGGAAAATTATTTTTATGTTTTCTCATTTTTCGTTGGAGGTAAGCATTGGTTGCGAACGATTGCATGTACTCCGAAGCACTCACGTTGACTTTGACTTTTTTGTTAACTCTTTATTGTTGACTCTTTATTGTTAACTTTGTTACCCATCTGACCAAGGATTTCGAATTCTGTTGATTTAATCCCGTTACACGGCAAAAGTAAACCTTTTGAAAGCAGTAAATTAGTTAAAACGAAATGTACCACTATATAAAAATAAAATTATTATTATTATTATTATTATTAATTTAATAATAGAATAAACAAATATTAAACAATTTCGAGATTATTTAAAGTTTTTAATCATTTTCTCTTGTTTTATTTTATTTTTTAATTCGCTTTCAATAAAGCAGAAGAAAAAGTAGTCATACCATTTAACATAATGTGTAAATCTGTTCTAACGAAAATGCTGATAATAAACGGCTATATATGTAAAAATGGAAAAGAAAAAATCTTGAAAAGCTGTACATTACTTAATATTTTCTAAAGAAAGGTTTGAAACAAAATTATATCTCAACTTTCAGGATATTGAAGAATTTTGACTTTTAGACACATTTATAGAGCAAATTAAATTACATCATAAACGTGATGATTAGAGTTCGAAAAACTGTTTTTCAACTAATTTTAAAAAGTTTCACAAGAATATTAATGGAAGGCGTGGCGTGGGATTATAAAAACGAGGAAAACAACAGCGTCTAGAACGTCAAATAGAAAGAATAAGAAAGCAGACAGCTGTTTCGGTAGCATTTAGCGTACCGTCTTCAGTGCATAAAGGAATGAGAGAGAAGTGATCTTACATATAGGAAAGGGTTCAAATTCGGCTCAGGATTATAAGCCAATAGAATTATGCGGAACGTGTGTGATTTGCTAAAAGGGAATTAAACACTAGTTGTGAAAAGTATGGAAGAATCGCTAATCTTTCAAGTGCTGAAATTTCTAATATTCAATTTTCAGTTCTTAAAATTAATTCAAATTTTGCTATTTCTAAATCACCTTCATTTCCCCAATTAATTGCTCCCGTTGAAAAAACTTTCAAAAATTCTCGTCTCACTGACTAACAGATGGAAAATCTCCGTCATTTAATCCTTAACAATGCCAACTTCAATTCTAAATATTTTAAATATAATCTCACTAATGCAGAAAAATAATGCCCTGAATGAATTAAAATCTAAAGAAAATTTTATCATCAGTAAAGATGATAAAGCGGATCAGATTGTTATTTTAGATGAGAAACAATATATCGATAGTGTAACCACATCACTTAAAGATGGCCCTTGCATTCCTCTGTTCCGTGAGCCTTCTTCTCATGTATTAACCAAAATTAAATCTGCTATAAAATCTTGCTCATTGCTGTTGAACTTAACTAAATCTCATCTTATTCCTTCTATAGTTAACTGTGCCAGATTTTATGCTTTACCATTAGTCCACAAAGCAAAAATCCCATTTAATCCCATAGTCTCAGTACTGCTTCCTATCGTTTAGCTAAATTTCTCACTACAAATTTGCTTCCCTTTCTTTCTGTAAATATCTGTACATAAAAAATTCCATTAACTTCGCGCAAAATATTTAAAACTGCCCTCACACTAATCTTACTATGGTTTCTCTCGATGTAAAATCCCTTTTCACTAACGTTCCAATAAGTGGCGCCTTCTGTTGACTTGTAAAGAGATTAAAATACTTTCATTTAACGTCCTTTGAAATACAAGAATTAATATCTCTCATCCACATTTACTTATCACAAACTATTTCTTCAAAGAAATTTTTATCGTCAATTTGAAGGTTTTGCCATGGGTTCTCCTCTCTCCCCCATTCTCGCTGATATTTATATGCATTATTTTGAAAGAACGCACTTTAAGAAAATTTCTTTCCATTTTTTGGATCCGTTACGTTAATGACACCTGCACACTTATCGACACATCTCGCCACAATATTGACCATGTCTTACAAACTATAAATTCTATAGACGGTAATAACCAATTCACATATGATATGCAATAGAAAATAATAGCTCCCTTCCATTCCTGGATACCCTTGTCTCAAGCTTTATACATGGATTTTCTACCACGGTCTATCGTAAAAATTCTACACTCTCTACCTCCTCATGCACGTTCATGTTACCCACCTATCCAAAAAGGGCAGCTTTCTATACTTTTGCTAACTGTGTCTTTAATGTTTGTTCTGATACTGTTTTATTAAGCTCCGAAATCACATATCTGAAAGCAATGCCTATTGACAGAGGTTGAAGCACTTCCATTGTAGATAAAGCTATCCAAAAATTACGACTTCGTCGTACTTCGTCTACTAAATCAGTCTCTTAAAATATCGTATTTTTTACCATATTTTCCTAAATACAATCATGTCATTCAATACATTCAATACATTCAATACAATCAATACAATCATGTCATCATCCTCCTGGAATCGATAATTTTCCTATATATAACAGCACTTATCTCTCTTTTTTTTTTTTCTTTTTTTTTATGCACTGAAGACGGTACGCTAAATCCTACCGAAAACACTGTTTTCTTCCGTATAATTTCTCTTTGACGTTCTAGGCGTTGATGTTTGCCTTATTTTTTTTATAGTTTTACAAGAGCTTTTACAATTAAAGTGTTAAAAAAAAAAAAAAAAATCGAAATACCTTGTAGGTAAAATAAATTGTAACAAAACAACTTGTAGATATAAAATTTCAGAGAACGTATATCAAAAGAACGTTTTAACAGGAGTTCATAAATAAAAGTTCTCGTCAAAACTTTTTTATGAAAGTTCTCAAACAGACGTTCCTACTAGCGCATTGTTACAACCACGAGTTTTCACGCGGAAGTTCACAAACTTAAAATTTAGTACTTGACGTGTGATCATCGGGAAGAAATTTGGGTAGACAGTGGTTTCAGTGACGTCTCCTTCTAGTGTTCAAAGTGTGCAATAAAAACCCAAATAAAGGTGCAAGCTACCTTTATTCCTTATAATTTATCTATTATTAACTTAATTTTTTAATTTAAACACCTGTGTTACTTTTCCTAATGTCCCAAATTTTGTTGTAAGACTCTCCAAACATGTTTTCCTATATAAAAAGAATTACCTTAAATTTACAATATTGAAATAAAATAAATGTATTAGCATCAAAATAATTATCTCCAGCAACTGGCTTAATTAGCCAGATTTTAACTTCAATTATTCATTTACTATATTTTGCATTGAGATTAAATGGAGTGGGAGGTTTAATCTCCTGATTCTAGATACAAGATTCGCTGGAAGCAGTACAGTTTCATACACTAACATTTTTCTTAACAAATACTTTTATACACACATTCATACAGAAATGAAACTTAATGCCATTTACTTCACTCTTTGGGAAGTAATTTCTCCCCTTCTTCCCTTGAGAAGGGAAAACGAATAATATTATCGTGATGATGTATTAGAATACATCAATAAATACGTTCTGTAGACAAAATGTATCAAAGGAAATGAAAAATACACACTTCAAAATTTTAAAACTGATAAATAAATATGCCTATATCGTTTCAGTGCAGAACTAATAATAACTGCCTTTATAAATTTATAGCATTTACTACACAACACTACAACTTTGGTTATCCGCAAACCATATACTTGGATGTCAAATTAAATATATTGAATGTAAATCATTATATGTCACCATATTTTGTGTCATGAAAAGAAAATGTTTACACCCATCTGTTTTCTGATTAGAATGTATGTTATGGTAACTGTTGTCAAGTCTTAAAGTAACCTTAAAGTGCAAAATGTTGCTTGCTTAAGTGTTTCGCTACAGCCATGTATCTGAGTGTTCAATAAATTTTGATTGCATGATGAATTTGTAATGTGTAAAGTTTTAGTAATGCAAAAATAAAGTAAATACGCAATGTTACGAGTAACTGAACACATTTTTTTTCTATTGAAATCTGCATTATTTTAACCTTTTATTGACCAACGGTACTTTAATGTGCCATTAGTTTAAAAAGCATCTAAAAATGAATTTATGGAAGAAATGTCAATTATATTTATAAGAATAGATTGTATATACATCATTGTAATCACATTACAAGGCACTGAACTCTACACGCAGCTGGTTTTATTTCAGGAAGGATTTTATAAGGTGCTTTCGCTGTTATAGTCATAAA
The DNA here is from genome assembly GCA_963930645.1 of Salticus scenicus. NCBI lineage: Eukaryota > Metazoa > Arthropoda > Arachnida > Araneae > Salticidae > Salticus > Salticus scenicus. The sequence goes on from OZ005662.1 coordinate 29,674,786, forward strand.
AATTATAGTCAAAAAATGTATTTGTTAAATTTATTCAAATTAACTTAGCACGTAGAATTGAAAAAGTTTTTTCATTGATGCTATCCAACTAGTAACATGAAAAGTTAATGAGCGGAAAATTGTATTATTTCGATATTAATGTTTATGCTGTGCTGAAAATTGGGGTTTAAATATTGAGTTGAAAATTATTTTAATTTAATTTTTTTTTTCCAAACTAGAGCATCTTAACCTGTTTTCCAAAAACATACAAAGAGCGTTCCGATAACTGATTGTTATTTCTTGAAAAACTGATATAAAATTTCTTAAAAATTGATAAAAAAAAATACATATAGTAGAAAAAAAATAATTAACTGCAACTATTGGCTTTATTATCCAAATCTTAACTTCATTTATTCATTACTATATTTTCGATAGCAATTAAATAGAGGGGAGGGGGAGTTTACTCTCCTGGTTCTAGATACGAGATTCGCTAAAAGCAGTACAGTTTCATACACTAACCCTTTTATTAACAAATAATTTTATACATAGATGTATTCGTACAAATACGAAACTTAATGCCTCATACTTCACTTAGAGGGCAGTAATTTCTCACCTTTTTCCTTTGAAAAGAAGAAGCGAAGAATTTTATCGATTTATTCTCCTGGCTCTTGATACAAAGATTCGCTAAATGCAGTACGGTTTCACTCACAAACAATTTTCTTTTGTACACACACTCATATAGGAACGAAACCTGATGTCAAAGACTCATAGCTGCCAACACCTTAATTAGTAATCCGGATGATGGTTAGCGTCAGCCTTTTTTTCCTCACCAGCCTTTTTTTTTTTTTTTTTAAGAATTTTTCTGATTATTTCATCGTAAATGCATTTAAAGAGAATTACTATAAAAATTAAGTGGTGTGGAAAAAGGGACTGATACTAACACTACTCCGGATTATGTTGGCAGCTATGCATACGGGGATAATAGCGGGTAGTAATTTCTCCCCTTCTTGCCTTGAAGAGAAACAGGTTAAAATATTATCGTGATTTATAGCTGCCAACTTGTACGTTTTTCTGCTAGCGGAAATTTTTAATGGAAAATTTAATAATCTCTTTAGCAATTTTCTGGAATTAAACAGGATGAAGTTTTTTGCAAAAAAAATAGTGGTGTTAAACAAATCGTACGAGTTGGCACCTATGGTGTTCATGTATTCTAATGAACGTATGAAAAAAACTGAGCAAAACACTATTTAAAGTTTCAAAACTAAAAAATAAATATGTTCATTGTTTCGCTGCAGAACTAACAGTCACTACTGTTATAAAATTCTAGTATTTACTACACGTCGCTACCACTTGCGGTTATCTGCAAACTATGCACTTTGATGTCAAGTTAAATGTATTGCATGTAAATCGTTATATTTCAACATGTGTTATGCCACAAAAAGAAATGGTTTCCACCCATCTGTTTCCTGATTAAACTGTATGTTATGGTACCTGCTGTCAAGTGATAAAATACCCTTGAAGTACAAAATGTTGCTTGCTTAAGTGTTTTGTCACAGCCATGTATCTGAGTGTTTAATAAACTTTCATTGGATGATGAACTTGTAATGTGTAATGTTTTATTAATACTTAAACAAAAGAAAGCACAAATTCACGAATAACACAACCTAATTTTATTTATTTATTTAAATACTTATAATGTACAATGTTTTAACCTTTTATCGACCGACGGTATTTTAATGCACCATTAGTTTTAAAATCGCATAAAAACGAATTTATGGAAAATATGTCAAAGATATTCATAAGAGCATATACCTCACTTTAATCTCACTACAAGGCACTAGACGCTACATGTAGCCGGTTTTGTTTCAGGAAGGATTTTATAGGGTGCTTTAACACTGAGCCTCCAAATTTTATCGTACAACCTGTTTCTTCGTTTTCTTCTTTTACGCATAATTTTGATACAACTGAACATATAAATGTAAAATTTGGATGAAACATTCGCTATTAAATTATTAATCGAATTTTATATTACTTTAGGAGAAATGAAATGTTTTAAACTGATATAACTTCAAATTTCTCAAAAATAAGCACTGGAAGAAATAGAAAACTTAAACAATTTTTGTCATAAAAAAAACTAAATGAGAGAGTGTCAAAAGTGTATTACATGTAGTTAGATACGCATGCGTCCAAATGTTTAATTAAAACTAGATTTTTCCTCCAGTATTCACTTTTCTGTGTTTTCATTTTTCTTCTTTCTTTTTAGTATGTGAATAACTTAAAAAAAAAATAAACATTCGAGCATGAAAATTGGATGAATTGTTCATTTTAAAATTATTTATAGCCATTTTTAATATTTTGAAGATGTTCATTGTTTACAAATTAATAATTATATATTTCCAAAAAGTTCCTTATGGAGGAAAAACAAAAGGAAGTACAGGAAGAAAAATCCGATTTTTATATAATATTTAGAGAGAGTTGTACCTTCAGCTATCTGTGACGTCACTTTGACACTCTTTCTCATTTAAATTTCTTTGCTAAAATTGTTTAAATTTTTCATCTCTTCAATGCTTACTTTTTTAAAGATTTCAAGTTACAGCAATTTAAAAATTATTATTTGTCTTAAAGTTACGTAAAATTTCTATTAATATTTGGTAACGAATGTGTCATCCAAATAATATATTTCTAAGAGTATTTGTTTCAAAATGATGCGCAAAAGAAGAAAACGAGATACCTCAGAAACGTATTTGGCAATGTAGCGAATTAATCATATATGCATGTATTATTTATATATCTATATAAGAGTAAGCTCACTGATTCACTCACTCACTGACTCAACACAGTCGTAGCAATTCTATGAGAGATAGTCAGAAATTTTGGTGAGCAGGTTGGTTTTAGGACTCTGATCCCCATTAAAATGGGATTTTGTGAAATACCCCTCTGTACCACCACAGGGGGAAGGGGGGCAGAAAGCAAAAACACTTTTATAAGCATAACTGGACTTCAAATTACTTCACGGTTAAGAAAATGCAGATAGAAAGACTACACTTGAGTACACTTGAGTATTATTATTTAATAATAATAATAATAATAATAATAATAATAATGAAAAAAACTAATAATAATAATAATTTTCTGCGATTTCGGAATTTTGGATTTTTCAGGAGGGGGGTTGGGGCATATTTCGAAAGCATATTTCGAAAGCATATTTCGAAAAATACGGATTTTCGAATAGAACTCTACCAATAATAACACAAAGATATAAATATCCGCCAAGCGTCCTCCTCAGGATAATTCCCAAAACTCATTTCTGGCTTTCTGCGATTATCAATTTTGGTGTGAGATGAGGGGGGGGGACTAAAAGGGGGCAATTTTGAGTCCTGTAAATGTATACAGTAAAGAAAAGATAATGAATAATGATATAAAATGGATTCAAAATTATGATGTATAAAAAAAATAACACAGATTAAATCGGATTGATCAAAAATAAGAAGAGAAAATGTGTTATTTTATCGATCGTTGTAGATATAGTAAACTTCGTCTGCTCTTTGTGTATCTATGTCATGTGACCTCTGACGTCAGATGGGAAGAGCCCATTAGAGTGTTCGTAATAACAGTAATCATTTCTTAATTTTAAAATGAAATATCAAATTTTGTGACAAGTTCACAGATTAACACCCATACAAAATTTTAAAGGGATTGGATGAAAACAAATTAGCAAGGAACATTATAAATCTTCAAATATGGAAATTATGTAAAAAATAAGATAAAATAAAATAAAATGAAATAAATATTTGAAGAGCTATAGAGTGATATTGTTTTAAAACATTACGTAGCTTAATACGTTCTGTTACAACGATGTAGATATTTTTAATTGCATCGATTTTAATAAATTTCATCATCTTTGCCCCCTTAAGGAATATAAATGGTGGTTCGATATCGGCATTCAAAAGATTATATTCATAATGAATTCGTCGATATATACTATCAGAGTTTAATTCTGCAGGTTAAAAAGAATTTCGGGGAGACACGTGAATTGACCCGCAGGTCAAAAATTAATGCAAACCTGACCTGCACCTGATTCACGCCGTAGGCATCTACGAATAAAATCTTATGTGAGTTTTCTCAGGAGAGATATATCTTATATCTGTGTCTGTATATCATATATCTGTGCTACTATAGAAAATTTAATTAATGAATGAAAAAGAAAAAAAGTAAAAAAAATAATGTTTTGGAAACTTCGACTTAAAAAGATGGTTTGGACAAAAGTCATGCGAGACAATATATTGTTTATCACTTTAATATTTAAAAAAAAAAAAAAAAAAAAAAGGAAAAATTTTATATAAAGGAAAAGTTAATTTATATTTTAAAGGGGGGAAGCCGATGACACTTCTGTCCTTCTAAAAAAAATGAGGGCCCTTAGGCGGTTTGTGTCCACCTAAGTTTTGAACCCTGTGCACGCTAGTGGGTTAAACAGAAATATTTCATGTTTATTAAGTTCGTCGCGTGCAGAACAAAGTAGTTATGTTTTTTCTCATTTTATTTACGACAAATTTATTTCGAATGATCCTGGTGTGAAACTACGTATCAATTTTTTTAACGTTTAGTTAAAAAAGAAAAAAAAAATCCAAACAAAATTGGGCTATTAGCTTGATTGCTGCGCGTTAAAATCATCGTTCCTTTTATATTATTTAACATTCACATTTGATATGAATGTTCACTTGTTTATATCTCCTTTATGATGTTCTTCTTTCCAAAAATATGGTAACAGCTAACTTTATCACTACGCTACATGGTAACACCCTACTCTATCTCTAGGTTACATGTCGAAAGGGAGTTTTAACAAAATTAAGTTTTTTTTTTTTTTTTTTTTTGACACGGTTGATATGCTGATAACGACACGCGACATTTAATATACAAAATGTAGCAAGGGATGCGAATATCTTAGATAAGCATTCCTCAACTTTTTCGACGGTAAATTTTCAAATTTAAGTCCCACGAGCCACTAACTTAATAACCTAAAATTAGACCAACCAAAAATTTTCTTGATGAATAAACATTAATATTTTGCTGTGTTCCCCATCATATGTATAGTCTCATAATTTTTTAGGGCAAGACATATTATATTAATGTTACGAGAAAAGAATTTGATCAAACGCTTGTCACAGTGATATAATGAAATCCTCACCCAATAGACTACCCACCATTCAGTTCGATATATTTGTCTTTTTGTAATCTATTAATTCATTTTATTGGGGTCAATTTCGTAGTTTTCATGCTACTATTTCCAATGCAACAATCCCCAAAATGCATATTTATATGGATTATCGCTCAATTTTGCCATGTTGATACGATCTTAAATTTCGAATAAGTTACGAAATATTTCTATTAGAATATTTATAGCAAATGATGTTCAAACAAGTATCATAAATGTTATTTTGAAGTTGTTCGATATATTTATGATCCTCAAAATGGACGTTTATGCTCAATTTTAGCTCTATTCTGCCATGTTAAGTAAATCGCAAATTCCAAATAATTTATGATATTTTTAAATTAAAAAATTCATAGTCTGGGGTGCTCATGCCAGTACCCTAAATATTATTATAAAAGTGTTCTGACATTTTTACCATGAAACTATCTCTCAAAATGGGTTTTTATGCGAAAATTTGCCCTATTCTGCCGTATTAAGTAAATTGTAAATTTCGAATAATTTGAGAATTAAGATTAAAAACACTTAAAAGTTTAAAATTAGAAAACATTTCACGTGTATATATAATATATAAAAAGTAACGAACCACTTTAAAAAACACGTAGATAGCCATTATAACAATAGCATCAGCAGGTGTAATTACGTTACATAGAACTAGCAATATATAAACAAAAGAAGTTCAAACGGTTTAAAGTTACGGTCACAATAAAAAAATTTAAAAAGTTACGGTTACAATAAATTTTTTTCATTTCAATATCATTTTCAGTATTTTTTCCTCTATGAGCACAACGTGTGCCATATTTTATGAAGTGATGCAGCATCCTTGGAGTTAATAACTTTATTGCACTTGATAATATTCACTGCTTCTGTCAGAATTTTTAAAGTAGCGTGTTTATAGTTACAAAATTGTACAAAATTTTTAAACTGGAAAATTCATCTTCAAGGACGTTTGTGTCAATATCTTATGTTATATTTTAAAAGTAGTCTGACATCTTTACAATGAAAATATCTCTCGAAACCGACGTTTATGCAAAATTTTGCTATATTCTGCCATGTTAAGATATTCGTAAATTTCGAATAATTTGCGAAATATTCAAAGTATCATGTTTACTGTAATTAATTAAAAATCGGATAATACTAAAATTTGTTAATGAATTATTAAAAAAGATGATTGGTAAAGTGACTAAGGGAATAAAAATAAATGAATACTCGTATGTATTTCATGCAGTGTTATCTGTGTTAAGAGGTTTAATGTGTTTTCAAATGTAATTTACATATTTAGAGAATCACAATCCTGTTTTTAATTATATTATAAATATTAAAATGTTTATAAATTATTGAGATATGTGAAGTGTAGAACCGCGTATAGTTATACACTTTTTTTTGTTTAACGGGATTTTAGCTTTTATTTCACTAAGTGTCAAATTTCCGAGTTACTATGTCCCAAATAGCTTCTCACTTTTAACAAAGTTACGTTTTCAAAATTTCAGATAAATGTCGAACCGTTTACATCTACATGATATAAAAGACCATTATTTGCTCCCCGCCATACAATAGGTATGGAGAACTTAGGTAACGTAACAATTTTCGACCTCGTTTTTTAAACTTTTTTTACACGTTTTCAGGTGTGAGGAATCCGAAAATATCAAAATGGGTATGATGTCTGTATGTACAGTGTCTGTTATTTGTTTTAGTTCTCCATTGTACCATAGGTATGAGAAACTTACGAGATGGTGAAAATTTTCGACCTTGGTTTTTTGACTTTTTCACACGTTTTCAGGTGTGAAGAATCCAAACATATCAAAATGGGTATGATGTCTGTATGTACAGTGTCTGTTATTTGTTTTAGTTCTCCATTGTACCATAGGTATGAGAAACTTACGAGATGGTGAAAATTTTCGACCTTGGTTTTTTGACTTTTTCACACGTTTTCAGGTGTGAAGAATCCAAACATATCAAAATAGGTATTGTATCCGTCTGTAGGGTGTCTATTAGTTTGTTAGTCCGTTAGTATATGTTAGACTGTGTACACGATATCTCACGAAAAGATGATCACAGAGAGATCGGACCAGTTTTAAAATATTATTTATGACCCAAGCAAGAACCTCATTCATAAGGTGATCTATAGTTTGTTTAGAGAGGAGATTACGTGAATTTCATTATTCTTTTACTGAAATGGAGGAACTTGGGCATTTAGTGCATTTGTGTATCAGGCAAACTGCCTTCATCATTAATGGTACTTATTATTCCCAAAATGAGAGTGTGGCAATGGGCAGTGCTCTCTCTTCTATGCTTTGCGACATTTATATGCACTATTTTTGTTAAAAGCTCTTTGGTGTAAATAAATTTCCTCACTGGTTTAGGTATGTTGATGACATTTTTGTTCTTATTTCCCTTGATGTCGATCTGCCCAATTTACTTTCTTTGGTCAATTCAATTAACCCATGCTTTAGATTCATTTTCGAGATTGAAAAGGATTGCTCTTTGCCTTTCCTTGAATCAGTATTAAGTTGATGTAATCGTTTCTTGAAAGATATGATATATTCCATAGATTCATTATCTATTAATTTAAATATAATATTTTAATATAATATTTTAATATATGTGTAAATATTATCTTAAACTGTATGTTGAGCGGGTAAATGTCGTTATTTAAAGTTAAAAATTTCTTCACACACCATACAATTAATGAAAGCACTACCGGTATCGAAAGGACATAACCTTGCTTTTGCCTCCAAGTCAGTACCAAGTATTTTTCACGTATACAGTGGTGGTTAAATTTATAAGGATAGAAGGGAAACCACTAATAGCTGTATTCACCATTAACTTCAACTCCCGGTTCAACGTAAAATCTTAAAATTGTCTAAATGCAGGGTGGAGCTTTTCAATAAAAATTGACTGGTTACTTCTGCCATCTAGCTTCAAAGATTTCATATAATCTTTGATTGGTTATTTTCTGCTAAAAATAGCTGAAAGTAACAATGCCGCTAGATGACATAAGCAACGGGACAAATTTCGCTGAAAAGTTACACCCTGACTTTATGCGCTTTTAAGTTTTTGTGTTCAACCGGGAGTTAAAGTTATTGGTGAATAGAGCCGCAAGTCTTGGCTACAGTCGATCAGAAAATTATGTAAATTTTATGGCTGGAAATGAATGTTAAATGAAAAATTTTTAGTACACAGGACTATTAGTTTAAATCTGGAATTTTTGTAGATCAGTTTTGTGTAACACCAAAATAAATTAGAAATATCAGTCCTATCTTTACGAATTCGGTGCCAAACAAAAGAGGCGATTTTTCAGAATTCAGGGAGCAAACAGTTTCGACACAACGATAATATTTTTTAAACATTAACTAAAATATGAAATTCAGGTAGCAACATTTCATTTTAATTCATTACAGACATTTTAAAAAGTACGTGGCCCAGTTTTACGGTAAAGAAAGGAAATAAAATAGAAATTTAAAATTAAAATTAAAAAGTGAAAAATAAAAGTAAAAGTTTTATAGACTGAAATTACAAGTCCTCCGGACTAAACTAAATTCTATCATTCACAGAATTTTTCATTTAAATTTTTAATAATTTTGAGGGAGATATATAAGAAAAACATATTTATAAAATGTGTTTTAGATTTAGAAAGCAATGTGATACATATAAAATTATAAGTACAACTGTATTTGTGTGTTGTCAAAAGCAAAATTTGAACGTATTTTTATTCTGAACATGACAGTCCTATAGACAACACAAATGCTTCGTAAGCGATTAGAAACGCCGTATTTTATTATGCCGCTAGGTATTAAACTCACAGAGCTTTAAAAAAGGAGAGTAGTTGATTTTAAAAAATTTTCAGGACTTACTGCACGTCAAATTACAACAAAGCAAAATAAATCTCGGAAGAATATTTAAAATTTTCTGTAAAATCCCCCAAAAATATGGGCGGCAAAGTCCTACAGGTTTTATCTTTCATTTCTGTGCGTGAGAAAATTACACTGTAAAAATTATGTCCTATTTGCTGCCAGAAATTTTCTGTAATTTGAGAACAGAAGTACTGACAACGTAATTTTTTTCGTAAATTACGCGTATTTAAAATTTTTTTTGCTAGTTCTGACTAGAGACGTGTAATCCAGCCTTTACGATGTTACTGATATTTTCCTATAGTTTATTATATGAAGAATCCCTAATAACAAGTTTGAATAGGGATGAATTTATTTTAAAATCTACTTTTTAACAAATTCGTACACGTATGCTACAATTGACGTTTACTTTGATTTTTTTTTTTTTATGCATATCCAATTTCTTGAAATAAGAATAGGTACTAAAAACTGAGACAGACAATATACACTAAAATATATACAATTTAAAACATTAAAAACACAAAACAAAAAATTTTAAACGTTTCGAGCCTTTTACAGGCTCCTCATCAGTAAAAATTTAATGTGATTAAAATTTTGATTAAAATAATGTGATTAAAATTTAATTTAACTACGAGACGTAATGATTTTTAAATATTTTAAGAATAGGTACGTTTGAAATAAATATGAATAACAGAACACTATTTTCCCTACTATTAACAAACCTATGTTTTAAGCAAATGCTTATACTCTTCGAGGGAAGGCTCGGGGTCCTTTTAAAATGATATAAGCCAAAGCTTCAACATTTATAATAATATATAATGTCTACTGTATCTTTTACGGGACAAATAACGTCCATTTCTCCCTGTAATTTCCTTTACCATATTTAGAATTTCTTTTCCGCGGTATATTCATTGCCTCTGCGGATGGACTTTCCATCACTAATAAAGTGGTTGATTTTTTCCGTACTATTTGATGCATAAAGTATAATATGTAAGTATTTCATGCGCTATGAAGTTACTTTAAATTTCAGATTTTTTTTTACAAGTTCTAGCTATTAACTGATGGTAGTTTGCCTATTGTTCATTATAAAATGAATTCCCTTAACTAATTTTGGAGTGGTATAAACAGTGAAATATATTTATTTATTTTTATTTATTTATTTTATGAATTCGAAACCTTCTTACTCCTACCTTTATCCAGATTGCTATAGGATGTCTCCGGACCATCTTTAAGGGTTCGTTCCAGACCATCGCCGATCACCCACTGAGCAGCGCTAATGCGACGTTGAATCCAACCTACCAACCTAACTACATGATTTACCTTGTAGGCGGCAACTGAAGCTTGCTTTATTTGCCATAGATACCTAACCATTTATCGCCAGGTAGGTAGGTTGTGTTTAACGTCACACTAGTGCTGCGCTATGGGTAATTGGTGACGATCTGAAACGCACTCCCTAGAGATGGCCCAGAGAGTATAATTTTGATGCATCATTTAATGGAAATTGCAATTAGTCGGTATGAAATGCAATTAGTCGGTATAAAATGCAATTAGTCGGTATCAGTTAGTTTGTACCAAAAATGACATCATATCTCCTGTAGCATAAAGTCCACTGTTCATTAGCCATGATGCCACACTACCTGCACGGACGCTTTCTTGTAGGATGCGTCATTTCATTTTTTCATAAGTTCATGTGATACAGATTTACTTCTAATAATCAATTTTTTTTTTTTTTAAGATTACAATGAGCAATATGAACAATAACGTCTACCATTACATAGATTGGCTGAAGTATTTGTTTATTTATTCATTGATGTTATTTTATTTTATTTTTTCTAAACGGAAAAAAAAAATATGTACATAAAATTTCTGTGTTTAAATCTGAAATGTTTGAAAATAAAGAAATATGCAACTTGCAAATTTAACTCGGAACTTAAGTTTAATAAAATATTTTTTACCAATGCTTTTTTTTTTTTTTTATCACATTTTATATATCCTATATTAGCTTTCGATGTGTGTTTATGTTTATAAAATTTCAACAGTTATGTCTTTCATTTCAAATTAGACTAAGTACAAGATATCCAATACTTCGCAATGATAGACCTGAAGCCACGCGAATGATATTTGTTTTCAAGTAACTTTTTGAAAAGTTTTATTTCAAATGTTTAATAAAGGGAAATTTTTTGATGGAATTCACAGAAGAAACTTTTTTTAAATATTTAAATTCAAGATTTATAAGGTAAGTAAAATGCACTCACCCTGTATATGAGTATCCCATGAGGCTTGCAGAACCAGAAGTATTTATTCCATGTATTAAAAGAAGAACCAATTTCTATTTTCTTTTATAAACATCTTTTCTGCTAAGCTGTTCAAAAGATAATTTCAAATATATAAATAATGATGTTTCAATTTAATTAAACCAGCCTCATTTAGCTTGGTTTGTGTATTAGGAAAATATATATTATTTTTGTGTTGCTTTATTTTGTGGGAATGAAAATGAACCCACGTATTATCCTTTTAATCACATCTTTTATTATGAAAAACTGAACATCGAAGAAGGAGAAAAAAAAACGAAAAATACAAAATTACATGTACACAGAAACACAGACGGCCAATCAGAAAAACAAATGCGTCATAGCGTCGTCCCAATGTAGATGTATACATGCATGAAGAAATAAAAGAGTCAAATGAAATGTTTTTAGAATAATATGAAAATGAAAGTTTTTGTAATTATTGAAAAAATGTCATTTTGAGTTTATTTCTCACCAACACCCCTGCGTAAACTCGATGACATTTAATCACAGTTCAACAAGGAAATTCGCAATTTTCGAAAAGAATGTCTCGGCAGAGGTTTGGTGAGTATGTCGGCGATCATATTGTTTGTAGTTACATACTCAATTTTTATTGCACCCTGCTCAACAAGGTCTCGAATCAGATGATACCTTAGTTCGATATGCTTAGTTTTCTGTCGAAACTTGTCGTTTTCCGCTAATTTAATGCAAGAAAGGTTGTCTTCATAGAGTGTAATAGGACAATTTTGTTGCATATCAATTTCTTCAAAAAGGTTTATAAGCCATTTTACTTCTTGCGCGGCACTTGCTGCAGAAATATATTCCGCTTCCGCTGATGACATTGATACAGATTTTTGTTTTTTGCTTGTCCAGTATACAGTATTTGCTCCTATGCAGAACAAATTTCCTGTTGTAGACTTACGATCACTGGGATCGTTTGCCCAGTCGGAATCTGCATATACCCTCAAGACAGGCTCTTCAATATTATTATATGTCAATTTAAGATTAATTGTACTTTTTAAATATCTGATTAATCTTTTTACCGCTTCCCAATCTTTTGCTCTTGGGCGCTCATTTCTTCTACTCAAAATATTTACCGCGGCGCTAATATCCGGACGTGACACGGTTGAAATATATAACAATGCGCCTACAGCCTGTCTATATTGTGTATTTTCTGGTAAAAGGTTTTCCTCGTCATTTAATTTTATGTAACCTGTGTCCATAGGAGTGTCTGTAGGTTTTGAATTTTCTAAACCGTATTTGACTATAAGTTCTTGTATTTTGTGTGTTTGATCAAGAGTCATTGTATTTTCATTAGGACGATTAATATTTATCCCAAGATATTGTTTTGCTTCTCCCAAGTCTGTTAACGGGTATTCTTGTTTTAGTTTGTTTACAATTTCATTTATTTGTTGATCATTCCCCGCTATTAACAAATCATCGACATACACAAGTACATAAGTAGTTACATCGTTTTGTTTACGTTTATAAAGACACTTGTCGAATTGACTTTGAATAAAGCCTAAGTTAAGTAATGACTCATTCAATTTTAAATTCCATGCTCTCGCGGCCTGCTTTAGCCCGTATATTGCCTTTTTTAATTTACACACCTTATGTTCTTCCCCGGATACCACGTATCCTTCTGGCTGATGCATATAAACATCTTCACTCAATTTACCGTGTAAAAATGCAGTCTTGATATCAATATGTCTAAGACTTAAATTCTTATAAAGACTCATTGCCAAAAAACTTCTCAAAGTTGTGTGAGACGCCACTGGGGCGAAAGTCTCATCGTAGTCTATTCCATATTTCTGTGAAAAGCCCTTCGCAACCAGCCTAGCTTTGTATTTTTCAACACGGCCCTGACTGTTATATTTTGCTTTGAATGCCCATTTGCACCCTACTATTTTCATCCCTGGTGAAACCTCAACTAAATCCCAGGTGTCATTCTGCTTGAGTGAATTTATTTCATCTAATGTAGCATTGATCCAATTTTCCTTTTCTACAGGGTTTTCCATACTTATTATATCATCCCAGCATTTTGGTTCACTTATTCTTTCATTGTGTAATGTGAATGCGAATCTATCTGGTGGTACCCCTTTATTAGATCTTTGTGATCTACGTGGAGTATTTTGAGAATTATCTGACACAACACTATCATTAGTTTCATCTATCTCTGAGTCTATTATTTGCAAATTTGGTGATGGATTTTTATTATCACTTTTCTCATCATTGTTTTGTGATGTGTCGTATTTAAGTATCGCTTGTTTTTCATTTTCTACAAATTTTACGGTTCGACTAATAATTATGTTTTTGCCATTTGTACAGATCCTATATCCTTTACTTCTATTGTCGTACCCTACGAATATACCTTCCTGTGCCGTATTATCTAATTTTCCTCTGTGTACCTTTTGTACGTATGCATAGGCACGACAACCAAATGGTTTTAACATCGATAGATCAGGTTTTCGACCTGTCCATAATTCATAAGGTGTCAATTCACACGAAGATGTTGGGAGTCTATTTTGCAAGTAAACTGCGGTATTTATTGCCTCCCCCCAGAAAGAATTTGGTAAATTGCCATCTTTTAATAAACAACGTGCCATTTCAACTAAGGTACGATTTTTACGTTCAGCAGTTCCATTTTGAGAAGCTGAATAGGGAACAGTGAATTGGTGGTCTATACCTAATTTTGTTAAGTATTCATTTAATTCTGTCCCGGTATACTCTCCTCCGTTGTCGGAGCGGATTGCATGCAAAGTTCGTCCGAATTTATTTGATGTCATTGCGATATATTCCCTCAATTTTGCAAAAACTTCATCCTTTTTTCTCAGTAGGTATATTACTGTAAATCGACTAAAATCGTCAATAAAAGTTAAAAAATAGTATTTTCCACCGACCGTGGGGGTTGTCATTGGTCCACACAAGTCAGTGTGTACCAACTCTAGTGCTTTAGTTGCCCTAAACTGAGCCTTTTTGGGATAAGGATTGTCCGTTAATTTAGTTAATATGCAAGTTTCACATGCATTATCATGTTTGCAGTTGTCTAGTTTTATCCCAACTGCCATGTTGTTGTTTACCAATTGTTTTATATGACTAATGTTTCTATGGCCTAATTTAATGTGCCATTTATCAATGCAGTTTGTATTTTCACATATTTTTACCATGTTTATAGTGTGTGTTGTATCATAGTTAACTTTGCATTCGTATAAATTGTTGTTAATGTAACCTTCAATGCATGTTTCTCCTTCATGCATTATTTTGCATGATTTGTTTTCAAATATTGCTACACAACCATTTTCAGTAGCTTCTTTTACAGATATGAGGTTTGTCTCTATCTCTGGTACATATAAAACATTTTTCAATATTATAGTATTATGTGTGTTATTGGAATTTATGGTGTTTAATTTCACAGACCCATGACCCAGGGATTCTATCTCCTGTCCATTCGCGATTGTTACGCGTGAATTATTATGTTTAAATTCATGAAATTTATTCCTATCATTGCATACATGCGTTGAACAACCTGAGTCTACATACCAATTGTTAGATTTCTCACCGATAAATAGAGTGAATATTTTATCGTTAGGTTTTTTATTTTCACTCTCAGTAATAAGAGCCCTATCCGCGTTATGTCTGTCTTGAGAGTACATACCAGATTTGAAAATTGATCTGGCATTGCTGGCTTTTGTTTGTTTCAGAGTCTTTTCTTTATTTTTATTTTTAAGATGCCAGCAGTCTTCAATTGTGTGCGATTTTTTTTTACAATAACGGCAGAACTTTGAATTTTCTGGTTTCGGTTTAAATTTAACCTTTAACACTGAATTATTTTCAGATTTGTTTTCTTTTCTTTTAGAAAATTCATCAATCAATTTCGAGCGTATAAACTCTGGTACAAGATCCTTTTCATCACGCGATTCTAAAGCGGTAATTAAAACATCATAACTTGGTGGTAAGGAACAGAGCATTAGGGCTGAAAGGTGCCTGTCATTTATTTCTTCTCCGAGCGATACTAACTTATCTCGCAATTGATAGATGTTAGTTAAGTGGTCTATCATATCGCCACCTTCAGTTAATTTCGTAGAGTAAAGCTTTCTAAGCAAAAATAGTTTACTGCTGAGGGTTGAACGCTCATGTACAGCTTTTAAGGCGTTCCAGCATTCTTTAGCGGTCTCAAGATTTTTGACGTGGATTATTTGATTATCCTCTATTAAGAGGTTAATAATGGCGCGTGCTTTCCTATTTTTGTTATTCCATGTGTCCGTAATTGGATTCGGAGCATCGTTAAGAACCACGGAATATAAATCTTCCTTTTGGAGAAACATTTCTAATTTAAATTTCCACACATCATAATTTTGTGCGTTAAGTTTTTCAATTATAGTGTCCTTGAGGATACTCATTTTAATATTTCAATTTTGTTTTCTTTCTAGTTTATAATAACTACAATTTTATATTTAATCATTCATATGTTTATTTTAAACATTCTTATTTATTTTCACTTCTTTCGTTTTCAATGTTTATACAGATTTCTATACTTTCGTTTTCTCATTCACTTCCGTTTTTGAGGAAGCAAAAAAAAAAACATATTTATTTATTCGCTTACATTTTTTTTTATTATCATTAGCAAAATAATATTATTTTAAATGAAGCAAATGTTTCTTCAAATATGCAAAGAAAAAAAACTGTCAAGAATAAATTTAAAAACTCAAAGTAGCGCATCAGTTGACATAATCTGATGGAATTCACAGAAGAAACTTTTTTTAAATATTTAAATTCAAGATTTATAAGGTAAGTAAAATGCACTCACCCTGTATATGAGTATCCCATGAGGCTTGCAGAACCAGAAGTATTTATTCCATGTATTAAAAGAAGAACCAATTTCTATTTTCTTTTATAAACATCTTTTCTGCTAAGCTGTTCAAAAGATAATTTCAAATATATAAATAATGATGTTTCAATTTAATTAAACCAGCCTCATTTAGCTTGGTTTGTGTATTAGGAAAATATATATTATTTTTGTGTTGCTTTATTTTGTGGGAATGAAAATGAACCCACGTATTATCCTTTTAATCACATCTTTTATTATGAAAAACTGAACATCGAAGAAGGAGAAAAAAAAACGAAAAATACAAAATTACATGTACACAGAAACACAGACGGCCAATCAGAAAAACAAATGCGTCATAGCGTCGTCCCAATGTAGATGTATACATGCATGAAGAAATAAAAGAGTCAAATGAAATGTTTTTAGAATAATATGAAAATGAAAGTTTTTGTAATTATTGAAAAAATGTCATTTTGAGTTTATTTCTCACCAACATTTTTAACAACAGAACTCAGTACGCATTGGTACTGCATAAAAAAGCACTTTAGAAAATCGAAAGTTGATTACGGATATGGAGAGTAATAAAAAATAAGTGCATGATTTGAACAGGTATGGGAGAAACACTATTACGCGTAGTATATTTTTTTTTCCACTACTCTCTGATATAACAGCTGGAAATGATATCTAAGGTCTGAGAACTAATATGAGGTGCAGGTAAATAATATAACAGCATATATTTTAGATTAAAGTAATATTATTCCACTGACTACAATTGTATTTACAATACACACTTTATAAAGAACAACGAATTTGCTAAAAGCGATCAGTCACGCTTGAATTGTTATTGTATCTTTTTGAAAACTAAAGTGGAAATATCAATAATGTTCTTCATTGTGCACAGTGTTAATATACGTAGAAATTCTGTTTTAACATCGGGGAAAACACTAACGTACATTTGTTTCTTATTCTGAGGTAAGAAAAATTAAAATGTATTTTTAGAAGTGTCTTTGTTCTGCTGGCTAAAAATCCGGGATCTCGAAAGGTTTAAACTTATTTACTATTTTGTTAGCCATTCAAGCGAACAAATTAACTGAATAGAACTTTTTCTCAATTTCAAACATTTAACTCTTTACTGCTCGAATTGTTCCCGATAAATTTATACATTTCAAATTTAAATTTATTTGGAAGAAATACAATGTCTTACTTTTTAGACTAAAACTTTAGTCGGCAATACAAATCAAGAAATTTAAATAAAAGCAGATACATAAACATTTGTGAAATTGTTTATAGTTTAGTCTCTTCTGTTGTTACTGAAAATAAAATATTCCAAAAAATCAACAAATCAACTATGTACTACTTTATTGAAACGTTTGCAAATAGATTACTTGGGGTTGATGAGTTAAAATAAAGAAGGGAAATGAAAAATAAATAGTTTTATGTGACTTTTTGGAGATAAATTTTTTCGTCTGAATAATAAAGATATAACGCATTATATTTCTTCTAAATTACTAAATACAAGAAATATTTCATGTGGATTCCATAAAAATATAAGGAAAACTACTTAGTTAAAAAACTGAAAAAGAAAAACGAAAAGGAAAGAAAATGAAAAATCTGTTTTTAAGAAAATGCACTTTCCAGTATGCTTCATAGTTTTTAAACATAAAAAGAAAATATCTAAGAAATTCACTTAAAGATGCTCAAGAATATTTTTTATAAATTATTTTTTATATCGGTAATTTTGTGTCATACCTTGTGAAGAGATTTTGCTTAAGAGTTGAAACTAAATCACTTTAATTATATTTATAAGAGCAGAAGACACACAAAAATGCTAAAGTGTTTTTAACAGGAAGCAAAGTGTAAAAGTAAATGGAAACGAAATTTCCTAAATAAAGAAAAAAATTTTAATTCATGATAAGACAAGCAGTTTTTCGACAAAGAACATATTATGAGTAGTTCATATATACTTAAGAATGAAATATACATATATACATATATACGAAATAAGTAAAATTTTGAAAGAAAGCCATACTACTTGACTCAAAAATTTAGATTTACAACTTCTTTTATGACAAAATTCTGTACTAAAATAACATTTTAACATCTGACAGATATGGAAATTCAGAAAATTGTAAAACTTGGGATTCCGCTTTATCCTTGGGAAGAATATATTAGAGATGCAAGTTATGACGAACAGATTCGACATTTTTCAAATAAAGGAAACGTGCAAGGTCAGTTAATTCTAGCGCTTAAAATGTACCTCGAACAACACACAGATATGTTTGACAGAGTTGATTTTGTTTTCGGAGCAACATCAGATAGTCAGCATTCAGATCTGTATGAAAAGGTGACGCGCTCTGAAATTGATATAGAGGGTACATTTAGAGTTATGGATGGAATTTTCATGAAATCAGTTGATTACTGCTACCCATACACAGTGACTGATTTCACATTTATAACTCGGAAACCAGAATATAAGCCACAAGTGTTCGGCATCTTTCAAACGTTTTCACAGTCAGTTTGGATGGCAATCGTATCAGTCTTGATCACGATGATGGTAATACATTACGTAGCCTTGAAATGGAGACAAAACACCGACAAAAGTTTGCTTCACGTTTTCGCGATATTAATGAAGCAGAGTGCGCTGATAACTCCTTTGTCGTTTGCAGACAAACTCCTCATGTATTCATGGGTGATCGGAGCCATGATCCTCTGCCTATCTTACGACTCCGTGTTTCTGTCTTTTCTCTCATTTCCTCCAGTAGTTAAAATAAAACATTTGTCAGACTTGGCTTCGTCCGTTGAAAAAGGAAACATCCATTGTATGGCATACATACATACTGGTGTGTCTCATCATTTGTGGAATACAAATCAGAGTCATTTGAGAGTGATTGCAAGAGACATCGTGGAATATAATTTAAGCTACGGAAATGTCTTTATAAATTTTATTCGTGAAAATAAGAAGCAAAATCTTGCCTTTTTCGTGAATACGGAATACTTAGAAATCTTTAATGGAAAATACTTCATCTCAGAAGATCGTTTCTTCCAATCTGTGGCCGCAATGACGGTTCGAAAAGGCTTCTGCTGCAGAGAGCTGATAGATACTTTTGTGCATCGAATAATGGCTTCAGGTATTTACACCAAGCTAGTTGAAGAAAAATTTTTTTCGCTTCACCTTAATATTTTGTCCAGTATTTCGGAGTCAGAAACCTCTAACCGAAAGTTGACTCTCACAGACGTTGCTCCAGCTTTTATATTCCTCTTGTGTGGCTACTTTATATCATTTCTGGTTTTTCTTGGAGAACTGTATTTAGATCGCAAGAAAATTGAGAAGGGAAAACGCAGAACTGTGCGAAGAGTAACATCCGTAGTATGATTCTAAATATCTATCTATCTATCTATACATCTATTACTATTAGAAAGGTATTCGGATTTTTTTTCTGAATTACAAGTTGTTTATTTACTATTTATTTATTTTATACAATTTTAAATATGCATAATATCTCTCACTCTCTCTGTCTCTCTCACTCTCTCTCTCTCTCTAAATATATATATTATGAACATTTAGATGATATATACATATTTTTGAATTTGTTATTTTTGGAGAAAAAGCTTTGTAATACTCACTCTAAAGTGACATTAATTTCCCTTGTAACTTTATACTTTACTCACTTTATACTTCGAAGAAAATATTTCCGATTCTAGAATGGCACATTCTCAAATCAGTGAACTTCAACTGAATTCTACTATGTCTAACAGACAACTTATATCACTCACTGTATCACAATTTATTTCTATTAAGGGTATCACTAACTATATCACGATATACACTGTATCACTCACTATATCACATTTTGTTGATATTATTGATAAATCTTTTTGAGAAAAGCTTTTGACGTGCAGGAAAATTTCAAGATCAAAATTAACACTCCATCGCCCACGTAATAGTTTAAAAAAAAACAATACTCTGTAGTACACTGAATTAATTTCTTCAGTGCATGATTAAACTATTTTTTCGTTTACATAAAATTCAGTATATGAAATATTAATTCTCTACTATATACGCAATAACACAATCAGACGGGCCCTCCATGGCCTAGTGGTTATGTCATCACTCTGCTAATCCCCTTCGAGCGTAGGAGAGCTGGTTCGATTCCCGTGCTGGCCCTCAGTCTTTTTCCAATTCTGCGTACTGTAATTCTGTCATGTGCTATCTGTCTTTACCTGATAAAGATTTTTACAAACGGGCTTCGTAAGTCAAGCATACAAATCTGATGTATATGTCAAATCAAATCACAGTCAGAAAAAAAAAAGAAATATATATATAGCCAACTCCCTACTCATTTCGTCGCAAATCACTCTGTGAAAGTGGTCTGGATGCAGTCGATTACTGATAACGTCTAGTTTATATTGGTATAAATAAATTTTGATTAAGGGGTCGTCTACATATTTAAACTGGCATCAACTGTTTTTTTTCAGTGGTATCCGTCATTTTTCACAATTTTTTGGATTAACTTGGAATAAATGAGCAGCCAAAATATTGTAGAGATGATATATTTGTCTATATTCAATTCATTTCGTTTTCTTATGCGTCAGAATAAAGTGACACAAACATTCCATGCATATTTTTGATTAAAAAACATATTTTGAATTATGAAAATATATTCATGTTCCAAAAATATATTCATGTTCCAAAAAACAAAACATATTTTGAATTATGAAAATATATTCATGTTCCAAAAATTTATGAATTTTGATTTATATAAAGTTTCACACGAATACAACGGATATTATTAAAATTGTATGTTTCCAAACTTACAGCTCATTACTACTATTATTTTTCGAGTTGCAGTGATATTTCAATTTTTATTGTTGTAAGATGGCTGTCACTTATTGTCATTTTTGTCATTTATAAAGCTGAATAAAATGATTTAAAATTGTTATTTAGAAAAGCTTATACGCGTACGTCACTTTTTGCATTACTTTTGTTTATCTTACATAGAAAATTATTCCGGTTATTATGTTAATGGACATAACGCTTTTCCACATGGGATCTTAATTTTTTTTTTTTTTAAATACAGGGATGTACAACTAACACATTTCGCTTGTAGATCTGCAAAGAATGAAATTAAAGTATGTAAACCTTACCGTTTCTGAACCGCCTTGATCTCAGAAATTCGAATATGCAGTCAAAAATGGGTGGTTACAATTCCAAAAATTAAGGTTAAGGATTTTCTTTTAAATTTAGACGACTTATTTATCAAAATTTTAAGTAAAAGCAGATTCATGAATGTCTGTGAAACGTTTATAATATGTTCTCTCCTACTGTCACTGGAGAGAGGAAAAAAAAAAATTTCAAGAAGCCACAGCTATATGAAGTTCTATCTTTTTGAAATATCTACAAATACATTGGTTGTTGTTAATGAGTTAAAATGAAGAAGTGAATTGAGAAATGAATAATTTTACTTCACTTTGTAGAGTTAAATTTTGTTGTTTGAATAACAAGAACGCAACGTAATTTTCCTTACTAACGAAATGAAAGATAAATTTCAATTAGATAACATAAAAAGATTGAAATTGTTTAAATAGAAAATCTGTCTTTAAGAAAAAAGTACTGTAGTAAAAGTAGTTTCACAGAAAAAGAGAACATCTAGCAAAATCATTAAAAGCATCTCAAGGATACTTTTCAGAAATTATTTTTTATATCGGTAATTTTATGTTTATCTTTGTGAAGATAATTTCCCATTGGAGTTGTAAGTAAATCGCTTTAATTATTTTTATAAGAGCAGAAGACACAGAAAAATGCTAAAGTGTTTTTCAATACTAAACAAAGAGGGTAAAAAAATGCACACAACATTTTCTAAATAAAGAAATAAATTTAAAAATACTATTACATTTAAGAGAAACAATTTTATTGTTCAAGGAATGTATTATGATGAGTACACATGCACTTAGGCATTAAAAATTAAAAAATCTTCGACAGTAAAATTTTAGAAGGAGGCCATATTACTTAACTCAAAAATTTTGAATTACAACTTCTTTTATGACAAATTCCTATACTGAAATAAAGTTTTAACATCTGAATGATAAGGAAATTCCGAAAATTGTTAAACTTGGCTTTCCGCATTTTGATGGCAAGAATATATTGCAAATGCAAGTTATAACAAACAGATTCGATTTTTTTCATTTAAAGAAAATGTGCAAAGTCATTGCACTAAAAATTTACCTCGAACAACACACAGAAATGTTTGATAGAGTTTATTTTGTTTTCGGGCTACCACTACCAGATGAATGATTTTTCATTTGTAACCCGTAAAACCAGAATATAAGCCACACGTGTTCGGCATCTTTTAAAAGTTTTCACTGTCAGTTTGAATGACAATCATATCAGTCTCGATTGCGAAGATGCTAATACATTACGTAGTCTTGAAATGGAAACAAAACGCTGACAAAAGTTTGCTTCATATTTTTGCAATAATGATGAAGCAGAGTGCTCTGATAACACCTTCGTCGTTTGCAGAAATTCTCCTCATGTACTGACGGGTGATCGGTACCATGATTCTCTGCTTATCTTACGACTCCGCGTTTCTGTCTTTTCTCTCATTTCCTTCAGTGGTTAAAGTTAAGTATTTGTCGGATTTGACATCGGCCGTTGAAAAAAGAGATTTCCGTTGTATGGAATACATAAGTCAAGGTGTCGTTGACTATTTGTGGAATAGAAAGCAGAGACATTTAAGAAGGATTGCAAGAGACATTGGGAAGAATAAATTAAGCTACAGGAAAATCTTTGGAAGTTTTATTTGTTAAGGTAATAAGCAAAATCTCGCATTTTTCATACCTATCGATTTTGTTGAAGATTTTGCTAGCGAATACTTCATATCAAAATATCGTTTTTAGCAATCTTTGTCTGCAATAAGGGTTCAAAGAGGCTTCTGTTGTAGAGATTTGATATATACATTCGCGGCTTCAGGTATTTACTTCAAGTTCAAGCTAATTGGAGAAACTTTGTTTTAGACTCACTTTAAGATTTCGACATATATCTCGAACTCATAAGACTCTAACCGAAAATTGTCTCTCACAGACGTTGCTCCAGTGTTTAAATTCTTCTTTTGTAGTTACGTTTTATCGTTTGCGGTCCTTCTTGGAGAATTGTAATATGGTCGCCAGAAAAACACGCGAAAGAAAATTGAAATAAAAAAAGAAATAGAAGAAATGGGATGAAAATAAGTTCTGTAGTATGATACTGAAAGTTATTTTTTTTTTTTTTCTAAATTTCTGTTAGGACATTGCGCTGATAATTTCTTTTTTTTTTTTCTGAATTATAACTCGTTTACTTATTAAGTATTTGTTTTATTCAATATGTATATTATGAACATTTAAAAATTAAACTAAAGATATTTTTTATATTTCTAATTTTCTTAAATATAAATTAAAAATTTAATTGTAATTAACTAATTAATTATTTAATTGTTTAATTAATTAAAAAAAAACGCTTTCATATTCACTATAAAATGACTCTATAAAGTCACTATTAATATTTTCCCTTGTAACTTTATACTTCACCCACATTATATTTCAAGGAAAATATTTCCGAATCTAGAATGATGCATTCTCAGTTCAGTAAACTTCAACTGAATTCTATTACGTCTCACAGGCAACTGTATCACGATTTATCTTTCTAGTAAATTTTATTGTCACAATTTATTCACGTGCATGAAAATTACATGTTCACAAATATAATCCTCCCCTCCATTATTTGGTCCAAAAGGCTAATACCCTGTAGTTCGTTGCATCAGTTTTTTTTTCTGTGCATAATGAAAGTAATTTTCGTGTGCATAGAAGTCAGAAAATGACATTAATTCTCTTTTATTTACACAATTGTACACCAGATTCATCTTTTTCTGCTTACTCCATATTACTTTATTTTATTTTATTTTATTTTATTTATTTATTTATTTGGAAAAATTCTGAACTAATTTTAAAAATTTGTTATTTGACACATAGCAGTTTCACAAATAACTATTAATAAAAATAATAATAATAGTAATAATAAATACACTTTTAATTTTCGTTGTAAACTCTTTATTGTTTTGTTACCCAGCTGACAAAATACTTCGAATTATGTTGATTTAATCCCATTACACGGCAAAAGTAAACATTGTGAAAGCAGTAAATTAATTAAAACGAAATTTACCACTATATAAAAATCAAACGATTATTATTATTATTAATTTAATAATAGAATAAACAAATATTAAAAAGCTTAGAGATTATTTATATATATAGTATGTATATATTTTTTTTATCATTTTCTCTAGTTTTATGTATTATATTTTAAAATTCGCTTTTAATAAAACAGAGAAATGTGGTAGTACCATCTAACATAATGTGTAAATCGTTTCTAATGAAAACCTTGATAATAAACGGTTATTTATGCAAAAATGGTCAAGAAAAATACTTGGAAGTACCTATACATTTCAGTAATATTTTCTAAAGAAACGTTAGAAGCAGAATTATATCTGCACTTTCGGGATATTTAAGAATTTTCTATTGGAGACACATATATAAAGGAAAATAAATTACGTCATAAACGGGATGATCAGAGTTCGAAAAACCGTTTCTGAACTAATTTTAAAAAGTTCCAGTTTAACAGTTTCACAAGAATATTAATGGAAGGCTTAGAATGGGATCATAAAAACAAGGCAAAAAACAACGTCTAGAATGTCAAACAGAAATAATATGAAAGCAGACAGCTGTTTCGGTAGCATATAGCATACCGTCCTCAGGGCATAAAAGAACGAAAGATAAATGCTCTTATGTATAGGAAAGGGATCGAATTCAGATCACTGTAATCAGCTAATAGAATTACGCGGAATGTGGGTGATTGGCCAATAGGAAATTATGAAACACTGCTTGTGAAAAATATGGAAGAATCGTTAATCCTTAAAGTACTGAAATTTCCAATATTCAATATTCAATTCTTAAAATTAATTCAAATTTTGCTATTTCCAAACCACTTTCATTTCCTCAGCTAATTTCTCCTGATGAAAAAGCTTTCAAAAATTCACATCTCATCGACAAACAGGAGAAAAATCTTCGACGTTTAATCCTTAACAATGCCAACTTCAATTCTAAAAAAATTAAATCTTATTTCACTCCTGCAGACAAAAATGCCCTGAATGAATTAAAATCTGATGAAAATATCATCATCAGTAAAGCTGATAAAGGTGTTCAGATTATTATTTTAAATAAGAAACAATATGTCGCAAGTGTAAACACATCACTTAACGATGGTCCATACATTCCTCTGTTCCGTGACCCTTCTTCTCAAGTATTAACTAAAATTAAATCCTCTATAAAATCTTGCCCATTGTTATTGAACTTAACTAAATCTCATATTATCCCTTCTACAGCTAACTGTGCCAGATTTTATACTCTAACATAAGTCCACAAATCCAATACCCCATTTCGTCTCATAGTCTCAGTATTGCTTCCTATCGTTTAGCTAAATTTCTCACTACAATTTTTATCTCCCTTCTTTCTGCAAATATCTATACGGTAAAAAACTCTATTAACGTCGCTAAATGTATTTCAAACTGCCCTCACTTACTATGGTTTCTTTAGATGTAAAATCCCTTTTCACTAATGTGCCAATAAATGGCGCCTTCTGCTGTCTTAAAAAAAGATTAAAAGAGTTTCATTTCACGTCCTTTGAAATACAGGAATTAATTTCCCCAATCCACATCTGTTTATCACAAACTAATTTTTCATTCCAAAGAAAACTTACTTTATCGTCAATCTGAAAGTTTCGCCATGGGTTCTTTTCTCTCCCCAATTCTCGCTGATTATTTATATGCATTAATTTGAAAGCACGCTCTTTAAGAAAATGTCGTTCCATTTTTTGGGCCCGTTACGTTAATGACACCTTCACACTTATCGACACATCTTGCCGCAATATTGACCATGTCTTTCAAACTATAAATTCTATAGACGGTAATAACCAATTCACATATGCAACAGAAAATAATGGCTCACTTCCATTCCTTGATACCCTTGTCTCACGCTTTGTAGATGGATTTTCTACCACGGTCTATCGTAAAAATTTTACACTCTCTACCTCCTCATGCACGTTCATGTTACTCACCTATCCAAAAAGGGCAGCTTTCTATACTTTTGGTATATGTGTCCTTAATATTTGTTCTGATACTGTTTTATTAAGCTCTGTAATCAAATATCTGAAAGCCATACCTACTGACAGAGGTTGAAGCACTTCCATTATAAATAAAGTTATCCAAAAATTACAACTTCGTCGTACTTCGTCTACTAAATCAGTCTCTTAAAATATCAGTATTGTTTTACCACATTTTCCTAAATACAATCATGCCATTGCTATAATTCTGAAACAATATGATTTTAAAATAATTTTTTCACCTTCCAATAAATAACTCACCTTTTTTCAAATAAAAATCATTCAGATATGTATAATTCTTGGGGCATTTATAGTATTTCCTGTCAGTGTATTTTATCATACATTGGCCAAATTATACGCAGTCTTAAAATCCGCCTTAATGAACATGCAAGTCCGTAAACAAGAAACCAATAAATCGGCTTTTTCTAAACATTGCTAGGGGGGAAACCATAAATTTAAATTTGATTCAGCTAAAATAATTTGCAGGCCTAACTCTACTCATGAACTCGATTTCTTTGAAGATTTTTAAAGTTATAAAAATCTTTAAAATATTGTTAATTGCGATTTCGCTGTACCCCTTTGTCTGATTGTTGGATTTACATTCAGTCCACATTTTCTTAATGTCTCCTATATTTTTCACAGCTAGTGTTTCGTAATTTCCATTTGGCCAGTCGCCCACATTCCGCGTAATTCCATTGGCTGACCATCCTGCTTAAATCGATCCCTTTCCTATATATAAGAGCACTTCTCTCTCATTTCTGTATGCACTGAAAACGGTACGCTAAATCTTGCCGAAACAGCTGCCTGCTTCAATGTTATTTCTATTGGACGTTCTAGACGTTGTTATTTGCCTTGTTTATGTAGTTTCACAAGAACTTTTACAATTAAAATTCTAAGAAAAAAAAAAATCCACAAGATCGAAATAATTTGTAGGTAAAATAAATTTTATCAAAACAATTTGTAAATAAAATGTTTCAGAGAACGTATATAAAAAGAACATTTTAATAGAAATTCAATAAATACACTCTAGAACAAAAAAAAAAAAAAAAGACGCACCAAGAAGAAGTGGGGACAAAAATCGGTAGATGAGGTGAAATTGGTGGTATGAGTGGGACAAGAATTGGTAGCTGTCATGTACATGTGGAGAAAAACAATTAATTACAGTTTCAGAAAATTTTAATGATTTAATCAATAGAAAGGGCCTCACAAAGTAAACAAGTCAATAACACGTTGGTCCACTTCTGGCCCTTATGTACGCAGTTATTCGGCTTGGTATTAATTGATAGAGATGGCAGATGTGCTTCTGTTAAGTATCGTGCCAAATTCTGTCCAATTGTTGCGTTAGATTGGTAAAATCCCGAGCTGGTTGTAGGACCCTTTTTATGATGCTCCAAATGTCCTCAAAGGAAGAGAGATCCGGGGACTGAGCTCAACCCCACTGAGCCACCTATTAAGGATATTTAAAGTCACTGAAGTACCAGTTGCACGTAGGATCGACGATAATGATGAATTGGTGCTTGATTCCATCAAAACCTGTATGTATGTCAATTTGCGTCCAGTTCACATTACTCCTTCTCGGTGCGTCACTTTTTTTTGTTATAGAGTATATAAGTTCTCGTCAAAACTTTTTATGAAAGTTCTCAAAACAGACGTTCCTACTAGAGCATTGTTATGACCATGAATTTTCACATGTAAGTTCACAAGATTACAACTTTGTGCTTGACGTGTGATCATCGGGAAAAAATTTCGGAAGACAGTGGTTTCTGTGATGTCTTCTTCTAGTGTTCAAAGTATGCAATCAATACCCAAATAAAGGTGGAAGCTACCTTTATTCCTTATTATTTATTTATTATTTATTTATTTTTTTTCTTTCAATTTAAACGTCTGTGTTGCTTCTCCTAATGTACCAAATTTTGTTGTAAGACTCTCCAAACATATTTCCCTGGATAAAAAGAATTATCTTAATTTTACTGTTTAAAAATTGAAATAAAATAAGTGTATTAGCATCAAAATGATTAAATTCAGCAACTGGATTAATTAGCCAAATATTAACTTCAATTATTCATTTACTATATTTTACATCTCGATTAAATGGATTGGGGGAGGGTTAATCTCCTGGTTCTAGATATAAGATTGGCAAAAAGCAGTACAGTTTCATACACTAAAATTTTTCTTAACAAGTACTTATGAACACACATTCATACAGAAATGAAACTTTGTGCCACAAACTTCACCTGGCGTGTGAAAATTTCTCTCCTTTTTCCCTAGAAAAGAGAAAACAAAGAGTATTATCGTGGTGATGTATTAGAATACATAAGCATGTACTTTCTGTAGACAGAACGCATCAAAGAAATTGAAAAATACACACTTTAAAGTTTTAAAATTGATAACTAAATATACCTATTGTTTCACTGCAGAACTAACAATAACTACTGTTACAAATTCATAGCATTTACTACACATCACTAACACTTTGGTTATCCGCAATCTATGTACTTTGATGTTAAATTAAGTGTATTAAATGTAAATCATTATATGTCAACATGCTTTGTGTCACGAAAAGAAAATGTTTCCACCCATCTGTTTTCTGATTAAAATGTATGTTATGGTATCTGTTGTTAAGCCTTAAAGTAACCCTCAAGTGCAAAATGTTACTTGCTTAAGTGTTTCGCTACAGCCATGTATCTGAGTGTTCAATAAACTTTAATTTTATCATGAATTTGTAATGTGTAAATTTTTACCAACACTGAAACAAAACAAATGCACAAATTTACAAATAACGAAACACAAATTCGTCTGTTTTTATTTATTTATTTATTTTATTTATTTGTTCGTTGAAAAACTTATAATGTGCATTTTTTTAACCCTTCATCGACCGACGGTATTTAAAGTACCATTAGATTAAAAAGAATGTAAAAATGAATTCATGGAAAAAATGTTAAAAATATTTATAAGAATAGATCGTATACACATCACTTTAATCTCACAACAGGGCACTCGACCCTGCATGTAGCCGGTTTTGTTCAAGAATAATTTTATGGGATGCTTTCGCTGTTACAGTCAAAAAAATTATTATCAAAAATATTTTTATTTAAGTTAAATTTATTTACACAAATTTAGCACGTATAACTGAATTTTTTTTATATAAATTTTATCCAATCCGTGTAAGAAATTGTTTATGACCGGAAAATTGTATATTTTCAATATTAATGTCTATGCTATGCACTGTTAAAAATTTTTCTGTAAATTTACAGAGAATCTATTGGTAATTAATTATATTAAGTCTTATGTAAATTTACAGAGAATTAAACAAAGAGACTATGTCAAAATGCAGAGAAACTATTTTGTAAATCAATCATAGTCTCTGTAAATTTACATAGATCAAAATATTCAAGTCTCTGTAAATTTAAATCTGTAAAACATCAAAGTCTCTGTAAATCTACGTATGTAAAAATTTGCAAGTCTCCGTAAATTCGAGCATGTAAAAGCATCTAAGTCTCTGTAAATTTACCATTGTAAAAATATCCAAGTCTCTGTAAGGTTACATACGTAAAAATATCAAAGTCTCTGTAAAATTACATATGTAAGAATATCCAAGTCTCTGTAAAATTACTTATGTAAGAACATCCAAGTCTCTGTAAAATTACTTATGTAAGAACATCCAAGTCTCCGTAAATTTTGTATATAATATTACGAAATGCTCAGTAAATTTATCCATGTAAAAATACATAATATTTGAAGGCCCCGCCATTGGCAAAGAAGCTCTGCTCTCAACGTTTAAAGGCGGAAGGTGTCTGGTTCGATCCAAGGTTGCGAATTTCGACCTACACTTTCAGAATGTTCTGCAGATTTCTCCAAAACTTGTATAAATATGGGATAACACATTTTAGAAAGACATACACTTACGACAATTCCCACAGGTCTAGAAACCTAGCATAGCCAATCGGCTTTAACCAACGCCGATTAAATATTAGTATGTTTACAAGCGTATTGAAGACACTCTAAATTGGCATATACTTAAAATAAATTCCATTATCATTTTACAGGTACAAAAATATCCAACAGTAAGTTTATCTTCATGAATATATGTAAGAATCTAGTAAATACGTTACATAAGTACAGATTTTTATACAACTTAAGTAAGAGAAACTTAAAGTTGGACGTTTTTGTACTTGTAAATTCATAGTCTTGGGATTTATTTTAAATGCGCGTCAGTTTACAATGTCTTGAATAGGCTTCTAAATATACTGATAATATTGTGGTGATAAAATCACGTTGATTATTCCAGAGTTGTAGGCCTGTATAGAATGCCTTATGTGTAGATCATTCTAAGATGTTCCCTTATTTACAGAAGTTTTTAAGAAAACCTTGGAAAACTTCGAATGGGTAGGCTGAAAACCTCAACCTGAAATCGAACTTGGCACCTCCCACCTTCAAACTTTAAGAACAGAACTCCTCGGAAATTGATGGGACAAGATGACCGGGGAGAAGATGTCTATATATATAGACAAGCGATATATTTTTGTTTTCAAAACTACATTATAATTCAGATGTATAAAGTTGTCTAAGCTTGTATTACTTTTGGTAGGATTTGTAATGATGCGCTTTAACTACAATTTTTAACTACAATTTTTATTAATGTTGTGGTACATTTTGCATACATTAAACTTTTAATATAAAATTTGAAAAAAAAGCTGATTTATATTATGTTACTTCTAATAAAATGATCAGAAATAATTGCAAAATATGTCATATGGTTGCTTAATATTGCTCGGTTATATTTAGTCCATAACAAAATTAAAAACTTAATTTCCTCATTTAATATGACTCAATCGTGAAAGATCTCACAGGTCTAAATCTAAAATTTTTATTTGATAATTTTGGCTGATAACGATGGTCTTTGCTGGGCTGAAACCGAAACTAGTTTTTACTCTATCACATGCAGATTTTTATCAATACAGGGTGCGCTATTTTTTTTCATGACTCTTCCACCAATATAATTAAACGGTGACTTTTATAGTATGATTCCATGATTAATTACAATTAATCATGAAATCATACTAGAAACTACCGAAAGAGATGGAATTGTGTCGGTAGACACCCTGTATTGGCAAAAGCTATTCTGGCAAAAGCTATGCCAGAGAAAAACTGGCTTCGTTTTCGGCTTCAGCACATCAAAAATATAGGTATCAGCTAAAATAAACAAATTAAATTTCGCCAACATTATATTTGTAGATCTGTGTTAACCTCAGTTTCTTTCATTCAAAAAATACATCCAATTTGTAATACACTTTTTTTTCTTAACAAATGTATATATATTACATTTTGATTAGATATTAACTTAAAACAATTAAGAATTTAATTAAAACACTAACCGTTTAAAACGCATTATGCTCTTAAAAAGCTGTAAACTTTCTAACTGGAAAAAAAAAAAAAGGAAAACGTAGTAGTATTAAAAAATTGTTAGGTACACTACCTTTCCATAATCACCGCACACTTTCGATTTCAGACATTTATAAAAGTATTTCAAAAAATGTTAAACAAATCATTTTGAAACTTAAGTGGTGTGAAAAGAGGACCAGTAAAAAATTAAAGTAAAATGAAAGTATTTGGCTTCACCCTTTAATAATTAATGCTTGAAATACGATATGGCGGTAGCATGTAGGCAGTAGGACTCTTTCTCATTAATTATTTAAGTTTATATGTCTCTACCACATATAATAAGGGAGATAAAGGTTTGTTTAAAAAATTGCAAAAAACATTTTCATTTTTTTAGCTATAACACGCAAAGTATTAAAAGACAGTGCAAAGTTATTTTCAGGAAACTCGACACACAATATTAAATCCAGCATACTGCAATCAGTGTAAATATATATATATATAATATCTAACGAAATATGAGTATTTTTATTAAATAATTTCTAACTGCGCATGCGTAAATGTTTAGCGAAATTTAATTTTCAAAATTTAACAGCCAAATTTATTGAGCTACTTGTATAAAAACCCCAAACAAATATCGTGTAAACTCAAGAAGTTCTACATCATAGAATAAACTGAATTTCAGCTGTTCTCCAAAAAAGAAATTAAGAAAGTTTTCCCAATATTTATTTACAATCACAGAAAATTGCATTACCATTCATTGAATCAAAATAAAAATGTGAATAGAACTCTTTATACTTTAGCGTTTCTTCGAGAGTAACTGAAGACCAGTTCATTCTTTGTTATAGAACTTTTTGGGTTTACACAATACTTGTTTGGGTTTTTTATATAAGTAGTTTAATGCATTTGGCTACTAAATTATACAAATGAAATTTAGCTAAAACTAAGT
This sequence comes from Salticus scenicus, assembly GCA_963930645.1. Lineage (NCBI taxonomy): Eukaryota > Metazoa > Arthropoda > Arachnida > Araneae > Salticidae > Salticus > Salticus scenicus. The sequence goes on from OZ005662.1 coordinate 29,707,449, forward strand.
CATGCGCAGTTAAAAGTTATTTAGCAAAAATTCTCACATTAATTAGATATTTAATATTTTATTTTATTCATTTTGATTGCAGTATGTTGTGTCTAATGCTGTATATTGGGTTTCCCGAATACAGCTTTGTACTGGGTTTAATACCGTGCATGTTATAGCATTAAAAAAAAAAAAAAACACGGAAGTTTTGTTTGCTAATTTTTTAAAGAAATCTTATATCTCCCTGATTACATGTGGTAGAGACTTAAAAATGTAGACAGAAAATGAGAATGAGCCCCATAATCATATGCTACAGCCAGATTGTATTTCGATTATTACTTTATACTGGGTAATTCCAAATACTCTCATTTTTCTTTAATTTTTCAATGTTCCCGTTTTCACTTTTGGCAAAAACAAATAACTGAACTATAAAAGGTATAACATGTTTTTTACACTCCTGAAGTTTGAAGATGATTTGTTTAGTACTATTTGAGCTATTTTAAAACAAATCTAAATTCGAAAGTGTCCGGTCTTTTATGGAAAGGTAGTGTATTAAATGAATTTGAAATTTAAATACTCACATTGATTTTTATATTAGCTACAGAAAAAATTTACTAATTCATTTCCATATAAAGGTCTCTCTTAAAAAATATGTATACAATTTTTGTAGTGTATTAAAAAAGTAAATTTGTGCAACATTTCAATGCAATGCATATTTTGTCACATAACCAAGACTAACAAATTTGATGCAAATTTTATTTCGAACTTTAACACAATTTGAAAATTTTTCAATATTATGTTTTTAATAAAATTGGTTTTTAAAGGTTATTTTATTTGAAAATAAAAATTCTCATTTCAGATCAGATTTCTAATGCGTAATCGTCGAAGTATAGGAACATAGCAAAGGTTTGATACCTAAATAATTTTATTTTTTATAATTAATTCATTGCAATGTGTAGAATAATTTCCTTAATTATTGCAGTTTCTGGGATATAAATATATTTAGATAGACGGCAAGTGGAGAGAAAATGTACGTACAGTCGGTAACAAAAGTGTCCGAACACTAGCAAAAATTCCTATATAAAAAAAGTACACTTCATACGGTTTTGTTAAATAAATCCTTATCGAATCATGTTCTTACACTGACTAAGAACAGGATTCGATAAGGATTTATTTAACAAAACCGTTTGAAGTATGCTTTTTTTACATAGGAATTTTTGCTAGTGTTCGGACGTTTTTGTTACCGACTGTATGCATTAAACAGTAGATAAAGAAATTTAGAGCTTTTTATATTTTTAAATATTAATTTAGGTTTCAATTCAGATTGAAATCGGGTACTCTTCTGCTTTTCGTCATTCATTCCATAAATTCAAATCTTTAAAATATAAAACTTTTTATTAAAGAAGCCATTAAATTATTTTGAATTAAAAAAATTTCGACTTTTTTTTTCTTCTTTTTTACAAAAACAAATTTTAAAACATTTTTTTTCTACAAAATAGCACATAAAGAAGAAACAAATACTTCGCTTTTACACCTGAAAGCAGTACCCCGGTAATTTACTAGAATCAATGCAAAAAGCTCACTAAGAAGAAAAACACCTTTGCTGTAAAGAAAACATACAATTAAAAATAATTAAAAAATAAAACATACTGAATTAGATTTTAAATTAAACTTTATTCTACTAACATAACACTGAACTTTTTTTTTTTTTTTTTTTTTTTTTTTTTTTACGAGATTAATAAAAAATAAATGGTGAAGGTGTCTTTAATAACAGGATAAATATTTGAATACAATTTGCAAATATCTCTGTTGAGGGTATTTTACGGCATTTTCTATTTTCATATTTCTTAGACAACTTGTTTCGTTTCTTACATCAGGATCAATTTCCATTATAACTAGAAAAAAGAAAAATGAAGAAAAATGACTATTGTAGGAAAACACTTCAACAATAAAGTTTTAAAACAAAACCTACATCCTATGACATTTTAAGCAAATAATGAAAAGAAAGGATTGTAATTTCATGGCAGTAAAAACGAAATTGAGTATACATAAGCGAATTTTTTTTATACTCCATCATCTAAAGAAAATAAAAGTAGATATATAGTCGGCTGCAAAATTATTCGAGCACTAGCCAATAATTCCTATATTTAAAAAGTACACTTAAGACTGTTTTGCTAAGTAAATCCTTGTCGAATCATGTTCTTAGACTGATTAAGAACATGACTCGATAAGGATTTATTTAACAAAGCTGTATTAAGTGTACTTTTTTTTGGCAAGGATTATTGCTAGTGCTCGAATAATTTTTCAGCCGACTGTACATGATATTTTAAAACATTAATACATTGGAAAAACACTTATACAATGAAATCATAAGATATTTAAGTACCATTTTATGAACGCCAGTGTAACAGGAATATTTTTGAAGTATTTTATTTTAAAAACAAATATGGATTGGAGTGGATTTGGGAATAAGGCGGACTAACTGCTGTAGATCCTAGACCTACTTTGAAAAGAATTTATTCCCGAGCTTTTAAAAGACTGTCTCCCCTTCCTATATGACATTTTTAAAGTTTCCGCCTGTGTTCCCAGCCCGTTTTTTTTTTTTTTTTTTTTTTTTTTTTTTTTAACAAGTGCCTTAAAGTTTTCAGAAATGTCGAGGCTTTCCCAAGGTACTGGGAGTAAAGTGGGACTTTTGATAACTATATATAACGACATTTAAAAAAAAATATTGAAAATAATTTAGACAGTTTTAAGTATGACTCAATTTATTACCGAAAACCCCACCGTGCGCTGATTTTTAAGTGGTATTAGCCCATATTTACATGAATTTCAGACAAAACCTTGGAAAACACCGAACCACTAGGACAGCATGCTCTAAACTGTACGACTCCATCAGTGTCCGTGCCATTCTAGACTCAGAGCTGATAAACGGGAAGTACTGGGTTCAATCCCAGGTCTAGCTCGTCGACCTAGCCGTTCGGAGTTTTCAGTAGTTTTCTCCGAGACTCACATAAATCTGGGCTTGGCCCCCTTAGAAAAACATCCCCCCCTCAGAGGGCACACTACCCTAGGACCCTTGAGTAGTAGATCGGCCTTAGTTCCAAGCACTCTCTTAACTTTATAATACTCCGAATTAAAAACTGTCCTGTTATTAAAATTTTCCCCTTACAAAGAAAGAAAAGAAGGAAAAGAAAAAACATATTTAACAAAAATTATTTCTGTCAATGCAAAAACTTGTCTGAAAGTTTTCTGCCAATGCGTTATTAAACGGAATCTATTAGCTATATTTCAGTGAAACTGTATTTTTAAATTGCAGTTACTCCACAATCGTCTGCGTCCGCCTCTCTAGACTCAATAACATGTAACCACAAACTTGCCATGCTTATGATTATGGTATATTCATCTAGGATATTTCGAAAACACAGTTGGATTTTGTACTTAAAAGTAACATTTTATGTGGATCGGTTATTTTGAGATTTAAATTAGTCCGCAACATGTAGAAGCCTGGATAAAATTTCGTATTAATTTAAAATTTTCTCACTCAATTTCATTTACACTCTGTACCTTAAATATCAAACTGTATTCTGAAAAATCTTAACTTGTCAAAAAATTTAATTTGTAACCCACCCCACCCCTCTATTCCCATTGCTCGGTAACAGCAACAATAATTTTCTTTTTCTTGCATTGTTGTTTTTTAACTTGTGCATATATATATGTATACATATACATACGCAAGCAGATTTTCAAAATTTTCAGAAAGCAAAATTAAATACATTGGATGGTTTAGAGTACAAACAGTCCCCCCTCTCCCTTAAAAAAAAAATAAATAAATAAAAAATTGTCATATAAAACTCCCATCTATATAATCTTTATTTTGTATTTCGATTTTTAAATTTACCAATTTTTTATTATTTTAACTATTAAATATATAATGTGGAAATGACATACTTTTTCCTCAATTCCTGCTATTTTGTTTTAGGGTAATCCAGATTATTTTTCAGTCTTTCAGCAAATGCTAGCTTACATTTTTAATGACATGAAGAGGCTGTAAAACGAATATATAGGAAAACATATAGAAGTTTCAGACGATATTAAACTAAAAACTAGTATGATGTGGCCACCACATGACTTCCTTCTATATAATTTTACACAAAATTTATTCAATACAAATTACTTATTATCAATTTATTGTCCATTATAAATGCAGACGATTTTTATCTGACAGAATTATATTATCACTAAATGCCGAAAGATGTCAATTTTTTTCAAAAAAAAAAAAAAAATGAGTTTTTTCCAAGTTTTTTTTCGTTAAAAGTAAAGAAAGAAATTTATATCTTTGTTTTAAATTATCACAGATCTATAGTTCAACCATTCGTTTTAAAGGTATTGACGAGATCTTTCGTAAGATACCCATATTGAAAATTTACTCCCCGGGAGGGTACTTCCCCTCAGTGGGGGGGGGGGGAGCGATGCCCCAAAATTTTTTCCCTGGCACAAAATTTGCACAAAATTTTTTCCCTGGTTAACGACTACTCTTATGAAGAATTTAAATTAATTTTACTATCACTTGTTTAAAATAACTCTCATTATGTACATTTTAACGAAATTTTGTTCTATACTGCCATGTTAAAAATTTAGAAAAATGCGATCACAGCGCCACCTACTGAGCCATTGTTGCACAGATCTAATCAGCACCAGTTCATGTCAGGATCCAACTAAATAACAAGTTTGGTTAAATTTCGTTCATTGGTTTGTGAGATACAGCGTCCAGAAAAATTGTGACACACACAGAGACGGACAGAAATTTTCTAAAAACAGTCAAATCGTGTTCAGGACATCCCAAAACGTGTAAATCCATCGAAAACTGGAGTTCGAAAATTTTCACAAATCTAATACTTTCTCTATACATACAAATAGAAGAAAATAAGAAAAATCACACTAAAATATTTAGAAATATTACCGCCTGTAAGTAAACACACTTTTAAAAGCATCCCTTAACTGTCTAATTCTCAGAACAAAATTTTCTGATACTTCAACATGCCCCCCCCCCCCCCCCACCTCACAAAGAAAAAAAAATATGTTTAACATAATTTTTTTTTTTTTTTTTTTTGTTCTATGTAAAAAAAATGTCTGAATATTTTCTGGCCCAGTTTTGATAGGGCAGTATCAATTACATCTATTTTAGCGAAAAAGTAGTTTTAAATTACAGCCAATTGACATTTCGGCTATCTCTGCGTTACAAAATAAATCTGTGGACGAAATATTGTCATGACTGTCGTTAAGACACAAAAGTACAAAAAACACTTGTGCATTAGTTGTACTTGAAAATTGTAGTTTTGAATTGGTTCGAAAAATGTAACCTGGATAAAATTTCGCATTCATTTGAACATTTCTTCGTACATCTTAATGCTATGTTTTCAGTCTTTGAATAGCAGTTTGTACACAGAAAATTAACAAGTTTGAAAGTGTAATTTAACTCCTTCCCCACTTCCCCCATTTATTCCCGCTGCAGGAAAAGAAACAATTTTATTAGTTTTTCTATGTTGCTTGTTTCTGTTTTGTTATATCAAATATATAAATATTGTACACAGAAGGAGATTTTAAACATTTCAGAAAACGAAACTGAAAATATTGTGTTGGTATCTATACAAATCATCCCCCCCCCCCCCACACACACACTAAAAAATGTTTAGCATCAAAAGATCTATATAATTTGCAATAATATTTCTGGACTTTATGGCTCTAATGAAAATTTAACCTTATTCTTATTGTAGAAAAACAATGCTCATTTAATAAACTCTTCTGTCATTAGACATCTGGTCTCCTCAGAAAAAAAAAGAAACGCTTAAAAAACAATGTTTTAATTCATACTATAATTTTGTCCGAAAGTTTTCGGACTTTGTGTTGATAGGACAGTGTAAGTTTGACTTATTTCAACAAAAAAGTATTTTTTTAATAGCAGTTAGCCTGTAATCAACGTCTCCGCCCCGCTGTATAAGCGTGTAGGTGTAGTTTTGGCAACATATGTTTAGGAAACATTTATCTAGTGTAATTCGATAATCCAGTTGTTTTTATACTTCAAAATAATTCCGCATTAAATTGAACTTTTTTAAACTTCGATTTGAATTTATTCACAGAATGTAGCCTGTGTAAAATTTAGTATTAAACATTTTTCTACTGAGCTTGATTCATAAACTATACATTTAATCTTTAAAGATCAATTTGTGAGCAGATTGTGCTACTAGTTTAAAAATTTAATCTAATCTTTCTCCCCTCCCCCCCTTCCAGTATTGTCGCTGTGGAAAAAAAAAATAGTTTTTCGTTTTTCTTGCATCGTTTCTTAATTTATATATTAAATGTTAACACTTACAAAAAAAAAAAAAAAAAACTAAAATTATTGCTGGGTTGATGTACAACTTCCCTCTCCCAGAAAAAATACTGTTTAACATCAAATACTTATATATAATTTCTAATAATGTTTCTCTGTTTTTATGGATGTGCTAAACTGTTTTTAACACTCCCCTCCCCCCCCCCCCCCGTCTAACATGTCGAAAATTCGTACTTTTCCATTAAAAGCTCATACCTGTATGAATGCACGTTGTCGAGAATATCTAAATTAAGTTTCTTTTAATCCATGAAATAAATTTTAGACCAAATTATTTGTTTTTTCATAGGTTTCTCTGCAAACTGAATGTAGGCTTTTTTATGTCAGGTGTTATAAGCGTATACTGCCGTAGTTGTACATCTCTAATGATTTCTTTGCTTTTGCTATTCTTATCGCTCATACGGACTTCTAATTTATTTTGTTCTTATTTGCTACCGTGCGAAATGTCAAGCGTCTATGTCGTTTCAAAACAATTCTCCTCCCCCTGTTGATTTTGTGTACCTTATACACAGTCGGAATTTGTACGAAAATGAAAACAACAGTCTTTTAAAGTTTTTTTTTTTTTTTTTTTTTTTATGAGCAATTTATGAAGAAAGCATCTGTTATTATTATTACCTAAAAGAGCATTTTTCGGTATTCTAAAATATTTACCCTCTCTCCCACATGGAAATATTCCCTGAACTGAACGAATGCAATTACAAATGCTTTTAGAAGCTCTTCAAAATGCTTTACAAAATCATAGGCAGATAAGACTATCTATCCAGAACCGTTGCATTGATGTAACTATGGCATTATCATCATTTTGCTCTACTGTAAATTAAAGAAGATACGCATGTAAAAATAAAGTTAAAGATATATATGCAAAATTTGTAAACTATTGATATAAAATTAGCAGCAGTATCATACATTTAACTTTGACAAAAGACTTGTGTATTTACATAAGAAATTTAATTGATTTCTGCTGCTTTTGTATAATTTCTATAATTTTGCCCTCCGCAGTAAATACATAAAGCATTATGTAACCGAAATACGTAGCTAGATACTACATACTAGATTCTAGGTATCTTTAAATTGAATAACTCTGTTTATAAGTTTCAGGATTTAAATATAAAAAAAATAACCGCTAATACAACTAACATAAAGTCATTGTTTTTGTTGATTATTAAAATAGGGTAAAAGATTATATAAAATTTAACTTACCTAATTATGAATTCCAAATAAAAACACGAATTCCTTTAAGTTCTTTAATACAGTCAACAACAACAAACTCTTATTGTTTGTTTTCGTTAGCTGTGACCCTGCTCACCTATGCGCATGCGTGAGGTCTGCATTGATTTTGTTAAAATAGGGTAGAAGCGTAGAAGATGAGAGAATGTTTACATTTTACGAGTGAGAGATAAGTTGCGGTTCTTTTTTTCTTTTTTTTTCTTTTCAGGACATTATTGAATTTTGAGGCGATACTTCTTCGTTATATTCGTATAAAGGCAAAATGCTGATTTTTCCCCCTTGTAATTTTTAAATAAGTGTAGAAGATTAGTTTTATTCTTCGATGCAAAATAAAATCCGTAAACTTAAAAGTAAATGCCTGTTTTCTTTCTTCTTCTTCTTTTTTTTTTTTTTCAGTTAAAATTATTTTTATTTGCTTACTTGATCTCTAAATTCGTACTATATCTGTCATACCTGAACACTTGTTTCATGCACTGATTATAGTAGTAAATTAATTAAAAATGACTTAAATTAGGTAAAATTTACATAATTCATTAATAAAAGAAGAGAAAAAGAACAACGTTTACAGTAGACTTTACCTGTAGTAAAAGTAATATATTTTTTTCTTTTAAATTATACTGCTAAAATAAAAATACCATATTTTTGGATCTCTATTTTACAGAAATTTACAGAAAATCGTATTTAAATCAAATCATTAGATTTTTTTATCATGATTATTTTACACCTTTTATTTTTCGCGCATATTGTCATATAAATTACATTAAATAAAATATTGTTAATTAAAATTAAAAATTAAACTTTAAATTCGCGTAAAAAGGTAAAATAAATATTGAAGACTCATAAAAAGAAAACGAACACGTGTAGAACGAAAAGCGCATTTGGCTAAGTGCCCATCTCATTCAACGCATCACCCCTTTTCCGAGTAGGATCGTTCCGCGAGAGGTAGACATGGTTTACGAAAACGGACAGTAATGAGTAGATACGAAGATAAACATTCCGCAGAAACAATCTAATTTTCCCTAACGTTCCCTTTTTTCTCCCTTTTTACGTAATAGTACACTGCAATGAAACAAACTATTCAGTATATTTCTGCCTTCAAAACTTCTAGTTAAATTTATATATATATATATATATATATATATATATAGGTATTTACTTTATATAAAAATAATTTAAGGTTATGCATTTATATAGTTTTTTATTTAATGTATCTATCAAAATCCCTACAGGGAAAACGTTATTTTTAAAAGGGAAATATCTGTAAATTAAGAACTGAATTTCTTGGTTCAATGGTTCTAACAGAGAACTCATATAAATTTACGGAGATTCTCAATACTTTTTCTGTACTTTTACAGAAATTTTTGACAGTGAACCGAGTTTCTTGATTCACTGCTTTTAACAGTGAACTCATGTACATTTACGGAGATTCTCAATACTTTTTCTGTATTTTTACAGAAATTTTTAACAGTGTGGTAAAAATCGGGCGTTAAAGTTGAGTGAAAAAATAATTTAATCAATTTGAATTTTTTTCTAAACCACAGCAGCACCTTAACTGGTTTTCCAAGAACATAACAAATTGTGTTCCCATGATTGATTGGTATTTCTTCATATGTAAACTGCTATGTTCTTTTTAGCCTATTATGCAATAAACCAGGTATATAATGTTTCATTTGAAGCTAAAGCACAAAATTATCAAATAAATTTCAAGTTGATTGAAGTTTTCCGCTACTAACAAAGACTGTTAATATACGATCGTTAGAGTTCATTTTACACATTTGTAAATAAATATATATGGAAAAATTGAGGTTATAAATGTGTTTATTTAAAGTAATCTTACTTAAATTATTTTTGTAGGAAGAGCAGAGAAGAGATTTTAATTAGAGAGTATAAAAATTTTTGTTTGGAATTTCAGTGTATCACCAACGAATAATAAATAGCCAAGAAAAGGACATTTAATTTTTTTTTTTACATACCATATATACAGATTCCGCCGAACTCCTTTTTTATAAGCATACTTTAAGGGGAGAGTCTTCTGTAAATTTTTAAAATTTTTCTGGTCATACGCATATGAAGACTTCCTTTGTTAGAAAGATGGGTGGCATTATATTCAGGATGGCGATAAACCCGCCTTTTTTCCTCCGATTTTTCTACCAGTATATTTAAATAATAATTTGGACGATTTAGGGAAAAAATTTGACCCACTGTCACCCTGACATGATAAACCACTGCATTTTTATTCAAAGTATTAAAATTCATCCCAGATTTTTTTTTTACTTTTAAAACATAGCAAAAAAAAAAAAAAAAAAAAAAAAAGAGAGAGAGAGAGAGAAAATATTTACCGTAATTTTCGGTGTATAATCCCCAGGTAAAGTATATTATTCCTTTACAAGAAATTTTGTTTAACAGAAAAATCTATATTATTTCGAAGAAACAACTCATACAAATCTAACTTAACTTGTAATTTAAAATATTTAGTACAAAACTTACTTATCTGACCTGCCGATTATATGTTGAAACTTACGATATTTCTTTTTTCTTAATTTTCATTTTAAATTCTTTAGGCTGTCGATATAAAATAAGCATAATTAACCTGTGTCTCAAAAGCTTAAAATGTGCTAAAAAAAAAAACACTGATAATGAACAGTTATAAGATTTAAATTTTAGTTTTCATCTTTTTAGAGTATAGTGCTACGATAAAAACGTACCACATACAACTGCTATTTTTTTTCTGCAAACTTCATTTATGTTTAAATGCATCTATTAAAAAAATATATATTAAATATTATACACTATATTTAAAAAGTTATCAGTTTCAGCTTTAATAGCATTATTTTGACTAGTAAATGTGATACTCATATAAAACATTGAAAAAGTAAAAAAAAAAAAAAAAAACACGGGATAACATTATCGTGACTTATGACTTAAGAGACTTATTCAATAATATATAGAAATCGAATTTATGTTAAAAAAAAAAAAAAAAATGGGATCCCAACACGGGAGGGAAAGAGGGGGGGAAGCATGTGTATATTCTGTTTCACCTTAACTTAGCAGCAGCACTTTATTACTGTGAACGTAATCTTATTTACGATAATACGCAACTGTAATGTTATATTGAAGATAAAATAATTTTTCATGCTAATATTAGTCTTCCTAAATTGATTAAATGAGATTATGCTTCTAAATTAACAGTAACGAACACTCCTCTTAATAATCAATTAATTGACATTTTAGACTTAAAAATTCAACCTAGCGGTAAGAAAGAAAAAAGAAATCTGGTATTTATGACAAATGAGAGGAGAGTTTTGTTTTAATGTTAATTATTCATAATTTATCACATACACCGCACGTCAGATAATGTAATAAAGGCTAGTTTGTCTGCGTCTCAACACTAATATAAATCGAAATTATGAAATAAGCAAATTAACAATCTTGAATTTGCTATTATATAAAATTATGATGATAGAAAATAGTCTTTGTTCTTCATGTATTAAAACATTTAACAAACTACTAAAATTTATTTTGAAAATTTTTTGGTATCCTGTGTTCAGTAAAGAAATCATTTTCATTATATATATATATATATATATATATACACTGAGAAAATTTTTTGTAACTGACATCTAGAATCTAAATTGTGGCTCTAGAAAATATAGTTCCACGTCATCCTTATAAATTCTAGTCCCCTTGGAAAGCGAGTTCTAGAAGCCCCTATTAGAATTCTAGTGCGTTTGCCTATATTCTCGAGGGCAAAGTTATTTATAAATCTCTGCAAATAAATGAGACTACCAGAGGCGGGTTTCCGCAACAATAGTCTTGAAAATTCAACTTAAAGGTAAAAAAAAAAAATCTGGTATTAATGACAAATGAAAGGAGTTTTTTACTTTAATGTTAATTATTCATAATTTATCACATACACTGCATGTCAGATAACGTAATAATGGCTAGTTTGTCTGCGTCTAAACACTAATATAAATCAAAATGATGAAATAGGCGAAATAAAAATGTGGCATTTGCTATTGTATAACATTATATAAAAAATTGTTTTTTGGTCTTGATGTATCAAAACCTTCTACAAATTACTAAAATTTATTTTGAAAATTTTTTCATATCCTGTGCTCAGTAAAGAAAACATTTCCATTATGTATATTATATGTATATTATATATACATATATATATATATATATATATATATATATATATATATATATATATATATATATATATATATATATATAATGCTATTCTCTTACTTTTGAAAAATAATTTATTACAAGGAAAAAATACAACAATAAAAAAAGTAAATAAATAAATAAATAAATAAAGTGTTTTAAATCTACGAATAAGTTTAAATTGACGGCTAGTGAAGCGTAGTTAATACTTTAGAGGCTAAACATAACTAGAGCTGAATATAACAAAGAAAGGTTTAATCAAACAAATATGAAGTCTATTAGGTAAAATTCAGCTTATTAGTTGATTTATATATAAGCTAGAATTATACACCTACCCCATGGTTACAGTTCTTCCACTTCATTTTACTTAATGTAAGAGAGCATTTCATAAATAAGTCAGATAAGTACAAATAGAGCTACAAATCTTGCTGGAAAAGTAGCTCAGACCCTATGGTGGCACATATCATCGAAATTTTTTCCTTTTTTAATTTTTTTATTGAGTTTTTTCTTTTCGTTTCCTTTTTCTTTTTTCTTTCTTCTTCTTCTTTTTCTTTCTTTATTTTTTTCTTTATTTTCAATTTTACCCATTGATTTTTCTGTTTCATTTTCTTAAATACATTCTTTTATTTCAATTGTTTGCACTTCTAAGCAACGACTATTTTATTATTTACTTTTAACTTTTCGAACATACGTATGTAAGGAAAGTATTGTAATCATGTCAAAAATCCGAATTTGAGATTTTGATGTTTCTATACGTTTTGAGGTCCCCTGAGTCCGTTTTCACTATTTTTACGTTGTTGTATGTATGTGTGTGTGTGTGAGTGTACGTATGTGAGTGAACACGCTAGCGTGTAAACGCTTTACTCGAACGAGCTGAAAGCTGGTACGTATGTTATAAAATTCACCGTAGCACGAACCCTATTGATTTTGTTGAATCTAGCCCTTATAGTTTTTTTTACTGTGGCACAAAGAAAAATTATTTATGATTATGGCCTATGGGGCCAAATTTTTAAAAGTATGATAGCGTATAAACGCCTTATTAAACTGAGCAAAAACAAAAAAAAAGTATATATATATATATATATATATATATATATATATAAACACATATTTTAGGTCACAGTTGAACGAACTGTATAGATTTTTGTGAATTTAGCACTTACAGTTTTTTTTTACAGGGACACAAAGAAAAATTCTTTATCATTATGGCCTATGGGACCAAATTTTTAAAAGTGCGATAGCGTCTAAACGTCTCATTCAATTGAGCTGAAAATGTATATGAACATTAAGTTACTATTGCACTAACTATAAGCATTTTGGTGAATAATCGAGCACTTATAGGTTTTTACAGGGACGCAACGAAATATTCTTTATCATTATGATCTATGGGCTCAAAGTTCAATAGCGTGTACTATTTGGAGAAAAATATTCAAACACTCTATTATAATTTTCTCTCTTTTGTTTCTTAACAACTCCTCTTACTTTACTTTATCTACAAAACCGTTAATTACACACAATGTTTAGAAAGTCGAGTGGAGGAGTCAAGATTTTTTCTAATTTAATTTATTCATTTCAATCATAAACTGGAAATATATACCTAACAGATTTCCGCTTCGCTGTTCACTGCATTTAAATGAATTAAAAAAAAATTGTTTTATGTAATATATTGTTATATATTAAAAAAAAAAAAAAAAAAAAAAGTTCTTAAGAATCTTGTTTTGGGTTTCTACTGCCTTCAGCACCGTCTTTCTCACCGGCAAAATCTCGAGTCCGTGTCCCTATCGCCTGCGACAACACCTCACCCGTGGGCTTAAATTTGGGTGCTTATCGGATGACAATTTCGAAAAAACTGAAAAACAACTCTTTTAATTAAAGTAGCTCTTTAAATCCCTGTTACACTGAACAACATTGCACGTACTATACATAGAATATACTTTCAGGTTATTTCCTATGTTTTATTTTATCTACCAGATCAACAATAAAATGACAACAACTTCATGCCAAATACAGTAGGTTATGAGACCTATTTCAGTCATATAAGACACAGTAAAAATTTTTATAGTTATATATGTTTTCCATTTTAAATATTTACTGATTAATTAATCCGTTAACGCCCGAATTAATTTTGCAAAATATATTTTGATGAATATTTCAATTCTAAATTAATACAGACAACTGACAGTAAAATATATTAAATTTAAACAATTCTTCTAATAGTTTGAAAATTAAAGCCTATCGTCATTTGAGGACATTTAGTGTTCTAGCGAAAAGACTTCTAGTTAGAAAAACTTCGAGATAACAGATTAATTTCCTATTATATATTAAGAAAGGCCTCGAAAGTAAAGTATGTACTATAATATATACTTTTATTCAACTTTATTTAAGTTGGTATATCTGCGCAAAAAACAAATTCATATGCAATGAATGAAAAATCATAATATAACTATCCAAATCATGTTATTATAGTTAAAAGCAGGCACATAAAACTTTGAGGAATCATTTAGAGTGATGCTATAAACTGTCATTAAAAACAGAAATCATTCCAAGAAACCACAAAAAATACACTTGCTATTTTATTAGCTGCCCTCAAATGAGGACGCTGGGCGTTAACGGGTTAATAGTGGTTGATATATAGAAAAATAAATAAATGTGTAAACCTGATCATGATACAGCTTTATTGTAGGTCCTCTTGGCAATTTTTGAATTTTTGTCGCCATTTTGACGATAGATTTATTTGTATAATTTTCTATATAAAAATGAGAGGAAATTTTTGAGTACTTATTTTGCTAATACTTTTAACGATTGCATCTTTTGTTTAATTTATAAGAATTAAGAAGCTTCGCTTTCTGCTCGCTGCTTTCACCAATCGCCGAGAGCTGTTTTAAAAATCTCGGTTATTTTCAAATGTTTTCACAATTCTAGAAAAATTCTTCTTCTTTCAAGCATCGCGAAAAGGCCAGTTTTTAATGTTTTTTCTTTCTTTTTCTTTTCTTTTACTTCCCCCCCCCCTTTCTTTTCTTTTTCTTTTTCTTTTCTTTTCTTTTTTCTTTTCTTTTCTTTTTTTTTTTTTTTTTTTTTGCATTTTTTTCCCTTTCTTTCCCTTTTTATTTCCATTACCCATAAAAAAAATCAGTATATAGATTTCTTCTGATTTCCACCTTTTAAAGTCGCCTGAGTTGAAAAAAAACTCTTTTCAGCAATTGGCCAGTGTGTGTGTATGTGTGTAGGGAATATTCCGACTATCATATCTTCGAAACTAATTAAGGTAGAAGGACGAAACTTTAACAATTAAACCAGGTGTGTACAGATAAATTTTCTAACTTTCGGTTAAAATTGGAAAATCGGAAGTGGGTCATTAGAAATCAGAGGTGGGACATAAGTCAGTATCTCACGGAATCAGTCGTATCGTACGGAATTTTTTCAAACTCGCCATATTAGCTCCCTTTCGAATGTTTTTTTTTTTTTTTTCTCAATCAACAATCGAGTATGAAAATTGTTACATGAACCCATTTTAGATATCCTTCGACATGTTTTACCTGGTTATTGCAAGAAAATGAATAGTCATCCTGGTTAGGAAGATCAGTTTTAGATCTCAGAAATAGGTGTTTTAAAAATCGGCACTACCGATTTTTTTTTAACTCACTATGTAAACTATGTTTTATATGCCGTAATACATATATCAGCTTTTTCTTACAGAATACTTTTAAAGTATCTCAATCGTCAGGTGAGTCTTCTGGTCACATTACCTCCAAAAGGTACACATAAAAAGTGTAATGATGGGGTAATGGAAGTCGTTTGATTGTTTCACACCAATTTTTTTTTTTTTTTTTTTTTTTACATTTAATTTTCTAGAAGTAGAAAAAAGATAAATGCAGACGAAAAATTACAATCCTAAATTCATTTTTTCCATTGAAAATATCTAAGTAACGCTTTCTATCAGTGGCAGCTCGTGAACCGAAAATAGGTGAAGAGCTCAAAAATAACATTGGAGTATTTTTAATGAATAATTTTTATTAAGCAGCGTCTTAACTAAAATTAACTAAAAATACCTATTTAAACGTAAATTTATATTCCATAAATGAATACAGTGTAAAATACAGTGTGCCTCTTCACCTATTTTCGGTGCACGAGCCGCCACTGCTTTCTATGTATTTGCAGACCATAATTTTCTTTGTTGCCAATAGCAACGCAGACAATGTACCAGTAGCAACAACGTTTTTTTATTTTCCACCACAGATAACATTTTTTAAAAAATATATGTTCATTTAGAGATTATATGATATCGGAAATAGAATTTTCTAACCAATATAAACATGTTACTTTGAATGTTCGGCAAAAATCGGTACCTTTGTGACACTGAGGAGCCTCTTGTTTGCAAAAAAAGTGCGATCGCAGAAAAAAAAAAAAAAGAAGAAGAAGAAGAAGAAAAAGAAAAAGAAAGAATGGTATCGGACATCGACGGCAGTAACTTTTCTTTTAATATATAGAGATACTTCATATTCTGTTTATATTTTTAATTGACGGGTAGCTTGTAAAAAATATAAATAGATTTTGTAATGCAAAATACAGCATGTAAAAATATTTTTCATTATTGTTTATGTGTCGTTATTTTTTTGCAATATTTCATAATTTATTTTTATATTTTTGTTGCGCTACTTCACTTAAAATAACTATCGTGAAAATAATGCCCTTAGTGATTTACTTCAGCATCAAAATTTTAAAAATTGTCCAGTAGGATCTCTAAGTTAACTCTTCTTAATTTGATATGTGATTAGTTTTCATGCTAAGCATATTACTTGTGTAAAAACACACTATTTCAAAGAATCTAAAATTGAGGTATTATTGTTTTATCATACTATTATCTTATTATACTTCGATTCTAAAAATAAATAACTAACGCTCCGTTTTTTAATTTTTCGTTTCTTTTTTCGCTTTCATACCTAATACCGTAAAAAATATTTTACATAAAACCATGAAATTTGACAGTTTTGTATAGAAATGTGCAATATATACGATGAAACAAACCGTTTATATGCCAGAACATTATTTTAGGAGATATTTAATGTTAAAGTAAGGTAAAACAGTTATAAAAGTTCTATAGATTCAAAAAGTAGTCATGGAAACCTTATCAGATTTTGCTAAGACACACTTCAGTTAATTGCAGTGTGCAGTATGTAACAGTTTTTTTTTTTTTTTTTTTTTTTTTTTTTTTTGACAAATATTTATATTTATATCGATTTTTTTTTTTAATCTTTTATGTTTCATATGATTTTTGCTTTTTTTCACCCGACATTTTTCTTTCAGTTGTAATTTCTATAAAATGCCAAATATTTTATTTTGTTTATTGAATTTTTAACATAAAAAATATTTTGCCACGCGAATAAAAAAAAAAAATAAATAGATTAAAAAAAAGAATTAAAAATCATGCAGTACGCATTGGTTATTAACACTCTCCAACTGTACGCACTCGTACACTGTTAAAAATGGTTTCTTAAAAACGAGCTAAATTGTCTCAAAAATGTTCTGAAACAATATATACTTAAATTTAAGAAACCCATGTAGGGGAGACCGGGGCAAGATGACTATGCTAACAATTTTTGTTGTTTATTAATTTATTTTTAAGGATAGTAAAATTAATTTTACATGAACTGTTAGAGTAGTCCTTTGTAGTATTAAATATATTTCCATTTAATTTTTCAAATAAAAATATTAAAGGATAATTTTATTTTTTCATAACCTTAACAAATCGTCATCTTGCCCCAGTACTGGGGCAAGATGACTTTGGCCTTGGGGCAAGATGACAACACTGAAAAAGGTTGAACATATTTTATCTTTTGAATATGTTACACGGTTTAACAAATGATAACTGTGTTTTTACATCTTACAAAGTATCGAACTAAGCGTAATGCATTGTAACGTAATGTTGAAGTGTTTAGTTGTGTAGCTAACAATAGTCACAAATAAAAATGCCATTTTCATAATTGGAACATTCCTCATGTCACCATTCTTGGCATTTACAGCACTGGATCCATTCTTCTGTTGGAGGGTCACAATATTCCTCTTCACAAGCAGGACATCCTTTGAAGTTGATGCAACTGGACTGTTTGGCCTGGATTTTATAGACTTAGGCCTACAGGAACTTAGTTTGAGTTTTTTTACTCCCTTTTTAGCTTCCCGAGCTTCTTTTCTCTGTTTTTTTTAAACCTTCCCGTTCTTCCTTCTGCTTTTTCCTTTCTTCTAACATTTCTTTGATGAGTGTGCTTGTAAGAATGCTTGAGCTTAGTTTTTTGCTTTTTTTTTCTCACACTGTGTTGCTTTAGGCAATGGTTTGAAATCAAAAACGTTAACAAGCTTCTTTGGTGCATCGGAATCAGCATTTGCCATAAGTTCTGGTTCTTCTGGAGGATTTATATGTTGGTTTTCTACTACCAGGGTCTGAGAATTAGCACTATTATTCTCAGTTTCATCGCCAACAACATCATGGTCAGTAGTTTTTGCTGCAGCAAATTCATGTTCGCTAAACACAAGAGGATTATGAGGCTCGATCCCACATTCTTTAAACCCTTTAACGGCATTTCCAACTATAGCTGCTTTGAAGTAAGCTGTGCTCAAAAGCTCACCAATATTTTTGTCTGTGATAGTTTGTCCTGGATGAGTGACCATAAAGTTGTCACATGCTTGGCTATAGTAGGTTTTTAATGGGCTGAAAAATGACACATCAAGGGGCTGGAGACGATGTGATGTGTGGGGCAGCAACCCAACCATGATGATGTTTTTCCCTCTGCAATATAAGATAGCCTGCAAAGTTATATGTGAGTTTTGTGATTGTCAATAATCAACAGAGCAGGAGATTCATTGCTTGGTTTCACGTGAAGATAAAAGTGCTTCAAAAAAGAGAAAAAGGTGCCCTCATTGCTCCAGCCGTTATCACTACAGTGTCCTCCAGTTCCTGGTGGGACTCTTTCTATAAGTTCAGAAAGTATTCGTTTCGGGGCAAGATGACGAGCTCGTCATCTTGCCCCGGACTGCCTGTTTAAAAATATTCGTTTTCATTGCCATGAAGGAAGGCGATTAATTGACATTTATTCATGGTAATAGGTAGTATTTAAACTAAGTTACTCATAAATATTAAAGAGAAACTATATATCTTACCAGTAGCTGAAGCAGAGCTTATTTACACATGCATAAAAGTTATAACGTGACAGCGGTAAACAATCAAAGCTTCACAACTAACACAAAAATGGCGATTTCAGCGTTTCTATACTATTGTTTAACGAACGGCCAATAGAAGAGCCAGTAGTGCCCGATTGAGGCTGCCACCTAGTGGAAAACGGAAAAATTAAGACATTCGTTATCTTGCCCCGCTCTTCATCTTGCCCCGGTCTCCCCTACACATTTTTGAGTACATTGACATGTCAAACATGGGGATATTGGGATACTTATTGGTCAACCCCAATTTTGAGCATGTCAATATACTCAAAAATGAGTACATGGGTATTAAAATTTAAGTATATATTGTTTCGGAGCTACTTTCAGACAATTGAGCTCATTTTTAAGAAACTAAATTTTACAGTGTATAAATTTCAATGTTCGTTTCCTATGTTATCACACAATAGATAGAAAAATGGGACTGAAAAACATACATATATATTAATTTAATTCATAATCAGTGCTAAACATTCTTGAAAGTATTAAAAAGGCTTAACGCAAAAGAAAATGCAGCCCTTAAACTCTAATTGCAGCCCATAAAGTATCTGAGTATTTTAATGAAGTTCTGTAAATTTATAGGTTAATCATTTCATATTCTTTACAAAAAATTAGTTTAGCATATTAACAATAAATGTATATTTTTGTGTGATTTTTGCTGTAGAAAGTTATTTAAATGTTATTTATAAAAATGTCTGACCTAAATCTGAATGCATATGCATTTTCAAGAGTTCTGAAAACATATACGGACCCTGGTGGTGGGAAGAACCACCGAAACATATTTACTTATTTTTTTTATTTTTGGCATCAATTTTTATTTTCTTTTAAATAATTGTAAAGTTAAAATGAGGTTTTCACTTAATAGTTTTTAATCAATTATCCAGTTGAACTAAAACATACAGCGTTAACTAGATTTTGTCCTTATTCATAAGTGTACCAATTTTTGATAAAATCTAATATTTCTTATAGATACGATGACAAACGTTTAGCTTTACATATTTTCAATAAAAATAAAAATGTTTGCACATTCATTCAAGGTGAAATATAATAAATGTCGAAAACTCAAAATCGCTGTCTAAAAGAAATAGTACGAACTCTCCTTACTACTAATTAGGAAAAAATAAACTGTAATAGCAAGATTACGAGCATTTTGATACGTCAAAATCAGTATTAAATTAATGTAATCGTGTTTTGAATGATATATTCTATAAATTCAACACTTGTAATGATAAATATTATCTTGTTCTGTGCATTGAATGTGGTTAATGTCGTTATTAAACTTAAAAACTTCTTCACACACCATAAAATTTAGGAAGGCATTGCCGGTTTCGAAAGGACGTGGACTTTTTTCTCGTGCAAAACACCTGCTGCGGTTTTGGAGGTGCTTTCATTAATTTTACTATGTCTAAAGAAATTTTTGAGCATAAATATTCATTCTACGCCAGTTCTTTAATTTAGAATTGTAAATGTCGTTAGTTTAACTCATGTAAGTTACTGGACGACGCTCGGAATGCCAACGCCACGAAATGCTCAAATTCTGGACTAATAGTTTTATTACCCACTATTAACGCAGCTGATCTTTTTTTTTTTTTTTTTTCAGTTATTTAAAGTATGGACATAGGAATTTTTTGTAATATGAAACGAATTTATATTTTAAATTTTTTTTACTATTTCTACCTAGAGACCAGAAACCAGCTTTTACAATGTCACAAATATTTTCTTGTTGTTTGTATTGTATAAAAAAATCCCCAATACTAAGTTTGGATAGGAATGAATTTACTTTTAAATGTACTGTTTAATAAATTCGTATTACCCCTCCACGGATGCTACGATTATCGTTTACTCAGGTTTCTTTTCATACATGTCCAATTTCGGAAAATAGGAATCGGTACGTTTGAAATAATTACCAACAACGAAACGCTATCTTCCCTACTGTTATACCAAACTTATGTTCTCAGCAATTACGCTCAACCTTTGAGTGAATGCTTGGGGTCTTTTTAAAATGGTATATGCCATACCTTCAACATTTATAATAAAATATATAATATCAACTGTATGTTTTACGGGGTAAATGTTGCCAATTTCTCCATGTAATTTACTTGACCGCATTTCGACTTTATATGCCGCGGCATATTCATGGTCTCGGTGGACGGTTTTTCCATCACTACTAAAGCAGTTGATATATTTTTATTTTTCCCTTTATTGCTTGATGCATGAAGAATAATATGTATGAAATTCATGCAATATGAAATTACTTTTTTTTTTTTTTTTTTTTTTTGCAAGTTCTGGCTAGCGACTGATGACTAATTGCCTGTTGTTTACTATATAATGAATCTCATTAACCCATTTTGAAGAGGTAGAAATAAATGTGAAATTTATTTTTTTTAATTTTAATTTATTGCTTTTATGAATTTTAGACACTCTATACCCAAATTGTGATGGCATATCTCCGGACCATTCTTAGGGATGCGTCTCAGACCGTCGCCAATTATCCACTGCGCAGTACTACTGCGACATGAAACACAACCTATCAACATACCTACATACCTGTATTACGGACGTGGAAACAGACGCCTCCTCTGTTTACTGTTTTGACACCTAACCATTTACTAGAAATATGAATTGATCGGAATGAAATCACTACCAAAAATGTTTATTACTATCTCCCGTAGTAACAAGTCCAGGTCCGTTACAGCCGGGACGTCAAACTATTTGAACAGAGGTTTTTTTTTTTTTTTTTTTTTTTTTTTAGGATGCGTTTTTCACTCACACTATTTCGTACAACACAGAGATGGAGCTTTTCATTTTTCCATATGTCCTCGGAATACAAATTCATTTTAACGGTAACATTTTTATTTATTTAAGTCTATAATTTTGATAACAATGAAGAATGGGAACAATAACGTTGACTATTCGATAGGTTGGACGAATTATTTATTTATTTCTAAAATAAATGTACACAAAGCTTCTGAACTTAAATCTGAAATATTTTGAAGTAAAGAAACATGCAATTTTCAACTTAAGCTCAATCAATTATTTTACATCAATGCTTTTTTATTTTTTGTTTTATGAAACAGGAAAACTTTTGAAAGCTGTTTGTGTTTATAACAATTGCAACTGTTATATCTTTTCAAATTAGAGTAAATTACGAACATTCTAAAAATTCGCAATGTTCGTCCTTTTGAAGTAACGTGAATGATTTTTATTTTCAAATAACTTTGAATAGGTTTATTTCAAATATTTAACAATGGGAAACATTATACGATAGAATAAAAGACGCATAGTTAACGTCATGATTGCATGCAAATACACTTTGAAAAAAATCGAATCTTGATTACCAATATCGACAGTAATAAAAATTAATGCAACGTGTATTATTTGAAAAGGTGTGGGAAAAACACTTTTAAGCAGAGTATACTTTTTTTGCACCACCTGAGAGATGAACTGGAAATGGAGACCAAGATTTGTGAAATAATATGAGGGAGAGGTAAACAATGTAACAGGAATTATTTTGTATTAAAGGTACATTCCTCTGTTTACTACAATTTTATTGATACTATACACATTCTAAGGAACAACCCAATTGCTGAAAGCGTACTGTCCCGTTTGAATATTTACTGTATCTTTTTGAAAATGAAGTAAAAATGTCAATCGTATTCTACATTGTACAGTGTGTGAGTTAGTATACGTAGAAATTCTGTTTGAACATCGGGTAAAAAACTAACGTGTATTTCTTTCTTATTCTGAGGTAAGAAAAAATATGAAGTATTTTTAGAAGTGTCTGTGTTCTTCTGTCTAAAATGCTGTGATATCGAAAGGTATGGACTTATTTACTAATTTCTCATGCATTTAAACTGACAAATTAATGGAGTAGAACTTTCTTCAATTACAAACTATTTACTGCTCGAATTGCTTCCTCTAAATTGATTTCGATGAACCTTTCAAACTTAGATTAATTTGGAAGAAATATTATATCTCAATTTTTAGATTAAATCTTTGGTCGGCGACCAAATCACGAAAATTTAAACAAAAGAAGATACATGAATATTTGGGAAATTATATGTAATATACACCCTCCTACTGTCACTGAAAATAAAATATTTCGTGAAACAACAAATCAACTACGTACTATTTTATTGAAACGTTTACAAATAGGTTGGTTGTGGTTAATGATTTAAAATAAAGAAGGGAAATGAAAAATGAATACTTTTATCTCACTTTTGTAGCGATAAAGTTTGTCATATGGATAATAATAATGTAACGAAATGTAATTTTTCTTAAAATTACATTTCAAGTAGACTCCATGAAAATATAAGGAAAACTACTTTGATAAAAAACTAAAAAAATAAAAATAAATAAATAATAATAATAATAAAAAATAACATTCTTTAAGAGAAATGTACATTCTGAAACACTTTTTAATTTTTTAACATTAAAAGAAAATATCTGAGAAATTCATTCAAAACTACTCAAGAATATTTTTTTTAATTACTTTTTAAGTCGGTAATTTTATGTAATTCCTTGTGAAGAGACTTTCCCATAGGAGTTGAAACTAAATTACTTTAGTTATTTTTATAAGAGTAGAAAACATACAAAATTTCTGAAGCGTTTTTCAACAGGAAAGCAAAGAGTAAAAAGTAAAGGCAAACGAAATTTCCTATATAAAGAAACAAATTTAAAATTATTATAAGACAATCAATATTTTGACAAAGAATGTATTATGATTTGTACATATATATTTAATAATTAGAAAAAAATAAAGACTGCGAAATCAGTAATATTTTATAAGGAAGCCATAATACTTGACTCAAAAATTTAAATTTACAACTTCTTTTAAGGCACATTTTTATACTGAAATAAGGTTTTAACATCTGAGTGATATGGAAATTCGGAAAAATATAAAACTTGGTTTTTCGCTTCCTCCATGGCAAGAATATATTGCAAACGCAAGTTTTGACGAACAGATTCAATTTTTTTCATTTAAAGGAAGTGTGCAAGGTCAGTTACTTCTTGCACTTAAAATCTACCTCGAACAACACACACAATTGTTTGATAGAGTTGATTTTGTTTTCGGACCAGTATTTAATGGTACATATTCAGAAATGTTTGAAAAGGTGAAGCACTCTGAAATTGATATAGATAGCATACCAATAGCTATGCATGAAAATCTCATGCAATCAGTTAATTTCTGCTACCCATACCCAATGATTGATTATACATTTGTAACCCGGAAACCAGAATATAAGCCACAGGTGTTCGGCATTTTTCAAACGTTTTCACAATCAGTTTGGATGGCAATCGTATCAGTCTTGATTGCGATGATGGTAATACATTACATAGTCTTAAAATGGAAACGAAACACCGAGGAAAGTATGCTTCACGTTTTTGCGATACTAATGAAGCAGAGTGCGCTGATAACACCATTGTCGTTTGCAGAAAAGCTCCTCATGTATTCATGGGTGATCGGAGCCATGATCCTCTGCCTATCTTACGACTCCGTGTTTCTGTCTTTCCTCTCATTTCCTCCGGTGGTTAAAATAAAAGATTTATCGAACTTGGCCTCGGCCGTTGAAAAAGGAAACATCCGTTGTATTGCATACATAAATAGAGGTGTCGAAAATTATTTATGGGATACAAATCAGAGACATTTAAGAGTGATTGCAAGAGACATCGTGGAGAATAATTTAAGCTATGGAAATGTCTTTATAGACTTTATTCGTGAAAGTAAGAAGCAAAATCTTGCTTTTATCGTGAGTACGGAGATCTTAGAATCTTTAACTGGAGAATACTTCATCTCAGAAGATCATTTCTATCAAACTTTGCCCGCAATGATGGTTCGAAAAGACTTCTGCTGCAGAGAACTTATAGATACTTTTGTGCATCGAATAATGGCTTCAGGTATTTACTTCAAGTTAATTGGAGAAGGTTTGTTTAATATTCATCTTCATATTTTGTCCTATAGTTCGGAGTCAGAAACCTCTAATCGAAAGTTGACTCTCACAGACGTTGCTCCAGCGTTTATTTTCCTTTTGTGCGGCTACTTTATATCATTTCTGGTTTTTCTTGGAGAATTGTATTTAGGTCACACGAAAATAAAGAGCAAGAAAATTTTAAAGGGTAAAAGAAGAAATGTGCGAAGAGTAACTTCTGCAGTACGATTCTAAATATCTATCTATCTATCTATCTAACTCTCCATATATATATATATATGATGTTATTAGATATTATAAATGATGTTAGAGTATTTTGATATATATTTTTTTTTTCTGAATTACAACTTGTTTATTTATTAATTATTTATTTTATACAAATATATATATACATATATATATATATATATATATATATATATTATGAATATTTAGAAATTAGAAGTATATATTTTTTTATTTGTTATGTTTTTGAAAAAAAAAAAATCTATAATACTCACTGTACAGTGACATTACTTTCACGTGTAGCTTTACACTTACTTCACTCACTTTACACTTCACTCACTTTATACTTCAAGGGAAATATTTCCCATTCTGGAATGACACATTCTCAATTCAGTGAACTTCAACTGAATTCTATTATGTCTAACAGACAACTTATATCACTCACTGTATCACGATTTATTTGCATTAACTGTATTATTCACTGTATCATGTACTCACTGTATCACTATAGTGATAAACTATATCACTCAGTGTATCCACGATCCCTATATAACAGTTTGTCAAAAAGATTCATAAATCTTACAGACAAAACATTTTCACGTGCATGAAAATGACAAGATCACAAAATTAACGCTCCATTACCCACACAATCGTTTAAAAAGACCAATACTCTCTAGTACATTGAATTAAATTTTTAAAGTGCATAATTAAACTATTTTTTCATTTGCATAAAAGTCAGAAAATGAAAGATTAATTCTCCACTATATACGTAACAGCACAGTCAGAAAAAAAAAATTCCAAGATGTCACAGATATTCTATACGTATTGTATTATTGAAAATTCTACAAACTCATTGGTTGATGTTAATGAGTTCAAATGAAGAAGTGAAATAAAAATGAATAATTTTATATGACTTTGTAGCGGTAAACTTTGTTGTTTGAATAATAATATTATAACGCAGTACAATATTCCTTAATAACGAAATAAAAGAAAAATTGCAACTGGTTAACATAAAAATAATGAAATATTTTTTTGTTTTAAAAGGAAATCTGTCTTTTAGAAAAAAAGAATATTCTTGTACATTTCTTAGTACTTTCATAGAAAAAGAGAAGATCTAACAAATATATTTAAAGAAACTCAAATATACTTTTCGTAAATTATTTTTTATGTCGGTAATTTTATGTTTTCCTTTCTGAATGTAATTTTTCTTTGGCGTTGTAACTAAATCACTTTAATTATTTTTATAAGAGCAGAAGACATACAATAATGCTAAAGTGTTTTTTAATACTAAGCAAAAGATAAAAAGTAAATGCATACAAAATTTTCTAAATAAAGAAATAAATTTAAAAATAATATTACATTTAAGACAAACAATTTTTTTGTTCAAGGAATGCATTATGATCAGTACATATGCACTTAGACATTAAAAATAAAAAATCTTCGACATCAGTAAAACTTTGGAAAGAGGCCATACTGCTTGGCTCAAAAATTTAGAATTGCAACATCTTTCATGACAAATTCCTACACTGAAATAACGTTTATCCTCTAAGAGATATGGAAATTCCAAAAATTGTAAAACTTGGCATTCCACTTTTTTCATGGCAAGAATATATTGCAAATGCAAGTTATGACGAACAGATTCGACTTCTTTCAAATAAAAGAGACAGGAATGGTAAGTTACTTCTTGCACTTAAAATGTACCTCACAGAAATGTTCGACAGAGTTGATTTTGTTATCTGATCTATACCTGGTGGTACATATGCAGAACTGTTTGAAAAAGTAAGGCTCTCTCAGATTGATATATATATTAAATAAGAACGTATGGAGGAAATTATTATGCAATCAGTTGATTTCTGATACCCTTACCAGATTAATGATTTTTCATTCGTAAATCGGAAACCAGAATATAAGCCACAAGTGTTCGCCATCTTTCAAACGTTTTTGCTGTCAGTTTGGATGACAGTCATATCAGTGTTGCTTACGATGATGCTGATACACTACGTAGTCTTGAAATGGAAACAAAATATCGGTAAATGTTTGCTTCATGTTTTCGCAATACTGGTGAATCAGAGTGCGCTGATAACGCCTTTGTCCTTTGCAGA
The DNA here is from genome assembly GCA_963930645.1 of Salticus scenicus. Taxonomy (NCBI): domain Eukaryota; kingdom Metazoa; phylum Arthropoda; class Arachnida; order Araneae; family Salticidae; genus Salticus; species Salticus scenicus. The sequence goes on from OZ005662.1 coordinate 29,734,673, forward strand.
AAAACTCCTCATGTATTCATGGGTGATCGGAACCATGATCCTTTGCCTGTCTTACGACTCCGTGTTTCTGTCTTTCCTTACATTTCCTCCAGTGGTTAAAGTAAAAGATTTGTCATACTTGGCACTGGCCGTTGAGAAAAGAAATTTCCGTTGTATGGCGCACATAAGTCAAGGTGTCACACATTATTTGTGGAATACAAAGCAGAGACATTTAAGAAGGATTGCAAGAGACATTGGGAAGAATAAATTAAGCTACGGGAATATCTTTGGAAGGTAAGAAGCAAAATCTCGCCTTTTCACACCTACGGCTTTTGTAGAAGCTTTTGCTAGAAGCTTTTGCTTCATCTCAGATGATCGTTTTTACCGATCTTTGCCCGCAGTATCGGTTCAAAGAGACTTCTGTTGAAGAGAGATGATAGCATCGAATAATGGCTTTAGGTATTTACTTCAAGCTGATTGGAGAAATTTTGTTTTCGACTAGTCTTACGATTTTATCTTCAGAAGCCTCGAAGTCAGAAGCCTCTAATCGAAAGCTGACTCTAACAGACGTTGCTCCAGCGTTTATATTCCTTTTGTGCTGCTACTTTATATTATTTCTGGTTCTTCTTGGATAATAGTATTTAGGTCACAAGAAAAACAATCGGAAGAAAAATTTAAAAATAAATAGAAGAAATGTGATGAAAACAACTTCTATATCATGTTGCTGAAATATATTTTTTTTTTTAAATTGCGGTTTGGACACTACGCTGATGATTTTTTTTTTTCTGAATTATAACTTATTTGCATATTAATTATATGTTTTATGCAGTATATATATTATGACCATTTAGAAATTGAACCAAAGATATTTTTTATTTTTTATTTATTTTTAATTGAAATTTTAAATTTAATTGTAATTAACTAATCAAATAATTAGTTGATTAATTAATTTTAAAAAGTTTTTTCATATTTACTATAAAGTCACGCTTTAAACTCACTATGAATATTTTCCCTTGAAACTTCTTTCTTCTATCACTTTAAACTTCAAGGAAAATATTTCCGAATCTAGAATGAGGCATTCTTAGTTCAGTAAGCTTCAACTGAATTCTATTATGTCTAACAAGCAACGCAGATCACTCTCTGTATCAGGATTTATCTTTCTGCATTAATTTTTTTCTGTGCACAGTGAAACTATTTTTTTTCTCTGTCTGTGTGTGTGTGCATAAAAGTCAGAAAATGGCATTAATTATCTATTATTTATGGAACAGTACAATAGATTCATCTTTTTATAGTCAGCTCATGTTATTTTTTTATTATTATTTTAATTTTATTTTTTTATTATATATTTATTTATTTAATTATATATATATTTTTTGGAAAATTTCTGAACTAATTTTTAACAATTGTTATTAAACACATTGCTGTTTCATAAATAACTCTTAATGAAAAATTAGCATTTTTAATTTTCGGCAGGTTTTTGTTCCGAAACATATTTGTTCACCAGATTCAAACCAAATTTATATTTAATTTAGTAAATAAATACACATGTAAATAAGTAGTTTAAATTGAAAAAAGCTCACAGCAGTTGTTTCAATTCGATGTTACAGCACACCCTTCACTGGATGAAAAAAACTAGACAAGAGTGCGTTCATTAAGCAGCAACTACACACTCGTGACTACCAAGAAATGTAAAGTTACTTCTGCAGTTGACTTTCTCTGAAGCATCTTTTATTAAATTTCGTAGTAGAGCTGCTATTTACCAATGAGAGAAGAATCGAAGTTTAAAAATCGATTAAAACAGCGAAATATTATTGATAAATTTCTGTATAAAGTAAATGGTAAAAATTGGGTTTTAGTGAGAAACCAAAAAACGTTGAAAGATTAAAAGTAATACGTAAAATAAATACGTTCATTGCTTTGCTGCAGAATACTACTGTTGCACTACTGTTAACTACTGCTGAATACTACTGCTGCACTACTGTTGTAAAATTCTAGCATTTACTACACATCACTACAACTTGCGGTTATCCGCAAGCGATGCACTTTGATGCCATGTTAAATGTATTAAATGTAAATCATTATATTTCAACATGTGTTATGTCACGAAAAGAAGATTTTTTGCATCCATCTGTTTTCTGATTAAAATGTGTGTGTTACGGTACCTGTTGTCAAGCCATAAAGTAACCTTCAAGTGCAAATTGTCGCTTGCTTAAATGTTTCGCTACAGCCATGTATCTGAGTGTTCAATAAATTCTGATTGCATGATGAACTTGTAATGGGTAAAGTTTTAGTAACACTAAAACAAAACCAATGCACAAATTTACGAATAACAAAACATAATTTTATTTATTTATTTATTTATTTATTTAAATACTAATAATCTGCATCTTTTTAACCCTTTGTCGACCGACGATACTTTAAAGCACCATTAGTTTCAAAAGCTTATAAACACGATGTCAAAGATATTCATGAGAACATATACCTCACTTAAATCTCCCTACAAGGCACTAGACGCTACATGCAGCCGGTTTTATTTATAGGGTGCTTTAATTTTAATATAAATGAACGTATAAATGTAAAATTTGGATGAAACATTCGCTATTAAATAATTAATTGAATTTAATATAACTTTAGCAGAAATGAAAATTTTTAAACTGATATAACTTCAAATTTCTCAAAAATAAGCATTGGAAGAAATAAAAACATTAAACAATTTTTGTCAAAGAAAACTAGATGAGAAAGAGCGTCAAAGGTGTATTACAGATAGTTGAAGATACACATGCCTCCAAATGTTTAATTAAAACTAGATTTTTCTTCCAGTATTCACTTTTCTGCGTTTTTTTTCTTTTTTTCTTTTTCCTTTTTAGTATATGAATAACTTAAAAAAAAAAAAAAAAAAATTCGAGCATGAAAATTGGTTGAGTTGTTCATTTTAAAATTATTTATCGACATTTTTATTATATTGAAGATGCTCAATCTTTACAAATGAATAATTATATATTTCCAAAACAGCTCCTTATGGAGGAAAAAGAAAAGGGAGTACTGGAAGAAAAATCTGGGTTTAATCTAATATCTGGAGAAATGTGTACTTTCAGCTATCTGTAACGCCCCCTTTGGCACTCTTTCACGTTCATTCATACTCATTGCTAAAATTGTTTAAATTTTTCATCTCTTTAGTGATTACTTTTTTAAATATATGAAGTTAATGCAGTTTAAAAATTGTTATTTGTGTTAAAGTTATATAAAATTTCTATTAAATATTTGATAACAAGTGTGTCATCCAAATATTATATTTCTTAGAGTATTTGTTTCAAAATTATGTGCAAAAGAAGAAAATGAGCTCCATTAGAAACGTATATTTGCCTATTTAGAGAGTTAATCATATGTATATGCATGTATTATCTATAAATATAAAAGAGCAAACTCACTGATCACCGACTCACTGATTGAACAAAGCCGTGGCGGTTCTATGAGAGATAGAGTCACAAATTTTGGTGAGCAGGTTGGTTTTAGGACCTTGACCCCCACTAAGATGGGATTTTGCGAAATACCCCTCCGTTCCCCGTTGTTCGAACCGAAAGCAAAAGCGCCTTTATAAGTATAACTCGGCTTCAAATCACCTCACGGAGAAGAAAATGAAGATGGGGAGACTAAACTCGAGTACAAAAAAAAAAAAAATCATCTTCTGCGATTTCGGAATTTTAGGTTTTAGGCGGGAAGGGGAGCATATATTTTCGGGGCATATTTAGCAAAATACCGATTTTCGAGAAGAACACTGCCAATAATAGCACAAAGGTATAAAAAACCGCCAAGCTTCTTCTTGAGAATATTTCCAAAAACGGGAGCTACGAGGACACAAATCTGAGCCCTGACAATATATACAGCAAACAAAAGATGATGAATGATGATATAAAATGGATTAAAAATTATGATGTAAAAATGATAATAATAATAATAGTAATACAGATTAAATCGGATTGAGGAAAAATAAGAATAGAAAATGTGTTATTTTAGCGATCGCTGTAGATATAGAAAACGTCTTCCACTCTTTGATTATCTTTGTCATGTAAACTAAGACGTCAGGTGGGAAGTGCCCATTAGAGTTTTCTTAATAACAGTAATCATTTCTCTATTTCAAAGTGAAATATAAAATTTTGTGACAAATTCACAGATTAACATTCGCACAAATTTTTAAAGGGATTGGATGAAAACAAATTAGCAAAGAGCATTATTTATAATTAATTATTCCTGAATTGTGGAGTTTACGAAAAAAATTAAATAATATCTGAGAAGCTATAGAATGATATTATTTTAAAACTATCAACTAGCTTAATACGTTTTATAATAATCGTCTAGATATTTTTAATTGCATCGATTTTAATAAATTTTATCATCAAGGAAGAATAAAAAAAAATGGGGTTCAATATCGGCATTCTAAAGATTATATTCATAAACAATATTTCGGTATTTATTATCAGGGCTTTAATTCTCCAGATTAAAAAGAAATTCCGGGAGACGCTTGAATTGACTCGCAGATCAAAAATTAGTACAGATCTGACCTGCACCTAGAAATCCTGATTCACACCGCGGGTAACTGCAGTTATCTGACACGACACAGGACTCTAGTGGGCATCTACGAATAGAATCTCATGAGGGGTTTTACAGGAGTGATATAGCTTTGTAGAGAGCCGCATATCTGTGTTCAATAGAGAATTTAGGTTACGAATGAAAAAGAAAAAAAAAAAAAAACGTTTTGGAAACTTCAACTTAAAAAGATGGTTGGGTAAAAAAATCATGCGAGATGTTTTTCCTTATCGCTTTAATATTTTAATAAAAAAAAATCAACAATAATTTTATATAAAGAAAAATGAATTCGCATTTTAAAAGGGGGGGGGGCGATGACCTTTCTCTCCCTCTAAAAAAAAATGAGGGCCCCCTAGGCGATCTGCGCTCACTTAACTTTTGAACCTTGTGCACGCTAGTGCGTTAAAGAGAAATATTTCATGCTTATAAGTACACAAAGTAGGACAAAGTACTTATATATTTCCTCATTTTGTTTAAGACAAATTTATTTCGAATGATCATGATATGAAACTACGTATCAACTTTTTTTACTGCTTATGTAGTAAGCGACATCTCATTTTTCGTAAATTTAAGTTAAATAAGAAAAAAAAAATCCCAACAAAAGTGGGCTATTAGATTGATTGTTGCCTGTTAAAATCCTCGTTCCTTTTATAATATTTTTCGTTTTCATTTGATATGAAAGTTTCTTTGTTTATATTCCCTTTATGAAGTTCTTCTTTTGAAACATATGGTAACAGGTAACTCTATCACTGCATTACATGATAACAGCTAATTCTTTCACTACGTTACATAGTAACAATCACTACGTTACATATGTCGAAAGAGAGTTTTAACAAAATTAAAGATTTTTAAAATTAAAGATTATGTGGAGAAATTCCAAACCGGTGTTCTAAATGTGTATCATATAGGAATGCTACACTAAGCTTTTCGTTGAGATGAAGCGAATGGTTCGTGTACAGGGACACTCAGAAGTATTCAGATACATTACTTCTATGGGGCAAATTACAGGTAAGTAGAGTTTAACATCTATAGACTGCACTAAACCAAATGAAACGAATATATATTTTGTGTAATAGAGATATTCAACTGGGAAAAAAGTTTTGAGTATGTAGGAGCCTCGCCTACCCCTTGGGGGGGGGGGGGGAATCCCCCTCGAGGGAAGTAGATTTTCATGATGGGTATCCTTCAAAAGAGCTCGCCAATACCTTTAAAAAAACGAATGGTTGAACCATCGATCTGCGATAATTTAAAATAAGGTTATCGATTTTTTTTCATTTTTAACAAAATAATAATAATAATAATAATAATAATAATACATATTTTTTCTTTAATGTAATATTGAGAATAAATTCAGCTTTATTTTTTTGGATATTTAGTGTTATACTATTCTCCAGTATGAAAACCGTGCGCATTATCATGGAAGAAAATTTTTTAAATAATAATTTTAATAAAATATCTTTACTGAATGAATTTGTATAGGAAAATATAGAAGAAAGTCGTGTGGTGGCCAAAACACACTAGTTATATGTTGTTAGTGGATATGCTTTACTAATAATATTTTACCATTTCCAGGAAAGCTGTTCGGGAATTGAAATAAATTCCTCATAGATATATGGTAAATAATGTATGTTTTAAGCTGAATATTCAACGCTTGTTTTTTGTACGTTAATGAAACGGGGGGATGAGGGTGGCGGTAGCCCCCTCACACACAACTAATTATCATATAAAACTCTTCCTAAGCCTAATTTGAATTGTTTAACATAGGTTTACATAACACTACTCTTTATCTTACTTCTTAATCTCCAGGTAAGAGAAAATAGTATGAGTGACACACCAGATAATTTAAATGATGCGTTAGTATTTTACTAACGCTTGATTACGAACAATGTAAATAATTCGCTATATAACATTGATTTTTACCGTGCCGATACAAATCAACAATACGAAGTTTAACAGATTCAGGAATATCACTCACACGACTCATTTTAAGACGAAAAAACAAACAAACTGCAAAAAGAATACTGAGTTTAAATGAAATCTTCTGAATTTAATCAATAATGCAACCAGTTACGAATTGGTGATAATTAAAGGAGAATTAATGTGAAATATTCTAATATTTTAAACCACTTAAATAAATATTTTAATATTTTCAATTTTCAATTTTTTTTTTTTTTTCAATTAATCTTTTTAAAAATTGTATTAATTTTAAGATAATAATTAAATCTAATCAACAATAAGTTCTTAATAAGAATATCGTTTGCATATTTGCATTTTAAGACATTAAATTACCAAACAATATTTTCAATTTATTAAAAAAAAAAATGTAATTATTCTAATATTTACGAGCTGAATAAAGCAAAAGGGACTAATGTTACAAAAAATTTAATTTTCTTCATAAATAGCATTTTTATTTGATAATTTTATCTAAGTACATAGTAAAACTAGTTGGCATAGGTGGACCCTGCTGAGTTCCCCATCTTGTGTATGTTCTCATAAATTTCTAGTGCAAAACATATTATATTCATGTTAAGAGAAATGAATTTGACCAAAGCTTGACACAGAATGAAATCCCCGCCTAATAGGCTATCCACTGTTCACTTCGATATATTTATGTTATACTAATTTATTAATTTATTTTATCGCGAAATGTTCATGTTGGAAAATTCATAGGCAATAATATTCATGCCAGTGTCCTAAATAATATTTCAAGAGTGGTCTGACATCTTTACGATGAAAATATCCCTCAAAATTGACGTTTATGTGAAATTTTGCTCTATTCTGCCATGTTAAGAAATTCGTAAATTCCAAATAACTTGCGAAACTTTCAAAGTAGCATGTTTGCATGTTTATAGCTAATGATGTTCATTCCGAATTCAAAACTGATATTTCAAAACTGTCTCGACATCTTTATAGTAAAAAATTTTCTACTTAATGGACATTTAAGCGAAATTTGCCCTATTCTCTCATGTTAAAATATCGTAAATTTATAATAACTCCCGAAATTTTTTAATTCGAATGTTGCAAATGAATGTTGCAGATTCTTGCCAATGTCAAAAGTAATATTTTAAAACTGATACTACTTCTCTACGACTATTTGTTCTTGAGATATCGTGTACACAGACTAACAAACTCACTAACGGATTCACTAACAGACTAACAAACTAACAGACACCCTACAGACGGACACCATACAAATTTTGTCATTTTAGGACTCCTCACACCTGAAAACATGTAAAAAAGTAAAAAAACCGAGGTCGGAAATTTTCACGATTACCTAAGTTCCCCTTACCTATAGTATGATCGGGAACTAAAATTTTCACGATTACCTAAGTTCCCCATGCTTATAGTATGATGGGGAACTAACAAGCACCGTAAACGTTATTAGTTCCGAGATAGTCCTGAGACATGCCATCACAATTTTGATCCTCCACGGAGGGATGAATGGCTCCCCCGCTTCGGTGACCCCCAGAGGTGTAATTTTGATGCACCATTTATCGGACACAGGAATTAGTCGGTATGAAATCGCTACCAAAAATTTCACGCAATTTCCCATAGCATAAAGTCTACTGTCCATTAGCCATGACGTCTCACAACCTGCGTGGTGGCTTTCTTGAAGGATGCGTTGTTTCATTTTCACTTTCTTCTATATGTATATAGAGAGAGAGAGAGAGAAAGTATTGGACTCGTGAAAATTTTCAGACTCCAAATTTCGATTAATTTACACGTTTTGGGATGTTCTGAACACGATTCAACTGTTTTTAGAAAATGTCTGTCTGTGTGTATCACAAATTTTGTGGACGCTGTATATCACGAACCAATGAACGAAATTTAACCAATTTTGGTATATATTTGGACCCAGACATAAACTGGCGCTGAGTAGATTTGGGGATCATTCACTCAACAGGTGGCGCTGTGATCTCATTTTTTCTAAATTTTTAATATAGCAGTATAGGACAAAATTTCGTATAAATGTACATAAAGAGAGTTATTTTCAATGTGTGATTTTAAAATTAATATGAATTATTGATAATAGTACATAATATAGAAAATCGCATATAAGTCTGTCAGATAAAAATCATCTGCATTTATAATGGAAAGTAACTTAATAATTTAAAAAATAATTTGTATTGCATGATTTTTTTGCTAAATTTAATAGAAGAAAGATTTGTGGTGGTACACACATTCATTTCTAATAATCAAATTTTTATTTATTTGAGATAACAATGAACAATATGAACAATAACGTCGACCACAGGATAGGTTGGCTGAGTTATTTATTTATTCAATTTTATTTATTTATTTATTTTTCTAAAAAGTACAAACAAAAAAAGTACACAAAATTTGTGTGTTTAAATATGAAATATTTTAAATTAAATAAACATGCAACTTGCAAATTTAACTGGGTACTTAAGCTTAATCAAATATTTTATATCCATGTTTTTTTCCTTTTCGATTTTTTTTTCTTAATGACATTTTAAATATGCTACATAAGCTTTCGGTGAGTGTTTAAGTTCATAACAATTGCAACAGTTATATCTTTCATTTCAGATTAGAGTAAGTACGTGGTTTGCAACACTTCGCAATGTTTGTCCTTTTAAAGCAATGTGAATGATATTTGTTTTCAAATAACTTTGAAAAGATTTATTTCAAATGAGAGAAAGAAGAATATTTTACAATGGAATGAAAAATGAATTGGTAACATCATGATTGCGTGAAAATGAACTTTGAAAAATCGAAACTTGATTACGAATATCAAATGTAATAAAAAATAAATGCATGTTTTGAACAGATATGGGGGAAAGAATGTATACTTTTACACAGTGTATACTTTTTTTTTTACGCCGCTCTTTGAAATAAGAGTTGGAAATGATGACCAAAGTATATGAAATATAAGATAGTATAAGATACAGGTAAATATTTTAGATTAAAGGAATATTACTCTATTTACTACAATTGTATATATAATACACACTTTATAAAGAACAGCCAATATGCTAAAAGCGTTCAGTCACGCTTGAATTGTTATTGTATCTTTTTGAAAACTAAACCGAAAATATTAATCGTGTTCTACATTGTACAGTGTATTAGTATGCGTAGAAATTCTGTTTTAACATCTGGGAAAACACGAACGTATATTTGTTTCTTATTCTGAGGTAAGAACAATTAAAAAGTATTTTTAGAAGTGTCTCAGTTCTGCTGTCTAAAAAGCCGTGATCTTGAAATGTATGGACTTATTTACAGTTTTGTCAGCTATTCAAGCGAACAAATTAACGGAATAGAACTTTTTTCAATTACAGACTTTTAACTCTTTACTGCCCAAGTTGTTTGTATGACTTTGTAGATACAAATTTTGTCGTCTAAATAATAATAATATTATATAATTTCTCTAAAAATATAATTAAATAATTTCTCTAATAATTTCTCTATAATTTCTCTAAATAAACACTATAAATTTAAAAGTACTGTAAGGCGAGCAATTTTTTGACAAATAATGTATTATGATCAGTACATACATGCTTAGAAATAAAAAATAAAAAAAAATCTTTGAAATAGAAGGTTTATAGTTTTAGAAGGAAGCCCTACTACTTGACTCAAATATTTAGAATTGCAACTTCTTTTATGACAAATTCATATACTGAAATATCGCTTTAATATCTGACTGATATGGGAATTCAGAAAATTGTAAAACTTGGTTCCATGGGACGAATATATTTCAAGTGAAAGTTATGACACACAAATTCGATATTTGTGACACAGATTAAATAAGCAAGGTCAGTTACTTCTTGCACTTAAAATGTACCTCAAACAACACACAGAAATGTTTGATAGAATTGATTTTGTTTTCGGACCCCCATTTAATGGTATATATTCAGAACCGTTTCATAGCGTAACTCATTCTGGAATTGACATATATGTTGTGCAGCTGGTTATGGATGAAAATGGGATGCAATCAGCTGATTTCTGCTACCCATACATGATGAGTGATTTTACTTTTGTAACCAGGAAGCCAGAATATAAGCCAAAAGAATTCGGCATCTTTCAAACGTTTTCACTGTCAGTTGGGATGACAATCATATCAGTCTTTGTTGCGATGATGCTGATAAATTACATCGTCTTGAAATGGAAACAAAATACTGACCAAATCTTGCTTCATGTTTTTGCAATATTGATGAAGCAGAGTGCGCTGATAGCCCCATTGTCGTTAACAGAAAAACTCCTCATGATTACATGGGTGATCGGAGCCATGATCCTCTGCCTTTCTTACGACTCCGTGTTTCTGTCTTTCCTCTCATTCCCTCCAGTGGTTAAAATTAAAGATTTATCAGACTTGGCATCGGCCGTTGAGAAAGGAGATTTCCATTGTATGGCAGACATAAATCATGGTGTCGTTGACTATTTGTGGGATACAAAGCCATGACATTTAAGAACGATTGCAAGAGACATCGTAAAGAATCATTTAAGCTACGGTTCTCCCGTTATATATTTCATTCGTGAGAGTAAGAAACAAAATCTTGCTTTATTCATTGAAACGATTTATTTGAAAATATTCACTGCAGAATACTTCATCTTAGAAGATCGTTTCGATACAACATTACCCGCAATGATTGTTCGAAAAAGCTTCTGCTGCAGAGAGCTGATAGATACTTTCGTGCATCTAATAATGGCTTCAGGTATTTACTCTAAACTAACTGAAGAAATTTTGTTTTCGCTTTATATTTTTATTTTGTCCTATAGTTCGGAGTCAGAAGCCTCTAACCGAAAGTTGACTCTCACAGACGTTGCTCCAGCGTTCATATTCCCCTTATGTGGCTCCTTTATATCGTCTCTGTTTTTTTTTTTTTTTTTTTTTTTTTTTTTTTTGGAGAACTGTATTTAGGTCGGAAGAAAATAAAGTGCAAGAAAATTGAAAAGAGAAAAAGAAGAAATGTGCGAATAGTAATTCTGCAGTATGATTCTATTTTTATTATTATTTTTTTTTTTTTTATTCCTATTAGAAAATTACTCTGATATTTGTATTTTTATTTGTATTTGCATTTATTTATTTTTATTTTATTTAGTTCTGAATTACACCATTTTTATTTATTAAGTATTTGTTTTATACAATTATGTACATACATTTTTTATGAACATTTAGAAAGTATATGTATGTTTGTTATGTTTATAAAAATATGTATAATATTCATTCTAAAGTGACATTACTTTCCCTTGTAACTTTATACTTTAAATATGAAAATAAATAAATAAATAAATAATAAATCTGTAAATTGACATTACCGATTCTAGAAAGACAAATTTTCTGTTCAATGAACTTCAACTGAATTCAGTTATGTATAACAGACAACTTATATCACACACTGTATCACGATTTGTATGTATATTCACTATATCACTCACTGTGTCACGATATACACTGTATCACTCCGTGTATACATATCACTGTATCACATTTTGTCAATAAGTTTAGTAAATTTATTAAAACAACTTTTTCACGTGCATGAAAATTACAAGATTACAAAATTAACCCTCCATTACCTACGCCATGTTTTAAAGGACCAACACTCCCTAAAGTAGTGGACATAATTTTAAGTTCAGCTGTACTTTGTCAAATTCATAATCGAAAAGAAATATAAGTCAATACAAAACCCACATGGAAAATTTTAAATTAATTTTTAAAACTTTTAGCGTCGATATTTTACAACAAATGTATCTCATTTAGGAACACGCAGCAAAAAATGAAATAAGAAGCTGGGCATAACTATAAGTTCAGAGAAAACTTCAACGGAATAAATTAAATTTAATAAGAAGTTATAATCTAGTGTGGCCTCTTCTGTGTTTAATGACCTCAGAAGTGCGTTCTGGCATTGATATGACGAAATTTTACTAGGTAACTAATGTGATTTTGGTCCATACTTTTCTAATTTTGTCCTTTAGTTCTTCTACAGATTAAATTTATTTTCCATGCACATAAACTTTGTGCACCATCATTGCTCAAAAATTGTCTATAGGGTTAAGGTCTGGACTGCCTGCTGGCTACTGTAATAATGGTATGTGTTTAACTTTAAGCCACGATTTTGTCGCTATTGAGGTGTGTATGGCTGCGTTGTCCTGTTGTAGAATAAAGTTCTCCCCCATAAGTGACTGAGATGATTCAGGATGGGTGATTAATGACGTTCCTAATAATTCTACATATATATCTGAATTCATTTTTGAGGAAATCCACACAAGAAGAAAGACACCTTTATAAGAAATCCCTCGCCATATCATGATTGCTCCTTCACCAAAGTTTCTTGAAAAACTTAATCTGTTTCTCTCTCCTTAGATCATGCCAATAATAATGTACCTCGTCAGGATCATCTAGATTGAACTTCTTTTCATCGGTGAACATCACTGATTTCCATTCTTCTTTATAATTCATGTACTTTTTTGCAAATTCTTATCTCTTTGTTTTTTGATTAAAGCTTCTTACATTGGTCTGACTTTCTTTTGCATCCATATTACATTATTTAGTTATGCAGAATTCTTCTAAGATGCCTTAGAGTGACAGGGAGTTGTAGTGAACAGTGTATTTCGTTGAAATTTAGCGTTTCATTTATTGTTGTTTTCCTAATCTACCTTTTTTTTTTTTTTTTTTTTTTTTTTTTTTTTTGACGCTGAGTTATGATTGGCTTCCTTCTTGGTCGTTTTAATGTGTTACATTGTTTCCCTTTCTTATATATAATTTTTAATGACATACAGAGCACGTCCAAATTTCTTCCCTATTTGTCTGTGTGATAATCCCATCTTGATATATGCAACAATTTGAGCTTCTTCTCTGTCAGATAGCGGTTTTGCTTTGGGTATGATGAGCTATGTTTTGAAAGAAAAAATATCGGCATATTGCAACATATTTCAACTGATATTTCAAAATTCATTAATTAGATATTGTTTTTTGTGAAATTTTAATGATATATGAGGATTTTCTTTAAAGTAAGTCCGTTCAATACATAGATAAATTTTTGTTTAATTTTATTTTTGGCATTTCTGTTGCGTTAAGACACGATATTAGTGTCAAATCCTTATTTAATCAATTTTAAATGAAGTGAGAAATATTTTATAACAAATGTAGTTGCGTAAATCATAGTTTTACAAGATTTTGAATGTGAAATTATAATTATGTCCACGACTGTAGTACATTGGATTAAATTTTTCCTATATATAATGAAACCATTTTTTCGTTTGCATCTAATTCAGAAAATGAAAGATTATTTCTCTACTATCTATGCAATATCACAGTCAGAAAAGGAAAAAAAAAGCCACTTTCCAACTAATTTTGTCGCAAATCGCCCTATAAGTAATTTCTGGATCCAATCGATAACAAATAACGTCTACTTCATAATGGTGCAATTAGATTTTGCTTAAGGGGTCATCTACATATTAAAACTGACATGAACGTTATTTATGTGAGAGGCAACCCGCATTTTTCGCAATTTTTTGTGTTTATTTGGAATAAATGAGCAGCGAGAAAAATAACACAGATTATATATGTCTCTCCATTGTTTTTTTAGAGTTGTAATTTGTCAAAATAAGGGGATATTAATGTCAAATGAACGTAACGAACATTAATTCATATCGTTTTGAAAAATTATTGTATTCAATTCATTTCATTTTTTCTGCATTAGAATGCAGTGACTCCAACATACTTCATGCATATTTTTGATTAAAAGACATATTTTGAATAATGAAAATTGTTAATATATTCATATTTTCCAAAATTATGAATTATGTGTTATATTAAGTTTTGAACGAATAGAACGGACTTCATCAAAAATATACGTTTCCAATTTACAACTCAATTCTATTATTATTTTTCGAGTTACGGTGGTATTTCAATTTTTATTGCTCTTAGGGGGGGGGGGGGTCACTTGTCATCATTTGTGTCATCTATAACTTTGCATACACACGATTTAAAATATTTACCCTGGAATGTTCAGATGTATATATATATATATATATATATGCGTGAGTGTGTGATATTTTTTTTTTAAACAAATTGCTATTTTTTTTTGACAGGTTTTTTGCTTATATCTAAAACAGATTTTCAGAAAATTTTACAAAACTTCCAGAAAAATTGACAAAACATTAGAGAAACATTATTCTAAAACAGGGCCCGAAATTTCAACTCAGTTTACACTCGCCGAAAAAAAAGTTTTACTCGCCACAAAATAGGGTTGTCTTTTTTTTTTTTTTTTTTTTTTTTTTTTTTTAACACATTTTGGGTTTTTTTTTTTTTTTTTTCCTAACTATTTGAAATGCTTTTACAAATATGCCTAAAAGTATACATATTAAAAGTGTATAGTATATCATCATGTCTCATAATCATCTGTTTTCAAAAATCATTATAATGCATTGGATTTGAGATTTCAAAAATATTAAAATATCTTTATATGTAAAGAGTCATTTAAGAAAAAAGAAGAAGAAAAATTCATTCTCAAACAATATCCCGAGAAAACCTTTTTATTATGAAAGATTAAGCTTTCTTATTACTTTCTTATTTGCTTATTTATTCAACTTTTTACATCAGAAATGTCTTTTTCGTCCATTTTATTTTTGTAATTAGAGGGAATGTCGATGAGTATAACTTGTTCATTGTTGTCATTTGAAATAGCCATTTCAAAATTACGTTTTCGATAAAATTGTTGCTTGCAAATTATAACAAGCACAAATCCTTAGCGTTGCACTAAAAAACTGGAAAATGTGAACTGTTTCTTTGCTCATTATTCAGCAAAATAAACATAGGCAGTATCTTTAAAAGGACTCGAACTCATTTTCCTTCGCCAATATGGCATAGGCAAACTTTTGCTGCATGCGCTAAGCATTTTTCCTTTCCCAGGCTGGGGCGATTAACGGGCAGCGCGCACACAGACTCAACACTCCAAGAAGAGAAAAAGGAGAGGTTAAATATGAGGTTATAAGATGGCAGTGTTTTGCCATATTTAAATCTGTAAAAAGAATATTTCTGTCACCGTATTGTGTAAGAATTCTGTCTATAACTAGAGAAAATTTTTACTCGCCACAGTAGAAATTCCACTGGCCAGTGGCGAGCTGGCGAGCAGAAATTTCGCGTCCTGTTCTGGAACATGAAATTCACACGTGTAATATTCGTTGAGCATTTGTAGTAAATATTATTTTACAGCACATGCGCGAAAGATAGAAAACATTTTATTGCATAATTTGAAAGCTAGATATATTAAAAGCAACTTTTGTCAAACGTTCACTTGAGTAGAGTAAAAATTAAGCAAATTGCCAGCAAAAGAGCGAGATAGATTTTAGATATTTTTCAGAGTTGAAGATTAATTAGGAGATTTTCACAAGCTGCGTATTCAATTTGGAGACCCGATTACTTCAACTACATTGCAAACTTTTTTTTTCTTTTTTTTAAACCCTTATAAGCTTGTAACTTTAGCATATTTTTATTTATTTACTAAGATTTGATAGTTCATATGGTATTTTTCACAAAACAGAACTTTTGCAACGTGATTGAAATAATCGGATTTTCAAATTAAATATGCGGCATGTGTAAAGCACCTTATCAAATTTCAGCTCTGGAAAATATCTAAAATCTAGCTTATTCTCGACAACTTGCTTAATTTTTACTCCATTCAAATGAGCTTTTGACAAAGGTTGTTCTACATATCTGGATTTTAAGCTATAATGCAGGGTGATCCGAAGTATTTTCGCTTGTCTTCAATTTGTGGTTGGTCTGCTAATTGCAGTCCGGACTAAACTGACAGTGGAAAATATAAGCTTTTAAATGTTTTTTGCATATATAATGTTTAAATTCATTTCATCTAGTATTTTTCAAATAATAATAATAATTAAAAAAAAAATTAAATTAAAAATAATAAATTGAACACCCGGTGTAGTATGTACATTTTTATTACTAAAAGATTCTGCATTTCGATAGTGAAAACTGAATAATATTTAATCATCGTTGTGATGGAAATAATTGCTCAAAATATTGCTTTATTCGTTAAAAACACTTAAATAATTATGTTGCACGTGTTAATTTAACATTTATATATATATATATATATGTATATGGTTGGTTGGTGTCGTGTCATGGATAGAAAATAATTTTAAATGGAAACAAAGGACCTATATACAGCATCTGCGATTTTAAGGCAATTTTCTTCATATAAGTCCGCCCACGGATTGT
The DNA here is from genome assembly GCA_963930645.1 of Salticus scenicus. NCBI lineage: Eukaryota > Metazoa > Arthropoda > Arachnida > Araneae > Salticidae > Salticus > Salticus scenicus. The sequence continues at coordinate 29,751,432 of OZ005662.1, forward strand.
CACTTATTTGCTGCAATTGCGCCAGAATAGCGGACAGTTGAAAAGAAGTTTGGGGGTTAGTTTAATGTCTGGGCAGTTTTTGCAGAGGCAGTAACTCCTTGTCCAGTCTTTATGGATCTTCATCCACCTCCGGAGTCTTGTTAGAGTGCTGGTGAGAGTTCTGTTGGTACTGATTTCAGGAATTTCAGGGATTTGGTGTTTGATTTTGAGTTTTCTATCACTGAGTTTTGCCTTGGCAACTGAATTTATATCGCTGAGTGACATGTGTAACCCTGCTGGTGTTTAATTATCTTGCTTCTTTTGCCAAGGCATCAACCCTCTCGTTTTCAGTAATGCCAACATGCGCGGGAATCCACTGCATGGTGCACTGTTTCTTCAAATAATATATATATATATATATATATATATATATATATATATATATATATATATATAGTAATACATTAATAAAATAATATAATATCAGTGCAAATTTTTTTTTGAAATTTAAAGATGAATTAACTTCAGTATTAAAACAATTATTCGGATCATAAGCAAAGACTACCCATATCAAATCTAAAAAGAATTAAAGAGAAATTGAAATGAATATTGAAAATTTGAATGAGAAAAAAGCATAATTTGCATTCTAACGTTTTCAAGGGCCTGGTAGAATGCAAATATGCTAAAAAATGGATGTTTTTCTGTCACAAAGAAAGCTAAAGCTAAGATTTTCGTTGTTCACAGGCCCGAAACACCCATAGAAAATCCAATAAAGATCAAAATAAAACTATTATCTAAAATGATAAACCAAAACCATATAAGATTAAAATAAAAATACCATAATACAAAAATACTTAATAACAAATATTTGAAATGGACCTAGCTCAAACAATACACATGTAAAGAAACTCACAAAGTGAATCAGAAAAAACGAAGATTATAATAAAACCATTACCCAAATATGACAATCCAGGACCATTTAAATTGAAAATTAAAATAAAATAAAATAAAAAACTTTAAAAATTCAAATAAAAACCATTAAAAATGTACAAAAAAAAAAAATAAAGATTACTTTGAAAGATTACTTTGTAAATTAAACTGACGCAAAAACCGATATACATGTAATAATTTAACAATCAGATATCAGTTAACCACACAGTTAATTAGTTCAAAATTGCATTGAAAATGGTGATTGCATTGAAAATATGTATGTATGTATTATTTGAGCAATTATCGAAAATATACGGAATGGTAAATTTATAAATGAAACTTTTCTACTTTCCAATTTAACGATTTATAAGCAAAAATATATTTTTAAATGTTTGAGATTTAAACATACATTTAAATTTTAAATTTTAATAGAAATTTAAGTGAGAACTAAATAAGTGTAATATTTTAATTAAATTTAAATTTTGAGGGAAACGAAAAAAAAAAAAAAAAAATTTTTAAAGGTGTGTGAACCAATCAATACAAAGAGCTTGATTTTACTAAAATGGTCCTGCTATCTGGGTCATTTTTTTGTTGATCAACCTTTTGAAAATCAAGTATTTAATAGTATCGATATAAAGAACAGAAGGGGATTCGATATGCTGTCGGAAGATGGCAGCACTATGAAATACGCAATGTTGATCTTCAATAAGAAAAAAACCAGACACATTAGTTTGTTTCCAATAACGATATTATATTAAATTTAATGACAAAATTTTGAAACTAAATGATTAAGAAACCAAAGCAGTAATCACTAATATGTATTTAATTTAATAGAATTTATGAAAAAAATTTCCTATAAGAGAGGCCAAATGAAGAAATTTTTAAACATTGTAGCACGGATTAAGAAACCCTCAATATTTTAGGAGATATTTGATATTGAAGCAGGACAAGACAGTTATAAAAGTTTTATACGTTAAAAAAACTATTCATGGAAACCTTTTCAGATTTTGTTAAGATACACATCAGCTAATTGTGCTGTGCAATATGTACCTTTTTTTTTTTTTTTTTTTTTTTACAAATATTTATATTTATTAGGACGGAGAACTATTAGTTTCAATCTGAATTTTTTGTAGACCAGTTTTGTGTAAAACCAAAATAAATTAGAAATTTCAGGCCAGGCCTATCGTTACAAATTCGATACCAAATGTAAGGGGCGATTTTTCTGAATCCAGGGGTGCAAACAGGTTTTCGACACGACAATTTAATTTTTTTTATTTAATTAGCGTATGAAATTAAGGTGGCAACACTTCATTTTAATTCATTTTAGTCATTTAAAAAAATTCGAGGCAAAGTTTTACGGTAAAAGAAAAATTAAATAAAAAATAATTAAAAACTTAAAATAATAATTTTACAGACTGAAATTAATAGTCCTCTGTACTAAACCAAATTCTGTCTTTAACAAAAATTTTAAAGATTTATTTTCTTTTTCTTTCTTTTCTTTCTTTTTTTCTTTCTATGGATACCCTTTCATATTTATATTTTCATTTAAGAAAATATCCAAAATTTCTTCCATGCAATAACATGTTTTTTGCACTACCAAATTTTCAAGATGATTTTTAAAGAACTTTTCTAGATATTTGACAAAATGTTCAAATACTTATTGCTGGATAGTGTATATATAACAGCGTTGTTTCATAATATTTTTTCCATCTTCTTTTTTCGTTTTATTTTTATGTTCTCTTACTCATATATATGGGAGAAAAGGTATTGTTTTGGTGGTAAAATTTTCGAAAGTAAGTTTTTGTTATCTTTGCTCATTATGAGGTCTGAGGAATCCGAAAATCATATTTTTAGCGGTTGGTCTGTGTGTCTGCCTGTCTGTGTGTGTCTGTTATTCGAATGTAATCAAGAACAAATAGTAACAGAAAGTACAAACTCAGACAATAATTAATAATAATTAAAAAAAGATTCATTATAAAAAGTGAGAAAAATCATACTAACAATGTATGACTGGGTATTAATACATATGTCATATATTGAGTATTATATTACATTTCTTAAGAATTATGTGAACACATTTTGAATAATAATTATATATATTGCGTACCTTTAACAATAAGCATACGATTTATGCCCATACAAATAGTTATTTAATGACATTAAAAAACTTTAAAATTCGTCTGATTTGCTGCTTGTCTATGAAGTACGAGCATTCAAAATTCTATTGATTCTTTGATCGGTATTCTTCTATCTTTCCTGTGTTTCTCCATTTAAGATGCTTTCTAGGAAAAATCCTTCTTATTTAGAATGGAAAATAATGACAGTTGGACAAACTCTGCGAATTTCACCAAAGTAAAAAAGACGTATAACCGATATTAGCGACGTATAAACGAAGAAATTTTGCATTAAAATGAATAGGAATGAAACGGGTTTTCACTAAAAGGACGTATAAACGAGAGACGTATGAACGATGTTTTACCGTATTTACAGGATTACCCAAAATATTTGGATATATTGGGGCTATATTTGAAAATTGCTGGAAGTGTGTTTCATTTTTTATTATGCGTTTTCATACAGAACTAATTTTATATACACAATGCGATTAGCATATAATTTATAAAAATTACGCAGTGTTACCCAAAATTAAGTACATTGTCTTTGTTATTGAATTTAATGGATGGAAGTGATACATTTTGCTATGTCGAGGAATTCTACTCAGAAAAGAACAATTTTTTATACCCATACTGTAAAGAAAGTTTTTTTTTTTTTTTTTTTGGGGGGGGGGGGTTCTATTTTTAACTCTAGTTTTTTATACAATATCTTGTTTTAAGGTTCCCTGAATATAAAAGTCCAGATTCACCAGTTGATCTGTAAGTATGCTTCTTAACAACATACATTAGAAACAAATAAATGTAAATTATTCATATTTGGTTCTTTAAAGTTTATATTAGGTTTCCACTTGAAAAATAAGATTAAAATTAGCAAGTTTAATGACAGCTTTGTTTTTTTTTTTCTTTTAAATAAAGGCAGGCATTATAATTGATTGGATGGTTGAGAAATGCTGTAGCTCCCTTCACACAGCTGTAGCTCCCTTCATATGTCGAATGAAAAAGCTCCTAAGCCTATTTTAGATTATTTTTAAAATAGGTTAATCTTTATTATTTTACCTTATTGATCTGACGACTTGATCTGCAGTCTATATTTATAGCACTGATATGCGTGAGAAGAGAAAGCGATGTGAGCGAGACATTAAATTGTTATCTATGCAGCAGCAGGCTTCGCTGCTGGTCACTGTATTTTAATGAGTTTTCAAAAAATAAATGAATTATTGAAGTGATTAAATAAATGCATTTCGATTGGCGACTATTTTCTCCAAATTAGAACCATGCCCCAATATCGTGATGTACGACTGTTCACAAAATTATATGTATATATATAGTTTCATTATGTTACATAGAAACACGATTAATTTTAAATAAACTAAATATGCATTCACATTAAATTGCGGACAATAAAAATCAAGAAAAAAAGTACATTTGAATATTTAATAAACTGAAATTGGAAATGGAAAACGTATTTTTACTTTTTATTTTATTTTATTTTATTTTATTTTTTATTTCTGCAGAAAGCGCGTATAATGTTAAAGCTATTATGACTTCAGTTTTGTCAGAATTTTTTTTAAATAGATGTTTAAATTTTATTTATTTTTTTTTTTTTCCACGGGTAAATACTTTTTATGTTAAATAAATGAATAATTAAATAAAAAGTTGTAAACATTCAAATTTTAGAGGCATCATCTGGAAACCTCGAAATTACATAGCAGAGAAAAATATTGAGGAAAAAACATGAAAACTCGTGTAAAACATAATTTTTACACGATCAATAAGAATATCGAAAATGTAAAGGTATGTTGCAAAACTAAATACAGCCATTTTCAGAAATTGTACGTGCTATAATTCCTACTGTACTTCGTACACAGACAGACAGACAAACACTTTCTTTTATTAGTATAGATTTAAATCGCTGATTTCAACGTAAATATATTACTACAAATATATTTCTACGTAAATAACTAAATTTCTTTTACCTGTAATAGAAATGAAGATTTAGATTAAATTTATAAATATATGTATGTGTTTGTATGAGGAATCATGAACACAGTTAATCACACACATACATAAAAGAAGACAGAAACAAGAAAGAAAAAACATGCTCTTCGCACTGATTATTAACATTTTGCAACTGTAGGTGTACTCGTTGCTTTAACCATTATCATTCTTTGTGTGCGTTATCCCGCAACGGACACGCAGAAGGACGGCAAGACAGACTAACTGAATTTATGATCAATCTTGAATATTGTTGGATAGTGTTGAAAACGCTGAACTCAAGCGGAGACGCAATTTCAGCAACTATCGATTGTAGCCCTTACTATATCAGAATATTTTATTGTAGTTCTATAAATCTGAACGTTAAACATACCACATTATAAACAAGACTGTTTTTTAGCCTAATTATGACAAATGTCAATATCATTATAATTTTTGCAGTAGAAAGTTATTTAAATTTGATTTATAAAAATGACTCCCATAAAACGGAAAACATTGAAATACAGTCGTCCCCACCTAATCGGGTAACGGATAATCGAATACCCCGCTTATAAGAATATAATGTTATAGAACCAATTTTTCCCCCATAGAAGTAGTGTTAAATTTCCTCGTTTAAAGAAATATTTTTTACAACGCCACCCCCTCTTAATCGCATTAATACTCAAGTATCTTAAATAAAATTCATCTGAGCAAATTTTCCTCTCATTCATGAAAAAAAAAATCCTGTTCTTCTTTTAAAAACCTTACATAACTAAGGCATGATGCTCTTTAAACATGAGACGGTATTCCTGCCGAGGTGATAAAAATTGTTTTGCAAAAGTCAAATTTATAAAATCAGCAGCTGATGAGAAAATTAGAAATTAAAATACAAATTATCTCCAGGAATTAGAAATCACAAATTTTGAAAGTTTTCAGATGATTTCTCATAGATGCGATTATAATCTATTTATGCGCTTAAGAAAAAGAAATCGAAAAATTTTTACCTAAGTCCATGTTAAAGTAATCAATCATAACAGATTTTTTTTTTTTTTTTTTTTTTTGATCGAACATTTATCTTTTTATGTAAGCAAAAAAACCATTATAGTTACACAGTATATAGTATATATAGTATACATGCAATTGCGTTTCTAGTCTTCTCCGCATAATTGAATACCCCGCTTAATAGAATTATTATAGTCGGAACAGTAGATATTCTTTTAAGAGGGGACAATACCTAATCTCGCCGGCAGCCTTCGCCCATGTTATTCTATGGGAAAATTTGTTGCTACAATTACACATTACCTAATGAAGATTTTTAAATTCTGTTTTCGCAGTCAGAAAATTCATAACCGTTAAATGAGTACTCATTTTTGAAAAAATCATTTTTTTTAATTTTTACATTTTAATTTTGAGTTCAAAAATGCGATTTTTCACAAAATGCATTTTTCAGATTTTCTAATCGCAAAATGAAATAGTAAAATTAAAAAAAAATCAATTTTTGGAAAACAACTACTCATTTAACGCTTATGAGTTTTCTAAATGTGAAAACAGAATTGAAAAATATCCATTAGGTAATGAGTAATTATGTAAACAAATTTTCCCATAGAATAACATGGGCGAAGGCTGCCGGCGAGATTAGGTATTGTCCGCTCTTAAGCGGAGCCGACTGTATTTTGGATGTCACTGTTTGCAAATAATTAGTGTTATTAATGTCATTTTAAATATAGAACATTCCATAGGGAACATGAAAAAACATATATCTTAAAAGAAAAAACGAAAAAACGAAAAATATTTGCGGTCGCTGAAGGCGTGCAGACAGATATTCTAATTAAAATCATAGAAACTCCTAAAATTTTTTTTAAATTGTTGAAAATGCTTGCTAATACTGAAAATGCTACTCGAACAATTTCCATTTATAGAAATAAATCTATGTGGATATTTTTGTGTAGCCTATAAATTTGAGTGCTAATAATGTTTTATGCTATAGTAAGCAGGGTTTTTTTTTTTTTTTTGTATGTGTGCTTATAAAACTTACACAAAACAAAGGTGTCCAAATACACTCCTTCTCATATTTATAAGGACACTTTAGAAATAACTAAAGTAAAAATAATTGTGAACAAGATTATATTAAGTGCACTAATATATCTAGTATTCTAAAAACCAAAACGGCTATAATTTTTTTAATATGAAACAAAATTAATAAAAAATAATGGAAAATATTTTTTTCTCCAAGTTTTCAGATGTTCATAATTATAGGGACAATCAAGACTTTTTCGTTTTATTTAACTTACTAGCGGATAAATTACAGTTGACATGTGGATTTGTTAGCTACTGGGCTAGATTAATTCATATATAAGCCTCCAGTTTTTCTTGGACGGACATTACTGGTAATTACCTGAAAAAAAGAATGTTCATGTAGTAAAGTATGATGAATGTATTTTTTAAGTGGAAGGATAATTTCAATCCGCCGAATTTCTAATGAAATTCGAAGATCTAAAATTGCTGAAGAAAATGTGATCAAACGTTGAACTGCTGGTTCGATAGGGGAGAGATCTGATGCAAAATCAGGGTTGTTTTACAGAGATCGAAGACTCATAATTCCTCTTACTGTTCTACTCATAATGAGTGCTGCTGAATTTGCTCGTAATTTTTAACGAAAGGTTGGGGGTCCACATTTATGCATGTTTAAAATAATTAATAATATTTTAAAATGAATAAAAAGCCTGTAATAATCAATAAACATTTAGTGGGGGAAAGAACGTCTGTGTTAAATTTGAATAAAGACAATATTAAATGGAAAAATGTTGCATTTTCGGATGAAAAACGTTTTATTCTTGATTAACCAAATGATTTTAACAGTTACTGGCACAATCTGAAGATAAGCGAAAGACAGAGCAGATTTTTTAAAGGCAGATATGAATCGGGCATTTTAAAGGTGGATCAATGGTGCTCTGGAGAGCTGTTTCTACTGAAGGCAGAATGAATTTAGTAATTTTTTCTACTACAATGAACATCAAGAGAATATCCGCAAATTTTAAACGTGGAATTCTCAGATTTTCGTTAGATTTTTGGGGGTTAATAATATTTTTTTCAACAAGACTTACATTTTTGTTCTACTTCTAGAGCAATAGGAAATAGTTTGAAGAAAGAAACTTCTGTATTATTGCCTTTCCCGTGGCCTAAAATTTGAAAAAACCTTATCTTATCATATTAGAAAAGTGCATGCAAGTGGAAATCAAATTTAAATAATTTAAATGTATTCAGATTATCATCTGTGCTGTATAAAATGGTATTGAAACTGAATATTAAATATATATATATATACACCAGAGAGAATGTCTGACTGTTTCATCCTAAAAAGAGACCCCATAAATATTAATTTAAAGATTAATTGAAAAAAAAAAAAAAAATACTAAGATTCGAGCTGTCCTTATAATTGTGAACACCTGAAAAATCCTCTTTTTGACCGTATTCAAAGTTTTTTAAGTTAGAAAAATGATAAAACTTTTAAAATGCAGTCTATTAATGAAATTAAAATTAATAAAAAATATATTTGTTTAAATGATAGTGTTCAGTGTTTAGTTAATTTAGAAAAATAGGTGTCCTTATAACTATGAGAACCAGTGTAGGCTTTTTAGAAATAACTATTCATTGAATGCAATACTTTAGAATTCCTTCGGATATCCCTGTATGCAAAACATTGGTGTTATTTACTCCATTTTCAATAGGGAATATTCGATAATGACGTTGAATAACATAAGGCCAGTTTCAAGGTATTTTATTAATATTTGCGGGAGTTAAAGCGCGACAGACAGACAAATCGAAGTCATAAACACTTGGAAATATTCATAGATTTCCTTGAAACGGACGCATGTTATTCAATTTCACTGTCGGATGTTCCCTGGATTGAATATGGAACAAATATTTCCACTGGTTTGTGTGCAAGGATACAAGAAAACATCCCAGAGCATTGCTTTCTATGAGAAATATTGCTTATGAACTGACTTTAATATCTTTATTTCCATAAATCACAAATGAAATTGACATTTATTATTCATATACACAAAAAGAAAAAAAATAATAAAGGTTTTCTTTAAAATAAAATTTGATTAACATGAAGATTTTCTGGGCCACACAAAAATATTTACATACATTAAGGTGTAATTGAAATTTCTGTCGATCACATGGGCAAAGTATATTGAAGGTTAAACTATGCATCTTGCACGTACAGTTTGAAAGTGTGATTAATCTGTGCAAAGCGAATGATTTTTCGTTCTTGTTATTTATCGACAGATTATTAATGTATTTATATGTATATAGGGGAGTTGTCGGGAGAGATGGGATAGTTCTGACAAAAATATTTTTTTTTATTTACTTTTTCTGGTACAACACTGTAAGCTTCAGAGAAACAAATTAAAACATTTTAACGTCTCTTAAAAATATAAATTTGATGGTAATTATTAAAATATTAATTTTATAAGCCAATTAACATAGTCATAAAAATGTCCCATCCCTCCCTTATATGAGGAAGGGAAGGGACATGTTTATAAAGTTAAAATAAATACATAATGTACAGACATACTGTGAAAATTGACAAAAACAGTGGGACACGATGTATGTAAGGTTAATTAATTACTAATAACATCTATTTTATCCAACATATATTTTGCCCCAAATTTTCAAATGCTCAATCAGTTCATTTTTTTTTTTTTTTTTTTTTTTTTACTTCTAGCAGAGAAAGTACTATTTTAAGTTCAGTAACGATTTGTTGCCGCGACCGAAGATATATGTATGCCAACTGGAATTGAAGAAAATATTGAAAACATTCCAAATAATGACTCTGGACTCTGGAGAAACTTTAAACTTCTGAATTTAATTACAACACTGCACAAATATATTTACAAACGTGCACATTAACACACACAAAAATATGTACATTTTAAAAGTAACATTTCAAAATTAGCTTTTGAAGCCAGATCCTTCTGAAACATTCTTTTTGCCACTTTTTCTTTCTCTGCTATTCCCATTCTAATCTCTCCGCAGCCTTCTGATGCCACACCGAAAAACTAAAAGTTCGCAAATGATTTGAATAGAGTTCGAATATGATCTTTACAAGTTCAAATATTCAAAATTAAGCTTTTGTTATATTTACATGTTTTGTGGCTCCCTTAATATTAATATGGTTTTTAGTGGCTAGTCTGTGAGTGTTATCAGCATATTTCAAGAACAAATATTACCAAGAAATCCTAATTGTAATTCGTGAATATAATTTCTTTTGTATATTTTACCATGTCCAGAAAAACTTCTCAGTAATGAAAATGAATTCCTCAAACATATAAGTAAATAAAGTACTTTTAAAATTTAAAAGGGTAAACAAAATATGTGCGAGTGCCACTCACCAATTATTTTCCATGACTTTGAATTTGTTTCGTGCCTTTTTTCTTCCACCAATTCATTCATTTGACTCTTGATATTTTCTGTTTAAGGAGTATCAGAATCTTCATTCTTCTTCCTTTTCTTACATGTCCCATCCCTTCCTGAGTTGCTTTGTCCCATCCCTCCCTTTTCATTATTTTTTTTTTTTAAATAATTTATTAGTTTACACGTGCTACTTTTAGGATTAATTTAGCAACTAATTCATAAAAGTTATATTATTAGGTATATAAAATATGAAAAGTAAATATGCCAACATCAATGAGTGACATTGAAAACTTGGCTTGAAAATTAAGCTTTTGTTTACTTTTGGTGTTATAAAATAGTTTTTTTGTTACATAAACTTACAGAAGTCTCCAACTAAAATGATACATAGCAACAAATATGGGGCTGCAGTTACTTCACCTGATGGAAGTGTCAGAAATTAAAAACAATATTTATTTTAAGAATAATTTTAGGTGTCCCATCCCTCCCGAATCTCCCCTACAAATACAATCGAACTCTGTCGTAACGTCATCCAAGAAAACCGAAACATTTTTTACAAAACTAAGTCACATAGAAACTGACTTTGATTGGAAAGCAAGTGAAAACGCGCATCTAATTAACATGACGTTAAAAATAAAAACAATTTCTGTTCTATTTTTAAAATGGCGTTTTTTCCTAAGATTCATTAAAACACATATAATTTTTATATAAATTGTCATATATGTATATATTTTATATAAATTTCCATGTATCTCACAAACATTTGTGCCAATTTACTATTTACCCAGGCAATACAATGACTCGTCCAGATATTATTTGACACCATGAATGAAAGGCTTTGACTACTGTTACTTACCACCTCCATAATGAAGAAGAGAATTCTAGTACGTATGTATTCGCGCATAAGTCGATTCCCTATTTCGAGAGGAAATTTTATTTTGCATCAATATTTTCATTTTGTTTTCGTCACCTTTTATGATCTCAAAATTAATAATTGTTTTAAAATAAGAGAAGGAAACCCGTTCTAAAATCCTGGTATCACTCAAGTTTCTTCTTCGATTTTAGGAGTCTACTTATACGCAAATTACTGTATATACTGCGGTAATTTGCTGAGTTTCAAATTTTTGTCAATTCATTTGTGTTTATATGTATTTATTTACACTTCACAATTTTTGCTTTTCATTTATACATGAAAAAAAAGTAAGAAAAAGAAATAATAATTTTAAATCTTGAAAATTCTAGGGGGGGGGGGGAAGCCGAAACTCTGGGGGGGGCGGCCTTGGACCCTACCTACTTACGCCAATGATAAATTCCTTGAACGTTTCGGAATTTAGACGTCGCAATACATTCATGGTATCGGTGGCCAATCTTTCCATCACTACTAAAGTGGGTGATATTTTTTTATTCCCCATCATGCTATATGGATGGGGTAATCGCGAGAATTTTCGACCTGGGTTTTTTTACTTTTTACACGTTTTCAGGTGTGAGGAGTCCAAAAATATCAAAATGGGTATGGTGTCCGTCTGTAGGGTGTCTTTTAGTTTGTTAGTCCATTAGTGTCAAATAAATAATTGAATTGTTTAAATATATGTATTTCGACTGGCGACTATTTTCTCCAAATTCAAACCATGCCCCAATATAGTAATATAGGGGCGACTGGGACACAGTGGATCACCCCTATTTAAATATCTTAATTAACTCTTCTAGTTTATATTGAGACACATAGATGGCTGCATGGTACTACTTGTATACATCCAAAAAACCACATGGTAAATGCTAAAGAAGCCATTTTATAGAATTTTTATGTTTTCAGCTGCTCAAGGTAATTTTTCAAGTTTGAAGTTTTTTTTAATTTTATCAAAACTGAACAATTGACTACAAGTATTGGATAGTTGTTAAGAAAAGACAAGATACTGTTGTTTTTAAATTTATAAAAATTATTAGCATATTTATAGTCTATATATAATTTTAATATTATTATTTGTTTTGTCTGGACATGGGGCACAGTGGACAACCTCTACATGGGGCACATTGGACCGCCTTCCAGTGTGCCTAGAAGTCCAAATTATATTTAATACCTTATTTATTTTAGTTAAATTTACATATACAATTATAATGCGACTCATAATAAATAATAACAAAATTAATAATCTTAATGTTATATTAAAACAAATTTCTGAAAAGGGAAAATAGTTGAATAGTCGTATAATAATTATGAATATCTAAATTTAATAACTATTTGAATTGCTTAATATTAAAAAAAATAAATAAAATGATTATGTGATATAATAAATAATAGGTTATATAAATTTATTGCTGTTGTTTTTAGGAATAACATGTAAAGGTAAAAGTAGAATAATTTTAGTTAAACTTCTCACACAAATATAATGTAATATAATGTCTCACAAATATAATGTAATATAATGTCTCAAAATAATTAATAAAAATGTTTGAATAGTAATATAATGTTTAATTATATATTTCATAATTTTTATAACTATCTATATATTAATAGGCAAGCATAAAATTTGTAGTCCCTTTTTAACATATTAATTATGGGAGTAGAGGGTTGAAAATGGTATCATTCGAAAGGTATGGTTAGCCGGAAGGTGCGAATACAAATATTATTTTCTTACGATGTCAAGAAGGTATATAAATATACATTTATTTTTTATTCATTTTCCCTCATTTTTCCCTTTTATACACGTATTCCTTTACATTAAAAAATACCTAAAAGTAGAAAGTTGTTAAATCTGGCAATTTCTTAAAGCTCAAATAAAACCATAGATATAGTAATTTGTATAATGTAGCATCACTATACGCAAGCGAAGTGATGACGTCACTGTCTGTCCATGGTGCCATGAAAAAGATTTTCTATGTTAATCGTCCATTGGATTTTTTGTAAAAAATTATTAAAAAATAACGGAAATTATCTGCCGATTTTAATTCCGATATTTGGGTATAGTTATATATAAGTTACTGTCTACATGTGTTTGATTGAGTTATTTTTTTCTGTAAAATTGATAAAATTTTAATTTAAAATCGCAAAACTCCAGAAAAAAAAAATGGCAAACTTCCAGTTTCGAATGTAAACATAAACATTTCATTTCAAAGGGTGATATTTAAACAATAAATATTCAACTAATATACTAAATAAAAGGAAAATGGATTTGTTACTAACTGCTGCATGTATAAGTAGACGATATGGAAAAAATTCCGATTTCCGTTTTTTGCTGAATTTACATGTTTTGAGCTTTCTTTACGTTTCAATTAACTGAAATTGGCTACTTATTTTTTAAAAAAGTGTCTTTATTGCTAGCTTTTGTGGGTAGAAGAAGCAAGTAGAAGATGCATAAAAACTTTTGATTTCCGGTTTTCGACGAATTTACACGTTTTGAGATTTCCTTGCATTTTAATTAAGTGAAATTGACTATTTATTTTTATTTTTTAAAAAGTGGATTAATTATTCTTTCCTCTGCATATATAAGTAGAAAATATAAGATTCAGAAAAGTTTTAGACTTTCGGTTTTCGATAAAGTTACACGTTTTGAAATTTTCCGAACTCAATTCGACCATTTTTGAAAAATATCTTTTTTTTTTTTTTTTCAAACACTGTACTTTATGAACCAATCGAATTAATTTAACAGAATTTGATACTTGGTTGGGCCTTGGTTTGACATGGTACCTATTAGCTTCTGGGCTGTATCACACAACAAGGGGCGTTTTCACGTTGCGATTTTCTCTCATTTCAGGAAAGGCTAACATCTACAGAGAGAAATAGTTATATTAAGTAAAACTCTTCTGATTCAGTTAGAGTGAATATCGGCAAACAATTGCCGCAGCTGTGTTGCAATTGCATTCCGTTTAGGACAAGGCAATAACTTTGCTTTGCCTCGCTTTGCAAAGAAAAATGGTCGAGTTTCGACCACTGGGCGATACTAGTATAACATTAATAAACAAATTAAAAATATATCTTATTGTTTTTAGTGATGGCACGTAATAGACAAAGGAAATCTGATAGGATTCTTCCTCTAATTTGATTTCCTTTAAATTTTGGTAATTTTATTTCATGAAAATGTTTGAACTATGCTATTTAGACTAGAATTGTATAAGAAACTAATTTTAGAAGAAAAAAAAGAGTAATTTATAGTAATTGAACCTGGGCAACAGAGGTTGGTCTACTGTAACCCTGGTTGTGGACCACTGCGCCCCGGTAATGGGAACAGTGGTCCACTTTGTGGGTACACACAATTTATTTTTTTATTCGTAATGTATTACAAGTATTGTTATAAAAAAAAATAGGACGTGTCAAGAAAGGATTAATGAATGTTTGCTAATTTCTTCAAGCATCTTGCTTTTTATTTTTGGTGAAAAAAAAATTAAAAGTGTAAAAGTGGTCCACTGTGCCCCGATCTCCCCTACAGCTATTAATAAAACGTATTTTATTTTATTATTTATTTATTTATTTATATAATTTTTTTTTCTTTATTTTGCTTAGAAACACGATTAATTTTAAGTAAACTAAACATGCATCCACTTTAATTTTCAGACAATAAAAATCAAGGAAAAAAGTACATTTGAATATTTAAAAAAACGAAATTATAAATAAATCAAAATAAACTATTAAAATAGGAAACTTTTTTTTTTTTTTTTATTCCCGCAGAAAGCATGTATAATTTTAAAGAAGACCTTGGCGAGGAACGTCCGAGCTAACTCGGTGAGGAATTTCAAATTCCGAAAAGGGGTTCTATACTGAAGTTCTTCCAATTCCTTAATACGATTTTTGTCGATTTATTTTTAATTATATGTATATATATAAAAAAAAAATGCTCTTTCTTGTCTTTTCTTTTATTTATTTTCTTCTTTTTCCTTTCTTTCTTTCTTTCCTTCTTTTTTTTTTTTTAAGACATGAAAAAAATACATTTACTTATTTATTTATTTTTGGCATCAATTTTCATTTTCTTTTAAATAATTGTAAAGTTAAAATGAGGTTTTCACCTAATAGTTTTTAATCAATTATCCAGTTGAACTGAAAAATACTGAATTAGCTAGATTTTGTCCGTATTAATAAGTGCACCAGTATTTGATAAAATCTAATATTCCTTATAGATAAGATGACAAACTTTTAGCTTTATACTTTTTCAATAAAAACAAAAATGTTTGCACGTTCATTCAAGGTGTAATATAATAAACGGTGACAACGCAAAATCGCTGGCTGAAAGAAATAGTACGAACTGCCGTTACTAATAATTAGGGAAAAAAATACACTGTAATACAAAATTGCCAGTATTTTGATACGCCAAAAAAATAATTTAAATTAATGTAATCGTCTTTTCAATGATTTATTCTATGAGTTCAACACCGGTAATGATAAATATTATCTTGAGCTTCATGTCGAATGGGGTAAATATCGTTATTAAACTTAAAAACTTCTTTACACGCAATAAAATTTATGAAGGCACAATCGGTTTCGAAAGGACGTGGCCTTTTTTCTGGCACAAAACACGTGCTACTGCCTTGGAGGCGCTTTCATTAATTTTGAGATGTGTGAAGAAGTTTTAAGCTTAAATATTGATTTTACGCCAGTTCTTTAATTTAGTATTGTAAATGTTGTTAGTTTACTCATGTAACTTACTAGACAGCGTTTGGAATACCAACTAGACGAACTGTTCAAATTCTCGACTAAAAGTTTTACAACCCACTATTAACTTAGCTGATTTTTTTTTTTTTTTTAAAGGATGGAGTTAGTCTCAATCTGCGGATAAAGCGTTGTCGCCGGTTTTACGAAGGTTGGATATTTATCGAAATCGAAAATTTGTCGAAAATATAATTGAATAATTTGAAAGCGATGTTATAATTTCAATAGGAAAACTATTAGTCCTTTGTATTAAACTAAATTCTGCTTTTGCCAGAGTTTCATCAAAATCTTTTTTTTTTTTTTTTTTAAGGATGGAGTTAGTTTCAATCTGCGGTTAAAGCGTTGTCGCCGGTTTTACGAAGGTTGGATATTCATCGAAATCGAAAATTTGTCGAAAATATAATTGAATAATTTGAAAGCGATGTTATAATTTCAATAGGAAAACTATTAGTCCTTTGTATTAAACTAAATTCTGCTTTTGCCAGAGTTTCATCAAAATCTTTTTTTTTTTTTTTTTTTTCTTGTAAGAAAAAGAAAACAAAAGAAAATTAACAATAATCAGTATCGAAAATTTTGAAGAAATGCTTTTTTAAACCAGAATACATAATTTATTTTAATTTTTAATTGGTGCCAAAAATGTTTACGAGTTGATTTTATTTGTTTATTTATTTAATGAAAAAGAATTCAAGCGTAAATATTAAAATTTTCATAAAACATTGCGAAAAATTAAAAATGTAGGGTAAGTTTGACGTCATTATATCTCTAAAGGTTTCTTTTTTTTTTTTTTTTTTTTTTTTTTTGTTTGTTTGTTTGTTTCAGTTGTTTGAAGTATGGACAGTTATATATAGAAATTTCTTGCAATATGAAATGAATTTATATTTAAAAAAAAATTTTACTGACTCTGACTAGAGCTCCGCCAGTACAGTCTGGCGCATCAGGCATTTTGTTTCCCACTCAGCGATTCTTGCCCAAGCGGTTCGAATTTCAAGTGTTATCAAATTACATAAAAAGGGAGTTGTGCAGCCAAAATTTGCTCAAATCATACCGGATCTGTTTTTAGAATGTTTATATTTGCAACAGATGAAGAAAGGCGAAAGAAATGGGCCATTAATTGTCGAAGAGAATTGTACGCCTAGCTTTCAATCACAAATATGCAGTGTTATTATATGTTTTCTTTCATTTTTTTTGTATCAATTATTTGTTTTTATTCCTGCTTGATTATCTAAATGTTATAATTTACAACAGACACTACTTTTCAACGTGTATAAATATTTAAAATTATTAATTTTTAACAGTAGCAGTCATATCTACTTTTTACTAGGTTTATGAAAAATTTTTGCAAAATATTACCACCAAATTTATCAAGTGCAAACAATAATTCGCTCTCCTGTTTAGGCAAACTCGCCATTTTAGGCGATAAAGACGACGAGTAATGTGTCTGAAACTAAACGTCGCCAATCTATATTTCCACTGAGCAACAATGATCGGCTGTGAGTCAACTCGTATTATAGGAGACTTAGTTCTGACTAGAGACCAGAATGCAGTATTTACAATGTCACTGATATTTTCTTGTTGTTTATTATATAAAAAAATCCCCAATACTAAGTTTGGATAGGGATGAATTTATTTTTAAATGCACTTTTTAACAAATTCGTATTACACCACCACGGATGTTACGATTGACTTTACTTTGGTTTCTGTTGATACATATCCAATTTCTGCAAACAGCAATAGGGACGTTCAAAATAATTACCAACATATCCAATTTCAAACTAGTATGTTGTGGCCACCACACGGCCACAAACTATATTTTCCTAAACAAATTCACTAAGGACAAATAATTTATTAAAACTGTTATTTATTAAAACTATCTAACATGATGCATGCAAACGATTTTCATCTTGGAGAAAACTAATAATAAATATTCAAAGAAAGACAGTTTTATTGTGTATAAATAACGTCTTAAAGATGCGTTTTTATAATGATTATCTCACATATCAAGTTTCGTACAGTTATATACCGTACACGTTGAGATATAGCCTTCCCGTTATGGAGGAAATTTCCAATATAGCAACACCATCTACTGGCCTATGAGCATACAGCTTGAATCAACATAATGTATCATAATGGCCTTCTCACATATCAAGTTTTGTTTGATTATACGCAATAGAACCTTAGCTATAGCCGTTCTTGAAATTTCAGAAATCACTGCGTAGCAGCGCCACCTGTTGAGCAGTTGACACCAAAAGTTGAAAGTTATTAACATATGTCAAGGTGCATCTACATATAAATTTATATGCAATTCTGTGCAGTAGTTCCTGAGATATAACCTTCCCTCAAATTGCAGAAATCGCTGTATAGCAGCGCCACCTCTTGGCCGATGATCATTTAAATTGAACCAGCATAATGTCTCATAATAACCTTCTTACATATCAAGTTTTGTTTTATTATACGTAATAGGACCAGAGATATATTCTTCCCTTAATTTGCGGAAATCGTTGTATAGAAGCGCCACCTGTTGAGCGGTTGACACCAAAAGTTGATAGGCTCTGATTTAGATCAAGGTACATTTACATACAAATTTGTGTTCAATTCTGAGTAGTAGTTCCGGAGATACAGTTGCCACAAAATTTTTGTCTCACACACACACACAGACAGACATTTTCCAAAAATGGTAAAATCATCTTCTAGACCTCACAAAACGTGTTAATTCGTCGAAAACCAGAAATCAAAAGTTTTTACGAATCCAATACTTTTTTCTGTTGAAGATAGAAGAAAGTAAAAATTGGAATAAGATGGCGTCCATTAATTACGTGAGGTGTTCAGGGGGGAGGGGGGTCGAACCGGATCTCACCCAGTCTCACGTGGGGGAGAGTGGGGGTCTCGGCAAATATCACGTAAATTTTTTCCTGCAAAAAACAGCGTAAAATTGCGAGAAAATTGAGTTAAATTCAAGAAAAACGTGTTTCTTGACTTAGGTATGGCAAAATCAGACACGATAATATTTATCATGGCTATCCGAACACCGCGAAGCAGCACAGACTACGATCTATTCTAGACTACGATCTATGAAATCTTAAAAACTATTTCGTAACTACTCTTTAATAAAAATTATAAAGCAAATTGTGTTTTTTGAAATAAATCCAACGCATTTACAATAAAAGTACGAATTTTGAAAAATCTCACGTGAGATTAGGGGAGGGGGGGGGGGGAGTCGATCCAAATCTCATAAAATCTCACCAGGGGGGAGGGGTGGTCAAAAAATCGTCAATACTGCCTCACGTAATTAATGGACGCTCCCTAAGTACCTTGAAATTTGAAAAAAAATACAAACAACGAAATGCTATCTTCCCTACTGTTAGCAAACTTATGTTCTTAGCAACAACGCTCAACCTTTGGGAAATTGCTTCGAGTCTTTTTTAAAATGATATATGCTATACCTTCAACATTTATAACAAAATATATAATGTCAACTGTATGTTTTACGGGGTAAATGTTGTCAGCTTCTCCAAGTAATTTACTTGACCGCATTCGGACTTTCTCGTGTTCTCGGCGGATGGTTTTCCCTCACTACTAAAGCGATTCATTTTTTTTTTCTTTATTATTTGATGCATAAAGAATAATAAGAATAATATGTATGAATTTCATTCGAATAAAATTACTTTTATATTTATTTATTTATTTTATTTTATTTTATTTTTTTGCAAGTTCTGGCTTGCGACTGATGGTTATTTGCCTGTTGTTTATTATATAATAAATTCGCTTTACCCATTTTGTTGTGTAGAAATAACTGTGAAATGTGATTATTTTTATTTATTTATTTATTTATATATATATTTATTTTATGAATTCGAGACCCTCTTTAACGAAATTGTGATAGCATATCTACGGACCATTCTTAGGGATGCTTCCCAGACCGTCACCAATTATCCATTGCACAGCACTAGTACGACGTTAAACATAACCTACCAACCAACCTACCTACTTATCTCTACCACGATGCGGACACAGACGCCTCCTTTGTTTACTGTTTTGATACCTAACCATTTATTAGAAATATGAATTCATCGGAATGAAATTGCTACCAAAAATGTAATACTATCTCCTGTAGTATAATGTCTACGTCCAGTAGCCGGGACGTCAAACTACTTGAACTGAGTTTTTTTTTTTTTTTTTTTTCTTTATTTCTTTTACTTTTCTTTATTTCTTTTCTTTTCATTTCTTTTTTTTCTTTCTGTAGGATGCGTTGTTCACTCACACAGTTCGTACAATAGAGATATGGAGCTTTTTATTCTTTCATATTTTCTGTGAATACAAATTCATTTTTAATAATGAAATTTTTATTGATTTTTTTCTGTAATTGCATGTGAAGAATGAGAAAAATAACGATGACTATTCGATAGATTGGACGAATTATTTATTCATTTCTAAAATAAATCTACACAAAATTCTCTACTTAAATCTGAAAATTTTGAATTAAAGAAACATGCAACTTTCAAATTGAGCTCGGTACTTCATCGCAATCAAATTTTTTACATAAATGCTTTTTTTTTTTTTTTTTGGGGGGGGGGGGGGGGGGGGCATGAAATAACTTACTTTACCTTTTGAAAGGTATTTGTATTTATAACATTTGCAACAGTTATATCTTTTCAAATTAGAGTAAGCACGAACTTTCTCATAACTCGCAAAAAAATCTTTCTATAATTCGACGGGTAAATAATGTAACAGCATATATTTTGTATTAGAGGTACATTGCTCTGTACACTACAATTTTATTGATACTATACATATTATAAGGAACAACCCAATTGCTGAAAGCGTTCAGTCACGTTTGAATTATTGCTGTATCTTTTTGAAACTGAACTAAAAATGTGAATCGTATTCTACATTGTACAGTGTGTACTGTGTTGGTGTACGTAGAAATTCTGTTTGAACATCGGGTAAAACACTAACGTGTATTTATCTCTTATTCTGAGGTAAGAAACTCTATGAAGTATTTTTAGAAGTTTCTGTTCTGTTCTGTATCAAAAGCCGTTATCTCGAAAGGTATGGAGTTATTTAGTATTTTCTCATGCATTTAAACGAACAAATTAATGGAGTAGAACTCTTTTCAGTTACAGATTATTTATTGCTCGAATTGCTTCCGCTAAATTTATTTCGATGAACATTTAAAATTTGATTAATTTGGAAGAAATATTATATCTCAATTTTTAGATTAAATCTTTAGGTGGAGATACAAATCACGAAATTTTAAGTAAAAGTTGATACATGAATATTTATGAAATTGTTTGTAATACACTCTCTTCTACTGTCACTGAAAATAAGACATTCCAAGAAGCCACAAGTATACTTCGTACTATTCTATTGCAACGTTTACAAATTAATTAGTTAAAATAAAGAAGTGAAATAAAAAAGAATAGTTTTATAAGACTCTGTAGAGATAAATCTTGTCGTCTGAATAATAATAATATAACGCAGCATAATTTTATAAATAACTAAATACAAGACAATTTTCAAGTAGATTCCATAAAAAGATAAGAAAAATTATTTTATTAAAAAAACAAGAAAAAGAAATGTCTTCAAGAAAAAAATACATTCTAGTACACTTATTAGTTTTTTAACATAAAAAGAAAATACCTAAGAAATTCATTTAAAACTGCTGAAGAATATTTTTTATAAATTGTTTTTTATGTTGGTATCTAAATGTTATACCTTGTGAAGAGCATTTTTCATAGGAGTTAAAACTAAGTCACTTCAGTTATTTTTATAAGAGTAAAAGACATAAAATTTTGCTGAAGTGTTTTCTGACAGTAAGCAAAGGGTGAAAAGTAAATGCAAACGAAATTTCCGGCATAAAGAAACAAATTTAAAATTACTATAAGACAAGCAATTTTTCGATAAACATGGTATTATGATTAGTACATATGTGCTTAGGAATTAGTAAAAAAGAAAAAAAATAATTTTTAAAGGAAGCTACACTACTTGACTTAATAATTTAGAATTGCAACTTCTTTTATAACAAATTCGTATACTGAAATATTCTTTTGACATCCGTGTGATTGGGAAATGCAGAAAATTGTAAAACTTGGGTTTCCGCTTTATCCATGGGAAGAATATATTGCAAATGCAAGTTATGACGAACAGATTCGATATTTTTCAATTAAAGGAACCGTGCAAGGTCAATTACTTCTTGCACTGAAAATGTACCTCGAACAACACACAGAAATGTTTGATAGAGTTGGTTTCGTTTTCGGACCAGTGTCTAATGGTACATATTCAGAACTGCTTGAAAAGGTTAAGCGCTCTGAAATTGATATACATGTTATACCAACAGTTACAAATGAAATTCTCATGCAATCAGTTGATTTCTGCTACCCATACAAAATGAATGATTTTACATTTGTAACCCGGAAACCAGAATATAAGCCACAAGTGTTCGGCATCTTTCAAACGTTTTCACAGTCAGTTTGGATGACAATCATATCAGTCTTGATTGCGATGATGCTGATACATTACGTAATATTGAAATGGAGACGAAACACCACCGATAAAAGTTTGCTTCACGTTTTCGGGATACTAATGAAGCAGTGTGCACTGATAAAACCCCAGTCGTTTGCAGAGAAACTCCTCATGTATTCATGGGTGATCGGAGCCATGATCCTCTGTCTATCTTACGACTCCGTGTTTCTGTCTTTCCTCACATTTCCTCCGGTGGTTAAAATAAAAGATTTATCGAACTTGGCATCCGCCGTTGAAAACGGAAACATCCGTTGTATTGCACCCATAAATACTGGTGTGGCTCATCATTTCTGGAATTCAAATCAGAGACATTTGAGAGTGATTGCAAGAGATATCGTGAAGAATAACTTAAGCTACGGGATCCCCTTTGCAAATTTTCTTCGTGAGAGTAAGAAACAAAATCTTGCTTTTTTCTTGAATACGGATTTCATGGAAGCTTTAACTGGAGAATACTTCATCTCGGAAGATCGTTTCTACCAATCTTTGCCCGGAATGCCGGTTCGAAAAGGCTTCTGCTGCAAAGAGCTGACAGATTCTTTCGTGTATCGAATAATGGCTTCTGGTATTTACTTCAAGATACTTGGGGAAGGTTTGTTTTCGACTCATCATTGGATTTTATCGTATAGCTTTGAGTCAGAAGCCTCTAACCGAAAGTTGACTCTCACAGACGTTGCTCCAGCTTTTATATTCCTTTTGTGTGGCTACTTTATATCGTTTCTGGTTTTACTTGGAGAATTGTATTTAGGTCGCAAGAAAGTAAATCGCCGTAAAATTGAAACGAGAAAAAGAAGAAATGTGCTAAGAGTAACTTCTACAGTATAATTCTATTTTTCTTTTTTTTTCTATTAGAACATTACACTTATATATATTTATATATATATATATATATATATATATATATATATATAAATATTTTGTCTGAATTACAACTTGTTTATTTATTAATTCTTTATCTTATACATATATATATACATATTTATTATAAACATTTAGGAATTACATGTATGTATATTTAATTTGTTATGCTTTTGAGAAAAATCTATAATACTTACTCTAAAGTGACATTATTTTCCCTTGTAACTTTAAACTTCGCTCATTTTATACTTCAAGGGAAATTTGCCGATTATAGAATGACACATTCTCAATCATATGTACTTCAACTGAATTCGATTGTGTCTAACAGACAACTCATATCACTCACCTGTATCACAATTTATTTGTATTCACTGTGTAACTATAACTGTATCACATTTTGTCAATAACATTAATAAGTCTTATTAACAACACTTTTTCACGTGCAAGAAAATTACATGACAACAAAATTAATCCTCCATTATCTAGGCAATGGTTTAAAAGACCAATACTCTCTGGTGCACTGCATTAAATTTTTCTGGTGCATAAAGAAATAATTTTTTCGTTTGCATATAAGATAGAAAATAAAAGATTAATTCTCTACTATCTACACAATAGGACAGTCCAAAAAAAAAAAAAAAAAAAAAAACGGCCATTTTCCAATTAATTTTGTCGCAAATCGCCCAATTAATTTGGGCTGAATCCAATCGATTACTAATAACGTCTAGTTTATAATGGTGCAATTAGATTTTGCCTAAGGGGTCGTCTACATGTTAAAACTGACATGAACTTCATTTATGTCGGCGGCAACCCTCTTTTTTCACAATTTTTTAGGGTTATTTGGAATAAATGTTCGGCGAGAACAATAATGCAGACTATATATTTCTCTCAATTTTTCTTAGAGTTGCAATTTGTCAAAATAAGGGGATGTTAGTGTCAAATGAATGTAACAAACATTAATTTATATCTTCCCGAAAAATTACAGTATTCAATCAACTTCATTTTTTATGCATTCGAATAAAGTAACTCAAACATACTTCATTAATATTTTTGATCAAAAGATATATATGAGGATCAAACATTCAAACCGTGTTCTCTCCTTCGGATATAATTTTTCAGCCAACACAAAAATTAATAGATTGAAAACTAACTAACCTTAAAGCATAATTATCAGTTGTTTAGATGTATTACTAGATACTAGGAAAATATGTACACGTACTATTTTTATGTTATATTAAAAAAATATATCACTAACTCTTCTTTTTTTTGGGGGGGGGGGGGGAGGACACTGTTTGAATGTTTGCTCCTCATTTTGAGTAATAAAAATTGTCAATATGTTCATATTTTACAAAATTATGAATTATGTGTTACATTAAGTTTTAAACGAATAGAACGGACTTCATCAAAAATACACGTTTCCAAATTTACAACTCAATCCTATTATTACTATTCGTGTGACAGTGGTACTTCGATTTTTATTACTTTATGCTGTTTCTCACTTGTTATCATTTGTGTCAACTAAGTTTGCATACACACGATTTAAAATAGTTATTCAGGAATGTTCAGACGCACACATCATTTATTAATAAGCATTACTTTAGTTTATCTTATATTTAAAATTGTCATACTTCTTCTCCGGTTATTATCTGAATGGTGAAACTACTTTTCTGCGTGAGATCTTAATTTAATTTTTTCAAATATAGGGATTTAACCCTAACACATTTCGTTTGTAGATCTATAAAGAATTAATTTAAAGTATATAAACCACACCTTTTTCCGAACCACTTTGATCTCAGAAATTCGAATATACAGTCAAAAATAAGTGTTATTATTCGAAAAAGTAAAGTTGAGAAAAATTTTATTATTTAGATGACCCCTTAAGCAAAAGTTTAAATAATAACAGATATATGAATATTTGTGAAATCGCGTTTATAATATTTTCTCTCTTACTGTGGCTGAAAAGAAAGCGTTTCCAAGAAGCCACAGATGTATACGTACTGTAATATTGAAAAGTCCAGAAACTCGTTGGTGATGTTAATGAGTCAAAACGAAGAAGTGAAACGAAAAATGAATAATTTTACATGACTTTGTAGAAATAAATTTTTTCGTTTGAATAATAATAATAATAACGCAATATAATTTTCCTTAAAAACGAAAAAAAAAAAAATCGTATAGATAACATAAAAATAATGAAACATTTTCTGTTTAAAAAAAAATCTGTCTTTAAGAAAAAAAAGTACATTCTTGTACACTTCTTAATACTTTCACAGAAAAAGAGAACATCTAAGAAATTCAT
Source organism: Salticus scenicus (assembly GCA_963930645.1). NCBI lineage: Eukaryota > Metazoa > Arthropoda > Arachnida > Araneae > Salticidae > Salticus > Salticus scenicus. The sequence continues at coordinate 29,777,149 of OZ005662.1, forward strand.
TTAAAGCAGCTCAAGGATACTTTTCATATATATATATATATATATATATACATATTTATGTCGATATAGCTATGCTTTCCCTTGGGAAGATAATTTTTCATTGGAGTTGTAACTAAATCACTTTAAATATATTTATAAGTGCAGAAGACATAGAAAAATATTAAAGTGTTTTTCAACAATAAGCAAAGGGTAAAAGGTAAATAAAACGAAACTTCCTAAATAAACAAATAAATTTAAAAATACTGCAAAACAAGAAAAGCAATTTTTTGAAGAATCTATTATACTTAATACACATATACTTAGAAATAAAAAAAAAAAAATCTCCGAAACCAGTAAAACTTTAGAAGAAAGCCACACCGCTTGACTCAGAAATATAGAATTGCAACTTCTTTTACGATAAATTTATATACCAAATTGTTAGTTTAGCATTCGAGTGGTATGGAAATTCAGAAAACTGTAAAACTTAGCTTTTCGCTTCTTCCATGGCAAGAATATATTGCAAATGCAAATCACATCGGACAGATTCGACATTTTTCAATTAAAGGAAATACGCACATTCAATTACCACTTAAAATGTACCTGTAACAATACACGAAAATGTTTGATAGAGTTGATTTCATTTTCGGCTTTCATCTAATGGTATATTCAGAACCGCTTGAAAAAGCAAAGCACTCTAAAACTGACCTGTTTGTTGCGGCAGTAATAACTGATGAAAATGAGACGCAATCAGTTGATTTCTGCTACTCACACACAATGAATGATTTTACATTTGTAACCCGGAAACCAGAATATAAGCCAGGAGTGTTCGGAATCTTCAAACATATCACTGTCAGTTTGGATGACAAACGTATCAGTCTTGATTGGGATGATGCTAATACATTACGTAGTCTTCAAATGGAAACAAAACACTGACAAAAGATTGCTTCACAATTTTGCAAATTTGATGAAGCATAGTGCGCTGATAACACCTTTGTCGTTTTCAGAAAATCTCCTCATGTATTCATGGGTGGTCGAAGCCGTGATCCTCTGCCTATCTTACGACTCCATTTTTCTGCCCCTCCTCTCGTTTCCACCAGTGGTTAAAATAAGTTTTATTGAACTTGACATCGGCCGTTCACAAAAGAGATTTCCGATGTATGTGGCAGGTGGCATACATTAAAGGAGTTATCGTTGAGTGTTTGTGGAATACAAAACAGAGACATTTAAGAGTGATTTAAACTACGGGCCTGTCTTCGAAAATCTCATTCGTGAATATAAGAAGCAAAATCTTGCTTCTTTCATGAATTTGATTCCCGTAGAAATTTTAACTGGAAAATTGTTCAACTCAGAAGATCGTTTCTGCAAAACTTTGCCTGAAAAGACGATTCGAAGAGGCTTCTAAAGCAAAGAGCTAATAGATACGTTCGTTCGTCGAATAATAGCTTCAGGTATTTACTTCAAGCTAATTGGAGAAATTTTGTTTTCGACTCATCTTTTGATTTTCTCCTGTAGCTCGGAGTGAGAAGGCTCTAACCGAAAGTTGACTCTCACAGATGTTGCTCCAGTGTTCATATTCCTCTTGTATGGCATGTCTCCGGACCACATCTTGGGGTGAGTCCTGGACCGTCACCAATTGCCCATCTGTGCAGCACTAGTGCGACGAAAAAACCCAACCAACGAATCCTCTTGTGTGGTTACTTTATATCGCTTTTGGTTCTTCTGGGAGAACTGTATTTAGCTCGCAAGAAAATTGAAAAGAGAAAAAGAAGAAATATATGGAAAATGACTACTGTAATAGGATTTTGAAATTTTTTTTTTTCTGAATTATAACTTGTTAACTTATTAATTATTAATTTTATACTATATGTGTATATATATAATGAACATTTTGAAATCAAAGTAAAACAATTTTATTTATTTATTTATTTTATTTTATTTTATTTATTTAATTTTTAATTAATTTATTTATTTATTTATTATTATAATTATTATAATTATTATTATTATTATTATTATTACTATTATTATCATTATTTTGTAAATTTTAATTTAAATTTTAATAATAATTCATTAATTCATTTATTTATTTACTTATATATATAAATTCATATTCACTGAAAAGTGACTCTATAAATTTTAATTTTAATTTTAATATTAATTAATTCATTTATTTATTTACTTTTATATATAAATTAATATTCACTGAAAAGTGACTTTATAAATTCACTAAAAATATTTTCCCTTTGTTACTTTACGCTAGACTCACTTTACACTTCAACATATTTCCTATTCAAGAATGACGCATTCTCAGTTCAGTAAACTTCAAGTGAAGTCTAACAGACGACACATATCATTCACAGTATCACGATTTATCTTTCAAGGAAATTTTATTGTCACAATATATTTACATGCATGAAAATCACAAGATCACAAAAATAGTATTTCCCTCCAACATCTGCGCAATGGTGCAAAAGAACAATATTGTTCGTTGCATTAAATCTTTTCTGTCCATAGTGAAACCATTTTTTGGTGTACATAAAATTCAGAAAATGACAGGTTAATTCTGTATAATCTACACATTAGTACAACAGATTAACTGTTTTATCTGTTCACTTGATATATTTTTATTATTATTATTATTATTATTGGAAAATTGCTAAACTAATTTTTAAAAATTGTTGTTAGACACGCAGCTGATCATGAATAACTATTAATAAAAAACTAGAATTTTTAATTTTCGTCGAATTTTAGTTCTGAAATATCTACTTGTTCACCAGATTCAAATCAAATAATAATTATTTTGGTAAATAAATTCATCTTTAAATAAATACTGAAAATTGCAAAAAAATCACAACAGTAGTTTCGCCTCAAAGTAACAGCACGCCCTTCATCGGAGGAAAAGAAAAAAGAAAAATACAAGGAGTGTAACATTTAGGAAGGCAAAAGTGCATACCTAAAACTGCAATTAATCAATCGTGCCTACCAAGAAATTTAAAGTAGCTTCCGAATTTCCCTTTCTCTGAAGCACCGTTTGTTAAATTTCGTAGTAGTGCTTCTATTCACAAATAAGACAAGAACGAAAATTTTAAAAATCGATTAAAACAGTGAAAATATACTGATAGATTGTTGCATACACAAAAATGCTAAAGCTTCAGTTTTAGTTTGAAAGCAAAAAGCGTTAAATGGTTTCTTTAAGCAAATGAAAATTAAGACGCATAAGATGCAACTTTCTATTTCAACTTTGTTATCCAACTGAACAAGGCTTTCAAGTTCTGTGGATTTAATCCCGTTACACGGCAAAAGTTAACATTTCGAAAAAAGTAAAGTCGTTAGAGCGAAATGTAACACTATATAAAAAGGAATATAATAAATGTAATATTAATTAGAAAAAGAAAAACAAGTTCTAAAACATTTTTGCATTCTTTATATTTGTTAATCGTTTTCTCAAGTTTTATTTTATTTTTTAATTCGCTTTCATTAAAGTAGAACTAAAAGTAGTAATACCGCTTAACATAATGTGTAAATCTGTTCTAATAACAACGTTGATGATAAATGTATATAAAAATGTAGAAAAGCTTGTAAGTAACTCTACATTTTGCTACCATGTTCTTACGATATACAAAATTATTTCTGAACTTTGGAAGTATTAAGAAAGACTGTCGTGCACACATGTTATAAATCAAAATAAATTACATCATAGACGCGACGATTAATATTCTAAACAGTTTTTGAACCTTTTCAAAAAAATCAAGTTTGTTTCAAAAACATTTAACAATTAGAATTACAATGTAAAATTCCGCTAGAACTTTTATCAAAATAACTTGCAGATAAAAAGTTCCTCAAAATTTTATAAGAAAATATTTTTTCTTATAAAAGTTTCGTAAATACAAGTTCTTGTCGAACCTTATTTTATGTATAAAAGTTCTAAAAACAGACGTTCTTGTAAAAGATATTTTATAACCATAACTTTTCGCATGTAACTTCACCAACTTATTCATAAACATTTTCAAACTTATTCACTTTACACTCACTTGTAAATTCTCAAGCTTAGAGCCTGATCTGGGATCACCGGGAGGAAACCTTGGGAGACAGTGGATTCAGTGTCGTAATCATTTAGTATTCAAAGGGCGAAAAAACACTCAAATGAAGGTGCAAACTACATTTATTCTTTATTCTTTAATTATTATTATTACTATTATTATTATTACTATTATTATTTTTATTATTATTTAAACGCATCTGTTACTTCTTCTAACGTTCCAAACTTTGTTGTAAGACTATCAAAACGTATTTGGCTGGAGTTGCCTTAATTTTACAATTTAAAAATTTAAATAAAATAAATATCCAAAAGTAATAATAATAATAAGTAACTCCAGTTACGGTATGAAATTAGTCAAAGCTTATCTTTAATTATTCCCTTATTTTATTTTGCATTGCGATGAATTAGTGGGAGGGGGTATATTTAATGTCCTGGCTCTTGATACAAGGATTCGCTATAAGAGGTACTATTTCACATACAAACACATTTAAACACACACACTTTATACACAAACTAAACATGACTTGACACTCTCAGAGCTGTCAACATCTTAATTAATAATCCGGAGGATTGTTAGTGTCCGCCTTTTCTTCACATCAGTCTTTTTTTAGAGAACTTTTGCTCTTATTTCATCGTAAGTGCATTTAAAGGGAATTGCTATTGAAATTAAGTGGTGTGAGAAGCGGGCAGGTACTAACAGTACTCCGGATTACGTTGGCAGCTATGCATACTTCATTCAGCGGGTAATAATTTCTCCCCTTCGTCCTTTGAAGAGAAAAAGAGAAAAAAACATTACTGTGAGGTACAGCTGCCAACTTGTGTGTTTTCTGCTTTCGGAAATTTTTAATAGACATTTTTAATAAGCTTTTTTGTAGTTTTCTCTGATTAAACAGGGTGGAATTTTTTGCAAAGTGGTGTTAAAAACCACACGAGTTGGCACCTATCGTGTTATATTCTAGAATATGTTTCAAAGAAACTGAAAAATACTCACTTTAATGTTTTGAAATTAGTATTCATTGTTTCACTGCAGAACTACCACTGTTATAAAATTCTAGCATTTACTACACATCACTACTACTTTGGTTATCCGCAAGCTATGTACTTCGATGTGAAATTAAATGCACTCAATGTAAATCATTTTGTGTACACATATTATGTATCACGAAAAGAAAATGTTCCCACCCATCTGTTTTCTGATTAAAATGTATGTTATGGTACCTGTTGTCAAGTCACAAAGTAACCTTCAAGTGCAAATTGTCGCTTGCTTAAATGTTTCGCCACAGCCATGTAACTGAGTGTTCAATAAATTTTGATTGCATGATGAACTTGTAATGTGTATAGTTTTACTAATACTAAAATAAAATAAATGCACAAATTTACGAATAACAAAACCAGTGTTGGGCATAATTGATTAAAAAGTAATGAATTACAATTGAATTACAATTAAATTACAATTATATTTATTTTACTGTCAATCGATTAACAAGTAATTGATTACAAATAAATTGAATTATTACAAATAAACTAAATAAATAATTAAAATTATTTGCAATCAATTACTTTTTAATTAATTGACAGTAAAGTGATTGTAATTGTAATTTAATTGTAATTTAATTGTAATTCAAGTACTTTTTAATCAATTATGCCCAACACTGAACAAAACACATTTTTTTTTCTGGTGAACTGCTTGTAATCTGCATTGTTTTAACCCTTCATCGACCGACAGTACTTTAAAGTATCAGTAATTTAAAAAGCGTTTAAAAATGAATTTATGGAAGAAATGTGAAAAATATTTTTAAGAATCTATATATCTTCTTAAGTCTCACTACAAGACACTAATCGTTACACGTAGCCGGTTTTGTTCCAGGAAATTCCAAAAATATGTTTAGTTAAGTTTTTTAAATCTAATTTAGCTCCTGGAATTGAAAATGTTTTTTGATGAAATTTATCCAAACTGTGCAATAAAAACTTTATGACCTGATAATTGTACATTTTCAATATGATTGTGTATGCTATAACAAAAATATTCGGCTTTAATGTTGAGTAAAAATTATTTAAATCAATTTATTTATTTTTTTTTCTAAACAAGAGCATATTAACCGGTTTTCCAAGAACATACAGAAAGCGTTCCGATAATTGATTGGTGTGTCTTCACATGTAAACTGTTACGTTCCTTTTAAAATATTATGAAGAAGAAAAAAAAAAAGGTATATAATGTTTTATTTGAAGCTATAATGCGAAGATCTCAAATAAATTTCAAGTTAATTTACGTTTTCAGCAATTAACAAAGGCTGTTAATATAAGACAATGAGATTTCAATTTACACTTTATAAATAAATATATATTACAAAATTGTTGTTATAAATGTGTTCGTTTAAAGTAATGTTACTTAAATTATTTTTGTTTGAAGAGCAGGGAAGAGGTTTTATTTAGAGACTATAAAAATAACAGTTCTGCTTCGAATTTCTTTATTTTACCGACGAACAAATAGCCAAGAGAAGGACACTTACATTATTTTTTTACAGACCACATGTACAGATTTCCCCGAACTCCTTTTTTATAAACATTCTTTAAGGGAAGAGTCTTCTGTAGCTCTTTCAAAATTTTCTGGAAATGAGCATACGGAGACTTCCCTTGTTAGAAACACGGTGGCATTATATTCAGTGTGGCGACAGATTCGCCTTCCCCCCTACCAGTATGTTTATATAATAATTCTTTGCTATATTAACCTTGCAAACTTACCACTAAAAATTCCTAAAGATAAATACGGGTGGAAAAATTAGGGATACAATTTTGCCTATTGTCACCCTGATATCATATACCAGTACGTTTTCATTCAAACTATTAAGATTCATTCCGGAATATATTTTTTAATTTTACTTTTAAAACATAGCACAAAAAGAGAGAGAAGAAAAAAAAAACATTTACCGTAATTTTTGGCTTATAATCCGCAGATAAGATATGTCATTCCTGGAACAGAAATTTTGTATAACAGAAAAATCTATATATTATATCGAAGAAACAGCACATACATATGTAACTTAATTTGTAATTTAAAATTTTTGGTGCAAAACTGACTCATCTTAAATGCGGATTACACGCTGAAAATTACGGTATTTTTATTTATTTATTTATTTATTTAACTTTCATCGTAAATTCTTTAGTATGTTAATATTAAATAAGCATAATTACCTTGTGTCTCGAAAGCTTAAAATGTGCTACAAAAAACCACTGATAATAAACAAATTTAAGATTAAAATTTAAATTTTTATCTTTTTTTACAGCTTAGTGGTATGAAAAACATAACACATACCCAAGTTTTATTCTGAGTCATTACACAGTGGTATATTTTTTGTTGCCAACTTTCATTTATGTTTAAATGCATCTATTTGAAAAATATATTAAATATTATATACAGGGTGATTATAATTAAAGTTACGATTTTAAAATGCTATAATTTTAAAACTACCCTTCAGAGTGATCTGATATTTTATCAGAGCAATCGTGAAGCAATGAAATTTTTTTGGCATAGGAAAAAAAAAGTTCAAAAATGGGTCGTTAAATATCCGTAAAGTATTTGTTTGTGGGAAGAGCAGGGAAGAGGTTTTATTTAGAGACTATAAAAATAACAGTTCTGTTTCGAAATTCTTTATTTCACCAACGAACGATAAATAGCTAAGAAAAGGACACTTAAATTATTTTTTTGCAGACCACATGTACAGATTCCCCCGAACTCCTTTTTTATAAACATTCTTTAAGAGAAGAGTCTTCTGTAGCTCTTTCAAAATTTTCTGGATATGAGCGTATGGAGACTTCCTTTGTTAGAAACATTGTAGCATAATATTCAGAGTAGCGACAGACTCACCTTTCCCCCCTGATTCTTCTAGCAGTATGTTTATATAACAATTTTTTGTTTTATTAAACTTGCAGACTTACTACTAAAAATTCGGAAAGAAAAATTCGGAGGTAAAAATTAGGGGGGGAAATGTAGCCTATTGTCCCCCCGATATCATATACCAGTACATTTTTATTCAAACTATTAAGATTCATTCCATAATATTTTTTAAATTTTACATTTAAAACATAGCACAAAAAGAGAGAGAAGAAGGAAAAAATTAACATTTACCTTAATTTTTGGCGTATAATCCGCAGATAAGATATGTCATTCCTGGACCAGAAATTTTGTTATCACAGAAAAATCCATATTATTTCAGAGAAACAGCACATACATATGTAACTTAATTTGTAATTTAAAATTTTTGATACAAAACTGACTCACCTTACCTGGGGATTATACTCTGAAAATTAACTTTCATTGTAAATTCTTTTGTCTGTTAATATTAAATAAGCATAATTAAATTACCTTGTGTCTCGAAAGCTCAAAATGTGCTACAAAAACCCACTGATAATAAACAAATTTAAGATTTAAATTTTAGTTTTTATCTTTTTTACAGGTTAGTGGTATGAAGAACATAACACATACTCAAGTTTTATTCTGAGTCATTACACACTGGTATTTTTTTGCTGCTAAAAACATCATTTATATTTAAATACCTCTATTTAAAAAACATAGTGTTACAAAAGTGTAAATAATTGTGTTTATTTCTGTATAAATTCTTTCAAAGAGGCTTAGTAAGTTGATAAAGTGCTAATTTTGTGCATTTCTAGTCGTTTTAGCGTTGAAATAGCCTTATTTTCCCTTAAAAACGCATTAAAAAGCCCCAGTAATGCAGGTAATGGATTTGGCGCTAAATTTGGCGACTTTTTCCCACCTTGGCGATTTTTTTGGCGACCTTGGCGAGAAAATCCTTATATGGGATATACCAAATATGGAAGCTGTAAGTTGATTGGTTGACCACTTTCTAGAGTTTTCTCGAAAAATCTGGGTTCCATGGAACAGTATATAAGGAGCGCTTCCTCGCCAAGGCAGTCAGTTCAGTTCACATCTCAGCCAGCTTCGCTAGTGCTTGCATTGCTCTTGAGCCTCTTTGGAAGAGACTTGCTTTATGTGTTATTGCTATACAGTTTGTACTGTGGATTTGCTATTGACAGCTGTTGTTTAAGCTGTGTTTACTGTTTGAATTGAAGCTCATACTTGGTTTATAGACCTGCATTTTTCTGGAATTTTCTGTGAATAAATTACTGAATTTTTGTACGTTTGGCCTTTCATTCTCAGACAACTCACGAACCCCCAAGTACGCAACATTTCTGGTGTCAGAAGTGGGATTGTCTGTGAATGGTTATAACTAGAGCTATGGAGGAACAGATGGAGAAAACTCTAGAAAGTGGTCAACCAATCAACTTACAGCTTCCATATTTGGTATATCCCATATAAGGATTTTCTCGCCAAGGTCGCCAAAAAATCGCCAAGGTGGGAAAAGTCGCCAAATTTGGCGCCAAATCCATTACCTGCATTACTGGGGCTTTTTAATGCGTTTTTAAGGGAAAATAAGGCTATTTCAACGCTAAAACGGCTAGAAATGCACAAAATTAGCACTTTATAAACTTACTAAGCCTCTTTGAAAGAATTTATACAGAAATAAACACAATTATTTACACTTTTGTTACACTGCCCCCCCTCCCAAGGACTGCACGTCCCGGGCAGTGCAACCCTTGGTTAAGAGGCGAAACTAACCAAATTTACACAATCTAAAATACAAAAACTAAGTTGCATATAACAGAATCACCCGGCTTCAACATCACTGCAGGGAAACTAAGAGGAGGCCATCTCGCGGGGCGGAGGTTGCCTAAAATTAAAGAGCCCCAATTTACAGTATTTCATGTTTCATCGATGAGTGGTGGCGATAATGGACTTCACGTCTATGGCCAAGTTAACAACACCACCTGCCGGATGATTCTGGACACAGGAGCCAACGTGACCATCATTAGAACGGATTTGGCTCAAGAACTAAAAGAGAAGATCATTTGGACGCCGCCCTGCGTGAAACTCCAGACTGTGACCGGAGACGAAATCAAAATATATGGGAAAATGAACTTGACCATCACTTTTGGGAATGCCAGTTACCATCATATGGCATATGTGGCTGATATAAGAGATCCTTTAATCATTGGAGTTGATTTCCTGAGAAAATTTAACTTTCAATTGGACTTCAAGATTAATGAACTGCATTCGAGTTCGGAAGACATCGCTGTGTTCAACACTGAAAATCAAGACATTCAGACAATTTGCCAGATAACAGCCAAGTCTGAAATTTCCATCCCTCCACACACAGAGACAATAGTTTCAGGAACACCACCTACAAAGCAATACTTCCGCTATGGACTGATTGAATACCCGAATACAGACAATAGCCCAAGAGGAGTTCTGGTAGCTTCATCTCTAGTTGATCTCTCAAAGAGTACTATTCCTGTGAGAGTCGCAAACATCAGCGATAAGGTCCGGACAGTGAAGAAGGGTGAGGTGTTAGCAACCTGCACTCCTGTTACATGCATCAACCGCCCCATGCAATCAACCGAATCCAAGTCTTCTGAGCAATTAACAACGGAACTACTCAAGAATGCAGAGTTAGGAAAGGAACAGAGATGTGCTGCGGAGAAGCTACTCCAAGAATTTAAACACCTTTTTTCTCGAACACCTGAAGTCGTCGGGCGAACGAATATCACCCAGCACAGAATTGATACAGGAAATCATCCTCCAATCAAACAACATCCAAGAAGACTTCCTTTTGCTAAACAGGAAGAGGTCACTGAACTTCTAAATGAAATGCAGCACAATGACGTCATCGAGCCATCAAAGAGTCCTTGGGCCTCTCCCATAGTACTGGTGCGAAAAAAGGATGGTTCAACAAGATTTTGCGTGGATTATCGTCGTTTGAATGACATCACGAAGAAAGACAGTTACCCTCTTCCCAGAATTCATGACACATTAGACACACTTGCTGGCAATAAATGGTTCTCGACGTTGGATCTGAAGAGAGGTTACTGGCAAGTAGAATTACATCCTGATGATCGTGAGAAGACTGCATTCACCACGGGACAAGGACTGTGGCAATTTAAAGTTATGCCGTTCGGATTATGTAATGCTCCTGCCACCTTTGAACGCCTGATGGAGACAGTGCTAAAAGGACTTTCCTATGAATCCTGTCTGGTGTATTTGGATGATATTATCATTGTGGGGCGCACCTTTGAAGACCATCTACGAAACATCCGAAAGGTGCTGGAGAAACTCAGAATGGCAAACCTCAAATTGAATCCAGGCAAGTGTAACTTGTTCCGTCGTTAAGTGAGCTACCTCGGCCATATCATCTCTGCCGCAGGTGTGAGAACTGATCCTGAGAAGATCTCTGCAGTCGAGAACTGGAGTCGCCCTGAAAATATACACCAACTACGAAGTTTCCTGGGGTTATGCACTTACTACAGGAAGTTTGTCAAGGGTTTCTGAAATATTTCCAGACCACTGCACAAGCTGACGGAAGCCAAACAGAAGTTCCTGTGGACAGATGAATGTGAAAAAGCGTTCAAGCGACTTAAAGAGGCCTTAACATCATCGCCTATCTTGACATATCCACAGCCCGACAGACAGTTCATACTTGATACAGATGCCAGCCATGAGAGTGTCGGTGCTGTTCTGTCGCAGGAAATTGATGGTGAAGAACATGTCATTGCTTATTGGAGTAAATGCCTGTCTAAACCGGAGCGAAATTACTGTACCACCAGGAAAGAGCTACTCGCCATCGTAAAAGCCATAGAACATTTCCATCATTACCTCTATGGCAGAAGATTCCTGCTCCGGACTGACCATGCATCTTTAACGTGGTTGCTCCAGTTCAAGAACCCGGAAGGACAGATTGCCAGGTGGATACAACGCCTGCAGGAATATGACTTCGAGATACGTCATCGTAAAGGGACTATGGGAAAAATGGGTTTAGTTAGATAGTACACTCGGTATCGGACCACCTATCGTAAAGGGACTCTACATGGTAATGCAGATGCCTTGTCACGGAAGCCCTGCTCGGAAAGCTGCAAGTACTGCTCTAGAGCCGAACAGAAATACCTGCCGATAAATCCAGTTGCCTGCCAAGTTACTGTCTCAACACCATCAGATCAAGATCCCGATCCATGGAGTGACGAAGAACTTAGAAAAGCCCAGTTGGAAGATCCTGACATAAAGCCTATATTACAGCTGAAGGAGACGACCAGCAACAGACCTATCTGGCAGGACATTTCCAGATTTAGTCCCATTACGAAAAGTTATTGGGCACTTTGGGACTCTCTTCATATCAGAAACGGCGTATTATACAGAAAGTGGGAATCTGATGATGGGAAAAGCTTCCGATGGCAGATAGTATTGCCAAGATCAAGAATTCCAGATGTTTTAGAACAACTGCATAGTAGCTCTACCGGAGGCTATTTTGGGGTAATGAAGACCCTGCAGAAAGTTCGGGAACGCTTCAACTGGTGCAAGGCAAAGGAGGACGTGGAGAAATAGTGTAAATCCTGTGACGTTTGTGCGGCACGTAAAGGCCCGCAGAAACGAAGTCGAGGAAGACTGCAACGGTATAACGTGGGAGCACCATTTGAAAGGATTGCAATCGACATCTTGGGTCCTTTGCCACGGACCTCCAGTGGAAATAAATACATCCTCGTCGTGATGGACTATTTCACCAAGTGGCCTGAGGCATATCCTATTCCCAATCAAGAGGCATGCACAGTCTCAGAGGTCCTAGTGCAGCAATGGGTGTCAAGGTACGGCACGCCCCTACAACTTCATACCGACCAAGGTAGGAACTTTACCTCTGATGTTTTCAAAGGACTGTGTCAACTACTCGGCATAGACAAAACCCGGACAACACCCTTACATCCCCAGTCGGACGGCATGGTTGAGAGGTTCAATCTTACCATCCTGAATAACCTCTCTCTTCTAGTATCAAGGAACCAGCAAGATTGGGACTTGAAGTTGCCATTGTTCCTGCTGGCTTATCGAAGTGCTGTCCATGAAACCACCGGCTATACTCCAGCCCAGATGCTGTTTGGACGTGAACTTCGTCTCCCTTGTGATCTCCTGTTTGGTTGTCCACCCGATGCGCCTTCATCGCCCGAGGAGTACATCCAAGATCTCCAGGCACGATTTGAGGACGTACACAGCTTTGCTCGGGAGCGGATTAACATGGCAACGGAGAAAATGAAGACAAGGTACGATCTAAAGGCTACACAACATGAGTTCCAGGAAGGAGAGAAGGTCTGGTTGTGGAATCCTGTTCGACGCAAAGGACTCTCTCCCAAGTTACAGTGCAACTGGGACGGACCATACACAGTCTTAAAAAGGCTGAATGATGTAGTGGTGCGGATCACTAAAACACCTTCATCAAAACCGAAGGTGGTGCACTATAACAGGCTAGCCAAGTACCACAATTAACGGTAATATTAAAATTTAAAATGTAAATACTGGTAAAATTTGCGCATGCGTAATGTAAATATTTGAACATATTCGTGAATTTTGTAAATATTTCTCACTTGATTTGTATTTCTATTTTATCGTTATATGCAACTTAGTTTTTGTATTTTAGATTGTGTAAATTTGGTTAGTTTCGACTCTTAACCAAGGGTTGCACTGCCCGGGACGTGCAGTCCTTCGGAGGGGGCAGTGTTACAAAAGTGTAAATAATTGTGTTTATTTCTGTATAAATTCTTTCAAAGAGGCTTAGTAAGTTGATAAAGTGTTAATTTTGTGCATTTCTAGTCGTTTTAGCGTTGAAATAGCCTTATTTTCCCTTAAAAACGCATTAAAAAGCCCCAGTAATGCAGGTAATGGATTTGGCGCCAAATTTGGCGACTTTTTCCCACCTTGGCGATTTTTTTGGCGACCTTGGCGAGAAAATCCTTATATGGGATATACCAAATATGGAAGCTGTAAGTTGATTGGTTGACTACTTTCTAGAGTTTTCTCGAAAAATCTGGGTTCCATGGAACAGTATATAAGGAGCGCTTCCTCGCCAAGGCAGTCAGTTCAGTTCAGATCTCAGCCAGCTTCGCTAGTGCTTGCATTGCTCTTGAGCCTCTTTGGAAGAGACTTGCTTTATGTGTTATTGCTATACAGTTTGTACTGTGGATTTGCTATTGACAGCTGTTGTTTAAGCTGTGTTTACTGTTTGAATTGAAGCTGATACTTGGTTTATAGACCTGCATTTTTCTGGAATTTTCTGTGAATAAATTACTGAATTTTTGTACGTTTGGCCTCTCATTTTCAGACAACTCACGAACCCCCAAGTACGCAACAATATTAAATATTAAATACAGGGTGATTAGTATTAAATTTACGATTTCAAAACGCTATGATTTTAAAACTACCCATCAGAGCGATTTGATATTTTACCACAGCAATCATGAGGTAATGAAATTTTGTTTGGCAAAAGGAAAAAAAAATCTGGAGTGACTCCACTCGACTTTCCGAACATTGAGTAATTAACAGTTTTGTAGATAAATTAAAGAAAGAGGAGTTTTTAAGCAAACAAAAGAGAGAAAACCATAATAGAGTGTTTGAGTATTTTTCTGCATATATTACACGTTGTTTTATTTAACGCTACTGAACTTTCAGCTCATAGATCATAATGATAAAGAATTTTTCGTTGTGTCCCTGTAAAAACCTATAAATGCTAGCTTCACCAAAATGCTTATAGTTAGTGCAAGAGTGATTTATAATACTCATATAAATTTTCAGCTCAATTGAATAAGTCGTTTAGATGCTATCGTACTTTTAAAAATTTGGTCCCTTAGGCCATAATGATAAAGAATTTTTCTTTGTGTCCCTGTAAAAAAAACTGTAAGTGCTAGATTCACCAAAATCTATACAATTGGTGCAACTGTGACCTATAACATGTGTACAAATTTTTTGCTCAGATTAATAAGGCGTTTAGACGCTATCACACTTTTAATAATTTGGCCCCATAGGCATAATGATAAAGAATTGTCTTTGTGTCCCTGTAAAAAAACTATAAGTGCTAGAATCTCCAAAATCTATACAGATTTAGTATTTGTGACCTATAATATGTGTATAAATTTTTTGCTCAATTGAATAAGGCGTTTAGATGCTATTGTACTTTTAAGATTTTGCTCCCATAGGCCATAATGATAAAGAATTTTTCTTTGTGTCCCTGTGAAAAAACTATAAGTGCTAGATTCACCAAAATCTATAGGGTTCGTACTATGGTGACTTACAATATACGTACCAACTTTCAGGTTATTCGAACAAAGCGTTTAGACGCTAGCGTGTTCACTCACAGACATACACACATACATACACACATACATACACACACACATACATACATCATCGCAAAAATAGTGAAAACGGAATCATTGGACCTCGAAACGTATAGAAACATCAAAATCTCAAATTCGGATTTTTGACATGATTACAATACTTTCCTCACTATAGTCTTCGGAAAGTAAAAAGTTCTAAAATGTGTCGTTAATTAACCGTAAAATATTTCTTTCAAAAAGCTCCTCTTTTTCTCTTTCCACTATTCCTGTTTCCGCTTTAAACACGTATTCTTGTCTTTTTTGCAAAAAACATTGTTGTAAACCCTATTGTAAACCCTACTGCAGTAGTCTATTGTTTCCTACTGTTCCATAGTGTTTCTAACAACATTCCTGTGTCTAATAAGTCTATTTAGGCGTTTCCCCTGACATTACCCTGACAGCCCCATCTATAGGAACATGTTGGAACTACTTTTTTCTTCCACCAAACAAAATTTCATTGCCTCAAGACTGCTTTGGTAAAATACCAAATCGCACTGATGGGTAGTTTTAAAATTATAGCATTTTGGATTCGTAACTTTAATTATAATCACCCTGTACTATATTAATTCTCTCATCGTGTAGCCTCAAACGACATTTCTACTTAAAAAATAATCTTATTGTCTAATTAAATAACCTTATTGACTACTCTAGGTTCATGATTATAAGTTACAATTTTACATCTCGCACCATTTGGAGAGAGATTTTATGCTTTACAAAAGCCAGGCTTAAACAGTTTGAAAGGTGTCTATTTGAGTTACAAAAATCCGGTTGAAATACTTAGAGAGTTAAAAAAGTTATCATTTTCAATTTTAATGGCATCGTTTTGACTAGTAAATCATAGAAAAAAATCAGGATAGCATTTTTGGGACTTATGACTTTAAAAACTTATTCAGCAATATATAAAATTAAGTTTATATTCCAAAAATTGTCATCTCAACACAGTCGGGGAGGGGGGAGGGGGTTGATTCAGCTATATATTCTGTTTCACCTTAACTTAGGAACAATTTATTATGAGCACAATCTTAGTTACGATAATACACAACTGTAACATTATATTGACGATAAAACTGTTTTTCATGTTAATATTAATTTTCCTAAATTGATTAAATTAGATCATGCTTCTAAATTAACTGTAAAGAACACTCCTTTTAAAATTAAGGAATTGTCTTTTAAGACTTGGAAAATCAACTTAACGGAAAATATATATATATATATATATATATATACGGTATTTATGACTAATGAAAAGAGATTTTTTAATTAGGGTTACTTATTTATATTTTATCACATACACTGCACGTCAGATAACGTTATAATCGCTATATCGTCTGCGTCTGAGCACTAACATAAATCAAAATGATAAAATAGGCGAAATAAAAATGTGGCATTTGCTATCATATAACATTATAATTATAGAAAATAATTTTTGTTCTTGAAGTATTAAAACATTTATCAAACTACAAACTTTATAAAAAAAATTCACTTTACAACACGTATAAAATGGTACATTTAATTAAAATTATCAATTAAAATTACAACTTGTCAAGGTCTTTCGCCCTGACCATCAGGGCATCATCAGGACAAAGCCTTTTTTTTTTTTTTTTTTTTTTTTTTCCTTTCTTTTTGTTACGATTACAGCACCATTTGAATTATATATACAAAAATGATTCATGGTACAGTTACAGTTATTACAGATGAAACAGTTAAAACAGATGACCCATAGATGAAACAGTCTGAAAAACTGAATTTAGTCGAGCTTCGATTGGTTACCATAGAGACACTTGTTGTGAGACGGTTGAGTCTTTCTTGGATTCAAATCTACTTGAGACTTTACTATGTCCCCACGGAGCAGCCCATATTTTGCAGCATAGGGAACTCGCATTAATTTAGATCATCAAAGGAAACACGGAGAAAACTTTCAAATACCGCAACGGTTGAGTCACTTTTATGGAGAATTGTAGAGGAAAATTTGCAGAAACTGCAGAAGTTTTTAGATCATTTTCATCAAGGAGAGGCAGAACTAGCGTTTAGATGAAACACCAGGGCAGATTAAAAAAAACATTCGCTGTTAACATTCATTGAGATCGACAAACAATTGAAAGGAAATTGTATTAGATATGTGGTTGTATTAAAATATACCATATTTTAGGAAGGAAGGCAGCATCTTTAGAATTAATTGAATTATATTTAATTATATTTATAGCTTCGGAGACTATTAATTCTGAACTAATAGGTGGAGAGGATATAATTTCTGCTTGATCCCAAAGAGGTAAAGCGGAGTTCTCATAAATAAAGTTGACTAAGGCTGAACTCTTTCCTTCCTTGACGTTGCGAATATGTTCTTGAATTCTTTTGTTTAAATTTATTTTGGTTTGCCCGATATAGAAAAAAATATCTTTGTTGTGTTTTAGTGGTATTGTATAAACTCCTCCAGAGGGTCTAGTTGAGTCACAATCGTTTAAACTTAAGTGTTTAATAATTAAAGGAGAACTGAAAGGAATAAGTATATTGAATTTACGAAAAATAAACAGTTTAAAATCAATAAATTCGTTACAGAAAGGCAGACTATTACTAAATTTAATTTTAGAGGTTAATGTAGAAGTACTTATTGTAAAATAATTAACGTTAATTTTTAATTTTATTAATAATTTTGATTATAGTAGAATTTTTGTAACCTGCATCAATGCCAATTTCTAGAATTTTGTTTAATTGTTTATTTTCGCTACATTGTAAAGAAGTACTATATTTAAGAGCCCTAGTAATGTAAAAGTTAAAAAACGAAAATTTATAATTAGTTGGATGGGCGGAAGCAGCAGGAATAGGGAGGGGAACAATTAAATTTTTATAATAAGCATCAAACCATATTACGGAATTATCTTTTTTGCGATTAATAGAAAGATCTAAAAAAGGTAACGTTTGATGATATCTCTATGTGAGATAAGATTTTATTTATCAAACTACTAAACTTTATTTTTAAAAAATTTTCATATCCTGTGCTCAGTAAAGAAAACACTTTCATTATGTATAATATTTAACTTATAAAAAAAAAAAAAAAAAAAAAAAAAAAAAAAAAAAAAAAGATTTTCAAATCTACGAATAAGTTTGTGAAGTGTTGAATAAGTCTAGTGAAGTGTAGTTAATACTTTGGATACTAAACCACAGATGCTGCAGGAAAACAAAATAAACTAGCATGTTGTGGCCACCACAAGACATTCTTCTATACTTTCCTGTGCAATTTCATTAAGTGCGAATAATTTATTAAAACTATTTATCATAATGAATGCAAATTATTTTCATCTTAGGGAAATCTCACACTAAATATCCAAAGAAAAGTAGTTTTATAGTCTATAAATAACATCTTAAAAAAATGCGTTTTTATAATGGTTATCACACATATCAAGTTTCGTGCTGTTATATGCCATAGACGTATATATAGTCGCCCCGTTATCGATGAATTTTGCAGTATAGCAGCGCCACCTATTGGCCAATAATCATCCAAACTGAGTTAGCAAAATGTCTCATAATGGCCTTCTCACACATCAAGTTTTGTTTGATGATACGCAATAGAACCTGATATATAGCCTTCCTTTAAATTGTGGAAATCACTGTGTAGCAGTGCGACCTGTTGAACAGTTTACACAAAAAGTTGACACGCACTAAGTTATATTAAGGTGCATCTACATACAAACCTATATGCAATTCTCTGCCGTAGTTCCTGAGATATAGCCTTTCCTTAAATTGCGGAAATCGTTGTATAGCAGCGCCACCTATTAGCCGAAAAGCATTCAAATTGAATCAGCATAATATGTCATAATGGTTTTCCCACATATCAAGTTTTGTTCGATTATACGCAATAGAACCTGGGATATAACGTCCCCTGAAATTGCAGAAATCACTGCATGGCAGCGTCACCTGTTGAGCGGTAGACACGAAGAGTTGGTAGGCACTAACTTAGGTCAAAGTGCATCTACATATAAATTTATATGTAATTCTGAACAGTAGTTCCGGAGATACCGCCGCCACAAAATTTTTGTCTCTCTCTAACACACACACACACACACAGACGGACAGGCAGACTTATTATAGAAGTGATCAAATCGTGTACTAGACCTCTCAAAACATGTAAATCCGTCGAAAACCGGAAGTCGAAAATTTTTACGAATCCAATACTTTCTCCTATTGAATATAGAAGAAAATAATAAATAAGTAATAAATAATGCAGAGATGGGCAAAACATCCTTCATACAGAAGTTTAACAATGGAGACGGATGGAGACAGAGAGCTCTATTCTATGTTTATAAAATATAATGTTTTTTTTCTAGCAGTTAATTAAAGTGGCTTCTTTTTTTTCTTTTCATTTATCTATTTATTTAATTGTGAAAGACAAAATAATTGAAATGCATTTTGTATATCAAGGAGAGAGCAGTGTCCCACGCCTCTTTTTATACCCGAATTTGCAAAAGATATATTCACTCACATGTCACACATAACACAAGTAACTTATAAGAAAAAATAGCGGGACAAAACTACGTTCACAATATTACATTTTAATTGCAATAATTTTTTTAAGTTATTACTCGCTGAACAAATTATATGCAAGTATGGATATGGAATAGAGATGGTGTTCTACCCTCTTCACATCAATAAATTTTTCATATGTATAAAATATATGGATTCAAATTCTATGTAAAAGTGCTATGCAAAAGCGCGTATTCGCAGACCAAATTTTTTGTCTCAGAAAAATAACAATTGTACTTTCAAACTCTGAAATCAAATTAAATAAGTTTTACTACCTTATGCTTTCATAAATACATATCGAGATATTATAATAAGTCACGTAATATATATATTTGTTATGCTTTATTTTTTTAATTAGACACGACTCCTTAAAAAGCTACGTGAGATATAATTTTCTTTATAAGACGTGTTACCAAACCCCCATTTCAAAATTCCAAAAATCCGCGTCCTCCTCAGGTGCCCCACAGACCTAATTTTTATATATATAAAAAACAAAAAACTAAGTTTGTCTCAAATTAATTAAATGTTTTTTTTTTTTTTTTTTTTTTTTTTTTTTTCAGTTTTAAGAGGGTGGGAATTTTAGTGAAATTTTAAATCAGTCATAACATCCTACAGGGAAAAAAAATGTAGGAGAAACAAATTTGAAAATATTATTTACACGAAGAACACCTTTCCATTGAGATACACTTCTGAATTGAAATTTTCTATGGTACCCCTGTAATTCTCAGATCCTTTATTCATTTTATATTTTAATGACACGACTCCCCTATTCGAACATTTTCTTTAAAATTTTCGAAAATTAAGACAAGTATTTAAGATACAGATGGTAAGATGGGACTTTTGTCGAGCCCTGTATATTTCACGTTTGTATAATTCTTCCAACTATACAACTCCGTAAAACCAGTTGAAAAGCAGCATTGCGTTTTACTCTTCATTAATGCAGTACGAAAAGTGGAGGTATTTAATCAACTGGTTTAAATTTCACAAGCAATGAATTTTCAGTAAATGTAGCAGAACTATTATTATCAATCTAACAGATATACTTTTATGATAATGGTTAATTACTAGTTGCAATAGGCGTTCAAATTATTAGAAATTAATTTTTTTCTTTTTTTTTTCAATTATCTACTAAATTACTAGATGAAATGACCTTAAACTTCATACATGCAAAGAACATTTAAAAACTCATATTTTCCACTATCAGTTTAGTCCATAGTGAAATTAGAGGACCAAACACAAATTGAAAAAGAGCGAAAATACTTTGGATCACCCTGTATCATAAAAAGACTACAAACGACTCCTAATTTTAGTACATTGTTGCAGTATGTACAATATTTGTATGTTTTGGTGCAGAATTGCACAATTATTCAGCAGATATATATGTACAGTCGGTAACAAAAGTGTCCGAACACTAGCAGAAATTCCTATGTAGAAAATGTACGCTTCATACGGTTTTGTTAAGTAAATCCTTGTCAAATCCTGTTCTTAGTCAGCGTAAGAACATGATTCGATAAGGATTTTTTTAACAAAATCTTTTGAAGCGAATTTTTTTTACATAGGAATTTTTTCTAGTGTTCGGACACTTTTGTTACCGACTGTATATATATATATATATATATATAATACGCGACATGTGTAAAGCCACTAATGAAATTTCAGCTCTGGAAAATACCTTATATCTAGCTTGTTCGCGACAATTTGCTTAATTTTTACTCCATTCAAATGACCTTTCGACAAAAGTTGCTCTATATATCTATATTTCAAACTATAATCGAGCGCGATTCAAGGTATTTTCGCTCTACTTCAACTCGCGGTTGGTCTCCTTGCACTCTGGACTAAATCCATAGTGGAAAATATAATGTTTTTTGCCCTGCTCTCTGGGTCATTTGTTTTGTGATCAACCTTTTGAAAATCAGATCTTTAATAGTATTACTCCCTGGTTGCCACGATGAACAGAAGGTGATTCTTTAAGCTATCAGTAGATGGCAGCACTATGAAATAAACACTCTTAATCTACAGTAAGGAAAAGACCAGAAACATGAGCTTGTTTCCAATACCGATGTACAGTCGGTCAAAAAAGTGTCCGAACACTAGCAAAAATTCCTATGTAAAAAAAGTACATTTCGTATTGTTTTATTAACTAAATCCTTGTCGAATCCTATTCTTAGTCAGTGTAAGAACATGATTCGATAAGGATTTATTTAACAAAACCTTATGAAGTGTACTTTTTTTACATAGGAATTTTCGCTAGTGTTCGGACACTTCTGTTACCGACTGTATGTTAAATTTAATGATTAAATTTTAAAAATTAAATGATTAAGAAACCAAAGCTGTAATCACCAATAAGTATTTCATAGAATTTATGAAAAAGTTTTCCTATAAGAGAGGTCAAATGAAGAAATTTTTAAACGCACGGATGAAGAATCCCTTTACATGCCAAAACAGTATTTCAGGAAATATTTAATGTTGAAGCAGCGCAAAAAAGTTATAAAAGTTTTATAGATTCAAAAACTATTCATGGTAACCTTATCAGATTTTGTTAAGAAACATATCAAACTTGTGCTAGGCAGTATGTAACAATTTTTTATTTATTTATCCATTTATTATTTTTGTTTATTTATTTTATTTATTTATTTGTTTATTTACTTATTTATTTAGACAAATCTTTATATTTATTAGACGGAGGGGTATTAGTTTCAGTTTGGATTTTTTGTAGACCTGTTTTGTGTAACACCAAAATAAATTAGAAATATCAGTCCTATCGCTACAAATTTGGTACCAAATGAAAGGGTCGATTTTTCTGAATCCAGGAGTGCAAACAGTTTTTCGCCACGACAATTAGATTCTTTACATTTAACTAGCGCATGAAATTAAGGTGGTAACACTTCATTTTATTTCATTTAAGTCATTTAAAAAAATACGGGGCCCAGTTTTACGGTTAAAAAATGAGTTACAAAATAAATAAAAAATAAAATTTTTACAGATTGAAATTAATAGTCCTCCGTACTAAACCAAATTCTGTTTTTAACAAAATCTGATTTTTTTTTTTTTTTTTTTTTGTAGTACTGTATTGTTATTTACACTTACATCTTTATTTTCATTTATGAAAATGTCCAAATTTTCCTCCATGCAACAACAGGTTATTTGCACTACCAACGTTTCAAGATGATTTTTAAAGAATTTTTCTAGATATTTGACAAAATGTCTAAACTCGAAAGTGTCCAAATACTAATTGGTAGATAGTGCATGTATAACAGCGTTGTTTTATTATACTTTTTCCATCTTCCCCTCTTTCCGTTTTATTTTTATATTCTCTTACTGGTATATATGTTAGAAAAAAGATTGTTTTGGGGTAAAACTTTCGAATTTAACTTTTTGTTATCTTTGCTCGAAAGCAATTTATAATTAGTACAGTTTGGCATCTATAGCCTGCCCTAAACAAAATGAAATTAAGATTTTTTTTTTATATATATGTATATATATATATATATATATATATATGCATAAAATAATGTTTTGTGGTATGAACATCATTCTTCATCAGTTATTTACAGGATTACTCAAAGTATTTTGGGGCTATATTTGAAATTTGCTGGAAGTGTATTTCATTTTGTATTATGTGTTTTCATATAGGACTAATTTTACACATGCAATACGATTTGCATATACTTTATAGAAAACATGCAGGGCTACCCAAAATTAAGCTACACCTTCTTTTCTATAGAATTTAATTGATGGAAGTGCTTTGCTAAATTTTGCTATGTCGACGAACTCTGTTCAGGAAAGAACAATTTTCACACCCATACTATAAGCAAAGTATTCTTCTGACGTTCTATTTTTAACTCTGGTTTTTTATACAATATCCTGTTTTGAGGTTCCCTGAATATGAAAGTTCAAAGTTACCAGTTGATCTACATGCATCTTTCTTATCAACATAAATTAGAAACAAATAAATGCAGGTAATTCAAATTTGGTTCTTTAAACTTAGTGTTAGGTTTCCACTTGAAAAATTTCATCAAAATTGGCAAGTTTGAAGGCAAATTAAGAAAAAGCTTGATTTTTTTTTTCTAATAAAGGTAGACACTATAATTGATCAGGGTTTGAGGGGTGCTGCAGCCCCTTTCACACTGAATTATATATCAAATAAAAAATCTCCTAAGCCTATTTTAGATTATTTTTAAAGTAGGTTTTTATCTTTATTATTTTACCTTATTGGTCTGACGACTTAATCTGAAATCTATATTTATAGCATTGATATGCGTGGTAAGAGAAAGCCACGTGAGTGACACATTAAACTGATATCTATGCAGTAGCAGGCTTTGCCCGATTTGCTGGTCACTGTATTTTAATGAGTTTTCAAAACATAAATGAGTTATTGAAACGATTAAATAAATGCGTTTCGATTGGTGACTATTTTCTCTAAATTAGAACAATGTCGTTATATACAGCAGTGAATAAAATTACATATATATATATATATATTTATATATGTATATAAATATATTTGTGTATATATTATTTTTAGTTTCATTATGTTGCTTAGAAACACGGTTAATTTTAAGTAAACTAAGTATGCATTCACATTAATTTGTGGACAATAAAAATCAAGGAAAAAAGTATATTTTAATATTTAATAAATTGAAATTGTAGATAAATGAAAATAAAATATTTAAAATTAAAAACGTATTTTTACTTTTAATTTTTTTTTTTCTTTTTTCACTTTTTTATTTCCGCAGAAAGCATGTATAATGTTAAAGCTTTTGTCACTTGAGTTTTGTCAGAATTTTTTTTAAAACAAATGTTTAAGTTTTAATTATTTATTTTTAATTCACGGGTAAATGCTTTTTATGTTAAATAATTGACTAAATAAATAAAAGGATGTAAGCCTTCAAATTTTAGAGGCATCATCTGGAAACCTTTAATTTGCACATCAGAGAAAAATATTGTGAAAAAACGTGAAAAATCGTGTAAAACATAATTTTTACACGATAACTAACACGATCAAGAGGAATATCGTAAAACTAAACGTGTGTTGCAGAACTAAATGCAGTCCTTTTCAGAAATTGTACTTGCCATACTTTTTACTGTACTTCGCACACAGACAGACAAACAAACACTTTCTTTTATTAATATAGAATTTAATCTCAGTTTTTTTAAACAAATATATATTTACGTTAATAACTACATTTCTACTACCTCTAACAGAAATGGAGATTTAGATTACACTTATAAATATATGTACAGGGTGATTACAATTAAAGTTACAATTTCAAATGCTGTAATTTTAAAACTACCCATCACAGTGAGATTTGATATTTTACCAGAGCAAACGCGAGGCAATGAAATTTTGTTTGGGAGAGGAAAAAACTAGTTTGAATATGTTCCTATAGAGGGCGATGTCATGGTAATGTCAGGGGAAACGCCTATATGCACTCATTAAACACAGGAATGTTGTTAAGAACACAATGGAATAGCAAGAAACAATAAACTTCGAGGGTTAACTTTTTTAGCAGAAAGACAAGAAGAAGTGTTTACAGTGGAAACAGCCATAGTGAAAAGAAAAAAAGAGGAGCTTCATGAAACAAATAGTTTATTGATAATTAACGGCACATTTTGGAACTTCGTTTTTTTTTTTTTTTTTCTTTCTTTTGCCAAACAAAATTTCATTGCCTCTCGATTGTTCTTGTAAAATATCAAATTGCTCCGATGTGTAGTTTTAAAATTATAGCGTTTTGAAATTGTAAGTTTAGTTATAATCATCCTGTATAAATTTCTGTGAGGAATCGTGACAACAATTATACACACACACGCATAAAAGAAGAAAGAAATAATAAGAAAGAAAACCATGCGGTTCGCACTGATTATTAACACTTTCCAACTGTAGGTGCACTCGTTGCATTGTTTAACCATTATGGTTTTTTTATCCCACAAGGGACACGCAGAAGAATGGTAAGATACGCTAATTGAATTTATAATCACTCTTGAACATTGTTGGAGTGTGTTAAAAACACGCTTAACACAAGAGAAATGTGATTTCAGCAATTACCGATTGTAACCCTTACTGTATCAGAATATTTTAGTGTAGCTCTATAAATATGAACGCTAAACATACCACATTATAAACAAGACCTTTTTCTTTTTTTTTAGCATATTAACAATAAATGTGAATTTCATTGTAATTTTTGCAGTAGAAATTTATTTAAATTTGATTTATAAAAAATGTCACTCATAAAATGTCTTTCATCGAAATATTTTGGTTGTTCCTTTTTACAAATCGTTAGTGGTATTAATGCCGTTTAAATAAGGAATATTCCACAGTAAACTTGAAAAAACATACATAATTACAGAAAAAATAAATAAATACATAAATAAAAATTTAAAAAATTTACGGTTGCTGAAGGAGTGCAGATGAACTGACAGATACTATATTTAAAAACATTGAAACTCTTAAACTCTTTCAGAAATTGTTGAAAATGCTCACATATAATAAAAATGCTACTCGAACAATTTCCATTTATAGCCCTCAATGTACCTGTATATTTTTGTGTGGCTCAGTAAATTTGAATTCTAATAATACTTGTAAGCAGTTTTTTTCTTTGTGTGTGTGGGATATTAATGATAATTTTCAATTTTATCAAAACTTACATGAAATAAAGGTGTCGAAATATGGTTTTTAGAAATACTTCTCATAGAACACAATACTTTAGAATTCCTTCGGATGTCCCTGTACCCAAATCAGTGATATTATTTACCCCACTTTCAATATTGAACATTCGATAGTGAAGTTGAATAACATAGTTCATAAGGTTTAAGGAATTTCATTAATATTTACGGGAGTTAGAGAGTGGACAGACAGATAAAACGAAGTCATAAACAATTTTCATGTTTGTTGGAAAGCGTTGAAAAAGTTTCTTTTTATGAATACTTGCATTTGATATCTATAATAATAAAGGAAGACGTCTGCCTGTCTCTTTGCCAGTGCATCTGTACGTTCAACCCCTACTGAACGTAGAAGTATAAAATTTGACATACGGGTGCTCAGAAACCTTCCCGAGGGGATAGTGAAAACAGAATTTAAAAATTTTATTTAGTTCCGGAGATATTAATTAAAACGTCGATCTATGTCTAATCAAAAACCAGGCAAAAAACGAGCCGATCGTTTTTTTCACCCTCCAGCGCGTTCCTCAAAAGAAGAAGCAGAGAGAGAAAATTTCGCAAGTTTTCGTAAAGTGATCCCTCATCAAAGATTCGAGATATTAAAAATACGCCTGTAACACGAGAAAGAGCCTCTATTACCGATTCTTACGGTGCAATTTTTTTTTTTTTTTTGAAAAATACGGATTTTTTTTATATTTAAAAAAAAAGTTAAAAAGGGTCGAAAATTTCTCTTTTTTTCGATCGTCTTTTTTGAACCGCCTTCTACGAAAGACTAATTATCCCAGTTCTTAACAACCGGTAAATTTTGAAAGGTCATTTAACCCTCTTTCGAACCATATAAAAATTTTAACAAAATACGGATCAGCGATTCAATTTTTAGATTTTACGAAACATCGATTTTTTCACAAAACATTTTACAATTCAAAACCTTTTAGAGTTAAATCATTTCTTCTTCTTCCTGTTTTTTTTTTTTTTTTTTTTTTTTTGTATGTAGATCTTGATTAGAGGAATCAGATCTCAAAAGATTCAGAGTTTATTTCAAAAACTGAATCAGTTATAAATTTTTTTTAATTTTATGCATCCGTGTACTTTTTCATAAGATTCTGAGTCCCGTTTAGCGCGTTTGCGGATTGAATCGCATTACAATACTTCATATTTGGGTTACCATTGCAACTCCCATTCACAGAGGTAGAAGAGTAAATGCTTTTACTTCATGTGTTACTGATTGAGGTCACGTGTTTTTTGACTGCGATTAGAAATAGCAAATTTCAAAAGTCTGCAATTTTTGTTTGTCGCACACAAAACTTACTATACAGCCCTCACATCACAAGACAAACTTGCAGTTTAAATTTCATCGATTTCGGTCAATAAATAAAACATTTACATTTACATTTACATTCTAATTGACGGTGTAATATTTTAAAATTTTAATATTGGAAATTATAATTATGATTAAATTATTTTTAATACATCATTCGAAAGACATGTTACATATATTAACGAAAGTGGGATTCGAGATTCACCTGATTTACATGTTTTAGGGTGCCCTGATTAGGTTTTCTTTCGTATCTCAGCTACTAATTAAAATAATTTCATAAGTAATACATCATTTGAAAGCTTTGTTGATTTGGAATTGAACAGTAGATTACAGAAATTTCTACCGCCGGATGGCGCTGTAATATTTTAATTTTTCAACATTTCAAATTCTAATTATGATTAAATTACTTTAAAACATCATTCGAAAAATATTTTAAAGTACTTTTATATTTTCGAAAGTGGAATTCGAGATTTCACCTGATTTACATGTTTTAAGGGTACTAAATTGGTTTTCTTTTGCATCTCAGCTACTAATTAAAATAATTTCATAAGTAATATATCATTTGAAAGCTTTGTTGATTTGGAATTGAACAGTAGATTAGAGAAATTTCTACCGCCAGATGGCGCTGTAATATTTTAATTTTTCAATATTTCAAATTCTAATGAGCGAGGAAGGTGTTGTAATTTCTAAAACGGGGATAAGACGCCGCAGGCGCCACTGAGCGGAACTTTGCTAAAGTCAGAAATTTAGAAGATCATAACATGGTGAACGAACAGGCTGTTTCAGATATTTAAACGGGAAGAGGACGCCGCAGGCGGGAATTTACTGCGATTAAATTTTTCAGTAAAGCTATTTTCACTATATGTCAATAAGCTGTTGTAAGACCTGAAACGGGAAAAAGACGCCGCAGGAACCACCGAGCGGGAGTTTTGTAAAGTCACATTATTCAAGGATCGCGAACCAGCTGGTCGCCGAAGGTGGTTAGTTTCAAATAAGAGTGGATCTACAGATGATAAGCTGGAACATTTTTATTCGTATTTCGCATTAAAATCAGTTCATTTTTAACGCTTTCCGACAAAGTTGAAAATTTTTTATGACTTCGGTTTGTTTGTCAGTCTGTCCTCGCTCTAACTCCTGGAAATATTCATAGAATTCTTTGAAACTGATGTATGTTATTCAATTTCACTGTGGGATGTTCTCTATTTAATAAGGAATAAATACTTCCAATGGTTTGTGTACAGGGACACAAGAAAACATAGCAGTGCTTTCTATGAGAAATATTGCTTATGAACAGACTTTAATATTTTTATTTGCATATATCACAATGAAATTAACATTTATTATTCATATATAGAAAAAGAAAAAAATAATAATAACGGTTTTCTTTAAAATAAAGCTTGATTAACATTAAAATATTCAGGGCCACACAAAAATATTTAGATGCATTAAGGAGTGTAATAGAAATTTCTGTGGATCACAGAGGCAAACTATATTGAAGGTTGAAATGTGCATCTTGCTCGTATAGTTTGAAAGTGTGATTAATCTATGCAAAGAATGATTTTTCGTTCTTGTTATTTATTAATATATTATTAATATATATATATATATGTATATACATATACATATACATTCGAGCTCTATCGTAACGTCATCCAAGAAAACCGAAACCTTTCTTACAAAATTAAGTGACATAAAAACTGAGTTTGTTTGGAAAGCAACTGAAAACGCGCATCTAAACTAACATGACGTTAAAAATAAAAACATTTTCTGACGTTAAAAATAAAAACATTTATTACCAGGGCGATTTTTTCTAAGATTCATTAAAATTCATATGATTTTTATATAAATTGTTATACATGTATGTTTGTTACAAAAATTTCCCCATGTATCTCACAAACATTTGGCCCAATTTACTATTTACCCTGTCAATACAATGATGGGTCCATATATTATTTCACTACTGTTACTTACCGCCTCCATAATAAAGAACAGAATTCTGGTATTTATATATTCGCGTATAAGTCCATTCCTTATTTCGAGAGGAAAATATGTTTTGCGCCAATATTTTCATCTTGTTTTCTTCCCCTTTTATAATCTCAAAATTGATAGTTGTCTAAAATAAGGGAAAGAAAACTGCTCTAAAATACTGATATTACTCAAGTTTCTTCTTCGATTTTAGGAGTCGACTTATACGCAAAATACTGTATATACTGGTAACTTGTTGGGTTGCAAATATTTGTAGATTCGTGTGTGTGTGCGCGTCAGTGTATGTTTGTGTTTATTTGTATTTATTTACACTACACAATTTTTGCTTTTTTATTTATACAGAAAAAAAAAGTAAGAAGAAAGAAAAAAAATTGAATCTTGAAAATTCTGGAGAAGAACCAGCCGAAACTCTGGATGGAGGGGGGGGGGGGTTGGGCCTTGTGTAGTTACGCCATTGGTAATTTGACTCAACGGTGGTGGTGGTTGGGTTTTACGTCGCACTAATGCTGCGCAGATGGGCAATTGGCGACGGTCTGGGACACACCCCTACAGGTGGTCCGGAGACATGCCATCACAATTTTGATCCTACACGGAAGGGATGGCTCTCCCGCTTCGGTAACCCCCAGAGGTATAATTTTTGAAGGGAACATGGAGGACTTTGCGGCCACGACAGATTTTACGTGCACCAGCCACCATTATTGTACACGACGGTCTTTGGCCGGCTCGAGTACCGAACCTGCAATCTTCCAATTACGAGGCCGGCGCTCTACCGACTGGGCTACCGCGGCCCTTTGACTCAACGTTTCGGGATTTCGACGTAGCAGTAACATTCACGGCCTTGGCGGCTAATCTTTCCATCACTACTAAAGCGGTTGATTTTTTTTTTATTATTATTTAATGCATGAAGAATAATATGTATGAATTTCATGTGCTATGAAATTACTTTATATTTTATTTTATTTTATTTACTTTTCTGCAAGTTTTGCTTTGCGACTGACGATTATTGGCCTATTGAATATTATATTAAGTATTACCTACACCTAGTTTAGAGTGGTAGAAATAACTGTAAAATGTATTTATTTATTTATTTTTATGAATTAGAGACCCTCTTACCTTTACCACAGATGCGGCGACTGACACTTAGTTTGTTTATTTTTGGTTCGTAACCCTTTATTAGAAACAGGAATTGGTCCGTATGAAATCGCTACCAAAAAA
Organism: Salticus scenicus; assembly: GCA_963930645.1. NCBI lineage: Eukaryota > Metazoa > Arthropoda > Arachnida > Araneae > Salticidae > Salticus > Salticus scenicus. Next base: position 29,808,120 of record OZ005662.1, read on the forward strand.
AAAATACTGTCTCAAGTAGTATAAATTCTACGTCCATATCCAGGACATCGGCCTACCTCCACGGAGAAATTTTTTTAGTTCTCTATCATACTGTAGTTATGGGGAATTTAGGTAATCGTGCAAATTTTCGAACTCGTTTTTTTTTACTTTTTTTTACACGCTTTCATGTGTGGGGAACCTAAAAATATCAAAATGGGTGCGGTGTCCGTCTGTAGGGTGTCTGTTAGTTTGTTAGTCCGTTAGTGTTATTATTATGTTAACCTGTGTACACTATATCTCACGAACAAATGATCGCACAGAGGTCCAACTAGTTATAAAACATTAGTTATCACATTGGCAAGAACTCTATTCATTCGCATCATTCCAATTACAAAACTTCAGAAGTTATTCGAAATTTACGATTTTCTTAATATGGTACCATAGGGCAAAATTTCACTTAAACGTGCATGAAAAGAAATATTTTTAGCGTAAAAATGTAAGAAAAGGTTTTATATATCAGTTTTGATGACGGGATGAACATCCTTAACTAGAAACATGACTTTGAAAATCTCGCAAATTATTCGAAATTTACGAATTTCTTAACATGACAGAATACAGCAAAATTTCGCATAAATGTCCCTTTTGAAAGATATTTACATCGTATAGTTGTCAGACTACTTTTAAAATATCATTTAAAATACTAGCATGAATATCTCTGACAATGAACTTTTAAATTTAAAAAGTTCGTAAGTCATTTGGAATTTACGATTTACTTAACGTGGCAGAATAGCCCAAAATTGATCGTAAATGTCCATTTTGTGGATCATAAATGTATTAGACAACTTCAAAATAACATTTATGATACTTGTTTGAACATGATGGACTAAAAATATTCTAATAGGAAAATTTCGTAAGTTATTCGAAATTTAAGGTTTTAAGCGACTAATTTATCTGATATTTAAGATTTTAGCGAAATGGGGCGATATTCCGCATAAATATGCATTTTCGGCATTGTTGCAATAGAAATAGTAGCTTGAAAACTAAACTACATAATTGAACCCCAATAAAATAAGTTAATACATTAAAATAAATAAATATATCGAACAGAACGGTAGGTAGCCTATTAGGAGGGGTTTTCGTTCTGTCACTGTGTCAAGCGTTTGGCCAAATTAATTTCTCTTAACAGAAATATAATACTGGAAATTTATGAGAATATACACATAATTATGATGGGAAACTGAGCAGAGTCCACCTATGCTAACTAGTTTTTTTTCTTTTTACTTTCTGTCTTTCTTTCTTTTTTTTTTTTTTTTTTTTTTTTTCGTTCCCCATCATGCCTCTTATAGTGAAGTTAGGTAATCTTGAAAATTTTTGACCTCGGTATTTTTACTATTTTACACGTTTTCAGGTGTGAAGAATCCAAAAATATCAAAATGGGTACGGTGTCTGTCTGTAGGATGCCTGTTAGTTTGTTCGTCAGTTACTGTGTTAGTGTGTTAGTCCGTTAGTAATTTAGTCTGTGTGCACGATATCTCACGAACAAATGATCACAGGGATATCGAAAAAGTTTTAAAATATTAATTATGACACCTGCAAGTACCCTATTCATTCGCAACATTCTAATTAAAAAAAAACTTCGGAAGTCATTAAAAATTTACGGATTTCTTAGTATGGGAGAATAGGGAAAAATTTCATTTAAAAGTGCATGAAAAGAAATATTTTTATCGTAAAGATGTAAGAACATTTTTTAAATATCAGTTTTGATGCCAGGATGATCATCATTAGCTAGAACCATGCCACTTTGAAAATTTCGCAAAATATTCGAAATTTACGATTTTTTTAAGATTTCGGAATAGAGCAAAATATCACATAAATAATGGTTTTGAGAAAAATTTTCATCGCAATGCTGTCAGACTACTTTTAAAATATTATATAAGATGCTCATATAAACATCCTTGACTATGAATTTTCCAATTAAAAATTTTATAAGTCACTGGAAATTTACGATTTATTTAATATGCGGAATAGGACAAAATTTTGTATAAACGTCCACTTTTCTGGATATTTTCATCGTAATGATGTCAGAACACTTTTATAATATCATTTAAGATACTGGCATGAACATTCCTGACTATGAACATTTTAATTCAAAAAGTTTCGTAAGTTATTTGTGATTTACGATTTACTTAACATGTCATAATAGAGTAAAATTGAGCGTAAACGTCCATTTTGAAGATCAAAAATATACCAGACAACTTCAAAATAACATTTATGATTTGTTTGAGCATGATTGACTACAAATATTCTAATAGGAAAATTTCGTAAGTTATTCGTACTTTAAGATTTTTCAACATAGCAAACTGGGATGATATTCCATATAAATACACATTTTGGGGATTGTTGCATTGAAAATAGTAGCATGAAAACAACTACGAAATTAACCCCAACAAAACAAATTATTAGATTAGAACAAATCTCGATAAATATCTCGAACTGAACGGTGGGTATCCTATCAGGCAGGGATTTCGTCCTGTCATTGTGTGAAGCATTTGGTCAAATTCATTTCTCTTAACATGAATCTAATAAGTTGATTATTTAAATCACAGTATAACATACAAGAATATAATAACGCAGTACTATAAATTTATGAGAACATACATATGTTGGAAAATTGAGCAGAGTCCACGTATGCCCACTAGTTATTATATTTTATTATATTTTATTATTTGTTTTATTTATTTATTACTTTGTTTGTTTGTTTGTTTCCGTAGGTTGCGTTGTTTACTCATACAATTCGTACAAGAGAGAGATGGAGCTTTTAATTTTTGCATATGTTCTGCGAATACAGTTTCATTTCTAATGGTCAAATTTTTTTATTTAAGTCTATAATTACTGGATGATAGCCCACTATACGAACAAAAACGTCGACCATTAGATAGAGTGGCCGATTTATTTATTTATTTATTTATTTCTAAAATAAATGTACACAAAATTTCTCTATTTAAATCTGAAATATTTTAAAATAAAGAAACATGCAATCTGCAAATTTAGCTCGGTAATTAGACTTAAAACAAATATTATATATCAATATTTTATTTTATATTTTGAAATTTTAAATATCCCAAGCTGGCTTACGGTAAGCATTTCTGTTCATGATAAATGCAACAATTATATGTTCGTTTCAAATAAATACGAGTTTTCCAATATTTCGCAATGTTCGCTTTTATGAAGCAACGCGAGAGATATTTGTTTTTAACTTTGAAAAGATTTACTTAAAATGTTTAAAAAAGGGGACCATTATGCAGCAGAATAAAAGACGTTATGTTAAATTCATGACTGCACGAGAATCCATTTAAAAAAATCGAAACTTAATTGCGTATATCAATAGCAATAAAAATTAATGCAACATGCATTATTTAAGATGTATGGGAGAAACGCCAGTATGCAGCACAGTGCACCACTCTCTGAGAGAAGAACTGGAAATGATGTCACGCTTGAATTATTACTGTACCATTTTGAAAACTGAAGTGAATATATCAATCGTGTTCTACGTTGTACACTGTGTTAGTATACATTGAAATACTGTTTTAACATTGGGGGAAACACAAAAGTACATTTGTTTCTTATTCTGAAATGAAAAAAATTATGAAGTATTTTTAAAAGTGTCTGTATTCTGCTGTCTAAAAGCCGTGATCTCGAATGGTATGGTTTTATTTACTATTTTCTCAGACATTTAAACTAACAAATTAAAGGAAAAGAACTTTTTACAATTACAGAATTGCCTTTACTGCCCGTATTGTTCCCGCTAAATTTATTTTGATGAACATTTCAAACTTCGATTAATTGGAAGAAATATTATATCTCAATGTTTAGATTAAATCTTTTAGTCGGCGATACAAATCACGAAATTTTAAACAATAGAAGATACATAAATATTTGAGAAATTATATATAATATACGCCCTCCTACTGTTACTGAAAATAAAATATTTCGTGAAAAAACAAATAAACTACGTACTGTTTTATTGAAACGTTTACAAATAGGTTTGTTGTGGTTAATGATTTAAAACAAAGAAAGGAAATGAAAAATGAACACTTTTAAGTCTAGCAACAAAGTTTGTCGTATGGATAATAATGATATAACGAAATATAATTTTTTTTTTTTTTTAAAGTTAGATACAAGAAACATTTCAAGTAGATTCCATGAAAATATAAGGAAATCTACTTTGTTAAAAAACTAAAGAAAAAAAAACTTTCTTTAAGAGATATGTACATTCTGGAACACTTTTTAATTTTTTAACATTAAAAGAAAATATCTGAGAAATTCATTCAAAACTACTAAAGAAATTTTTCATAAATTATTTTTTATGTTGGTAATTTTATGTTATTCCTTGTGAAAAGAATTCCCCATAGGAGTTGAAACTAAATCCCTTTAGTTATTTTTATAAAAGTAGAAAACATGCAAAATTTCTAAGTGTTTTTAAACAGGAAGCAAAGAGTAAAAAGTAAATGCAAACGAAGTTTCCTATATAAAGAAATAAATTTAAAATTATATTATGACAGGCAATAGTCTGACAAAGAATGTATTATGATTTGTACATATATACTTAGTAATTAAAAAAAAAAAAAATACGAAATCAGTAATATTTTAGAAGGAAGCCATACTACTTGAATCAAATATTTTAATTTACAACTTCTTTTAGGGCACATTTTTATACTGAAGTAAGGTTTTAACATCTGAGTGATATGGAAATTCGGAGAAATATAAAACTTGGTTTTCCGCTTCTTCCATGGCAAGGATATATTGCAAATGCAAGTTATGACGAACAGATTCGATTTCTTTCATTTAAAGGACATGTGCAAGGTCAGTTACTTCTTGCTCTTAAAACCTACCTCGAACAAACCTGTGTGAAGTTGGCACCCCCACATCACAATTTGAAAAATCGGTTTATATGTAACGTTTGCCCAAGTTTTGCCCAGGTTTGCCCAACCAATATTTTTATTTGCCCACCCACCAAAATCCCAAAAATCAAAAAAATAAATTTTGACCTCATTTCCGCATTATCACCCCCATGTCGGAAAAACTAAAAACAAATTATACCATACGTTTGCCCAAGTTTTGCCCAGGTTTGCCCAACCTTTCATTTTTTTTGCCCACCATTTATAACGCTAAAAACCACAAAAATAGTTTTCTGAAAAGCGTGAAGTTGGCACCCCCAAGTTGGAATTTGAAAAAGTGGTTTGTGTGTAACGTTTGCCCAGGTTTTGCCCAGGTTTGCCCAACCAATAACTTTTTTTGCCCACCCACCAAAACGCTAAAAAAAAATAAAATAACATTTGACCTCATTTCCGTACTAGCACCCCCATGTCGGAAATACTTCAAACAGATTATGCCATAGGTTTGCCCAAGTTTTGCCCAGGTTTGCCCAACCATGAACTTTTTTTGTCAACCCAACAAAACGCTCAAAAAATAAAAAAAACATTTGACCTTATTTCCGTACCAGCACCCCCATGTCGGCAAAACAAAAAACAAATTATATCATAGGTTTGCCCAAGTTTTGCCCAGGTTTGCCCAACCTTTCATTTTATTTGCCCACCATTTATAACGCTGTAAATCCCGAAAAATGTAATTTGAGAACCGTGAATTTGGAACCCCCAAGTTGGAATTTCGAAAAACGGCTTCTGTATAACGTTTGCCCAAGTTTTGCCCACGTTTGCCCAACCTTTCATTTCTTTTGCCCACCGTTTATAACGCTGTAAATCCCGAAAAATGTAATTTGAGAACCGTGAATTTGGCACCCCCAAGTTGGAATTTCGAAAAACGGTTTGTGTATAACGTTTGCCCAAGTTTTGCCCAGGTTTGCCCATCCTTTCATTTTTTTTTGCCCACCATTTATAACGCTGTAAATCCCGAAAAATATAATTTGAGAACCGCGAAGTTGGCACCCCCAAGTTGGAATTTCAAAAAAACGGTTTGTGTATATCGTTTGCCCAAGTTTTGCCCAGGTTTGCCCAACCTTTCATTTTTTTTGCCCACCATTTATAACGCTGTAAATCCCGAAAAATGTAATTTGAGAACCGTGAAGTTAGCACCCCCAAGTTGGAATTTCAAAAAACTTTTTGCGTGTAACGTTTGCCCAAGTTTTGCCCACGTTTGCCCAACCTTTCATTTTTTTTTTGCCCACCATTTATAACGCTGTAAATCCCGAAAAATGTAATTTGAGAACTGTGAAGTTGGCACCCCCAAGTCGCAATTTTAAAATATGGTTTGTGTGTAACGTTTGCCCAAGTTTTTCCCAGGTTTGTCCATCCATTAACTGTTTTTGCCCACCTAACAAAACGCTAAAAAAAAATAAATAAATAAAATTTGATGTCATTTCCGTAGCAGCACCGCCATGTCGTAAATACTAAAAACAAATTATGCCATAGGTTTACCCAAGTTTTGCGCAGGTTTACCCAACCTTTCATTTTTTTGTTCACCATTTGTAACGCTGTAATTCCTAAAAAAATGTAATTTGAGAACTGGGAAGTTGGCACCCCCAAGTTGGAATTTCAAAAAACGGTTTGTGTGTAACGTTTGGCTATGTTTTGCCCTGGTTTGCCCAACCTTTCATTTTTTTTTTTTTTTTTTTTTTTTTTTTTGCCGGTACTTCATGTCTACAAGTTCAGAGATTAACATATTTTTAAATTTCAATCATGTAACTTCATATAATACATCTGATTTCTATATGTAATCATTTCATAAGTTATTCAAGTTATAGATAACATCATTATAATATTTTTTAAAAATAATTAAACATGTAAAATATTTAACACCCACGGCTTCCTAAAAAAGAAAGTAACAGATAATTTGAATTTTTAAATTAATTATTGTTTGATGATATATCTGATTTCTTTGATTCTGGTATTTTTGGGGACTTTCTTTCTTTCTGGATGCAATGCCTTCTGCAAATGTTTTTCTAAGGGGTTCAAGCACGTATTAACGCGAGATCGGAGAAAATCGCAGAAAACTGCAAACCGTTAGGTTAATAAACGCAACGTGTGATCAAACCCTGCACTTCACGTCTACCAGCTTATAGATTAACAGATACCTAAATTTCAATCATATTACTTCACGTAATATGTCTGATTTCTTCATGTAATCATTTCATAAATAATTCAGTTTATAAATAATATCATAGTAACACTTTAAAAACAACGAAAAATGTATAATATTTAAAGTCCAATATTTCTTAAACATACTAGTATGTTCTGGTCACAACACAACTTTCTTCCACACTTTCCTATAAAAACTCAGTAAGTGTAAATAATTTATTTACACTATTGTTTATTAAAATTATCGTACATGATGAATGCAAATGGTTTTCATTGTAAAGAAAATTAACACTAAATATCCAAAGAAAGACAGTTTGGTCCTTACTGTATAATACAGTGAAAGATCAAATTATTATTTTTTTTTTTTTCTTTACAGTTTTCCGATTTTGTAAAAAAAAAAAAAAAATATTGGACAAAATAGCCTTGAAATTCAGACACTTATAGCACATTTATAAACTCACATTTTCCACTATCCATTTAGTCACGAATGCAGTTAGCAGACCAACTACAAATCGAAAAAATACACAAGTATTTTAACTACCTTCTTCTATAGGAATTTTTATTACAAAAGAATATGTGTATAAAATGAAAACTAACAGAAAAAATAAAAGTATTTTTGAATACTTTCATGACATCATAAGAGAATATTTTTTTTATCAAACTTACATTAAATATACCTTTCGAGTGATACCACTTTCAAACCTCTACTCCAATAATTAATATGTAAAAATCTACGACAAGTTTCATTTATACATTTATATATATATATAGAAGTTGGTAGATGGAAAGAGTCGGGCTCGATCCCAGGTCGCGTTAATCGACTTAGCTGCTCGGAGTTTTCCGTGGTTTTCTCCGAAATTTGAGTAAATTTGGGCTAGGACCTTTATAATGACACCTACAGAAGACATTCCATTATTGGCCTAGAAACCAAGCATAGTCAGTCGGCCATAAAACACTACAACATCAATATATTTATTAACATAGTAAAATTAAAAATAACAGAAGATTAAATGCCACCGAAATCCACATTAACCAAAAAGATTTAATTTAATCCTAAATTAGTAATAACTCGTGAAGACTTTAGTACAGTTATGAAAACAATTAACAATTAATAGCTTTAATAAAATATGAACTATCATATAACGAGTTTCTAGTCAAAAAAGTAACAGATTTTATTTTATAATTTATCTTATCGCCAGTTTAATTAATTTTGAAATGTTAATTTTATCCAAAATATCATTTTTGATAGATAGGGTTTTTGTCAGCGATAAGTGGGGCTTTTGTCCGCTGAATGTGGAGGTTTTGTCCGGTATAGGTGGGGCTTTTGTTCGGTGGGCGTTTTGTCCGGTATAGGTGGGGGTTTTGTCCGGTGGGACTTTTGTGCGCAATAGATCTTTTTTATCAGTCGTTGTTTGTATAAATCTACAGATAAACTCTCTAAAACAAATAAAGCTACAAAATTATATTTTCAGTTTGATATACGAAGTGGCTCTAATATGACGACAATGAAATCTAACACTTTACACTTTACGGAATTTGACCGTATAAATATAGTTTGATAGTAGATTTGAGCAGTTTACGTAGATTAATGGCTTTTTCACAATAATAATAATAATAAAAAAATCCTGTATCATAAGAGTATACTTTCACAATATCAATTTACCAGATTTGACCGTTTAACTAGTAAAACTTTCCATTTTCGTAGAAGTATACGGTCAAATACCGTGATTTAATGTAGTATATAATATATATTTTTTACAGGGTAATGAAAAAATAGCAAATATAATCACTCGTTATTTCACAACAATAATTTATATAATATTGCTTCTGCAAGACAAAAGCGGTAAGGAGTAAAAAAGGCAGGTAGAAGGTAAATAGAAAAAGGTAAATAGATCAAAGTTTACTTTTTCTAAATCTTTTCATCAAAGATGAACTAATTTTAATACTCACATAAAACAATTTTTTTCCTTTAACTCATGTATGGTAGGGAAAATATTTTGGGGGATCGAAATTTAGAAATTGAGATTTTTATATATTTACACGTTTTGAGGTCCCCTGATTACGAAAATCGAGTATTTAGCAGTTGGTCTCGCTCTCTACGAGTCTGTTTGTATGTCTGTTATCACCATAACTCAAAAATAAATATTAGCAAGAAGTCTAAGCTCGACATCCTAAATCTTTAGTGTATGGAGATGCCTTTGATTCGTAAAAAGCAAACAAATATTTCTGGTATAGGGACTACCATGGGGATACAAGTATATGTTTATGGGCCAAATTTCTGATAGATAAAGCGAAACATTTTTAGATTTTACTAGAAAAAATAAAATAAATACATTTGAACATGTTTTTATGTGCGTAAAAAGGATACTTCATGTAAAACTTAATATGAAAATCATTCAATATTTGTTTAAAGGGCCACATAAAAGAACAATGATATATTAACAGCTTGGAGTTTATTTGAAGTTGTGTTATGAGTTTTTCTCACTATGTCAAATTTTTAGCCATGTAGTGTGCTTGTTATTTATAGATAATATACAGGGCTACTCAAAATTCAGTGAAAATTTTCTTTTATATTGAATATTTTTTGTTGAATATGAAGAATTTTAAAATTATCTGACACTTGAATACTTTTAGCATAATGAAATTAATTTTGACATTGACAGAAAATTTTAGGTTGGCATTTAATTTTACGGATATTTTATGCGCCTTAATGCTAATTAGGCAAGAAAATGCTGCTTAAAAGTGGATTCCAAACTACTGTGAACGTTCGTGCGTCGTGCCTGAATCAAAATTCAAACACAGCATGCTGAAGGCTAAAGCGCTAACTACTCAGCCAACAGTATACTGACAAAAATATTCGTCCTCATGATTTAAAAAGAGTAAAACAGTGAGAGAAAAAAAAAGAACACCTTATAAAAAATTTCAATTCAAGAAAATACGAAAATTAAATAACATTATTAAATTAAAATTGGTATTTTATGTCTACGAGAAATTTAAATTAGATACACGTTTAAATAAGAATATTGTAAGTAAAATTTGTGCATTTTATAGAAATGAAATAAATATATGTATGTTTATATAAGAAATGTGTAATCTAATGAAGTTTTACCTGACATTTGTTGCATATCTTTGACTTTATTTCTTTTTCAGAACTATACACAAGCTCTAAAATGTACGATTAATCATATTTTGAATATACATATTACATATGTTTTATTTTATAAGGATAGGGAATAGCTCAGTATACTGAAGAAATGACACGATTATGTCAAAAGCTAGCTTTATATATATATATATATACATGCATATATGTATAATTTCAAAATCACTAATTTTTCTATAAATTCTACAATTTTCAGCTGGAAGAATTCTAGCTTACAATTTATAAAATTTAAACGCGGAAGTGGTGTTGAATTTAGTAAAATATTATTTTTCTTTAAAATATATATATTTCAACTGTATTTAGCAATTTTTTCCTGTGAAATTATAATCATTCTTTTTATTTTTTCACTAAATCGATAAAAAAAATTGTAATTTTTTTTAATGCATTCCTTTATAGTAATAATAGTAATAATAATATAGCATGGTTTATCATATAATATGAATCTGAAGTTGAAAAATTGACGATTCGCAAAATTTAAGCTATCAATGCAAAAGCCTGGAAAAAACAAAAAACTGTTTAATTTATTTAAAATATCTCAAGCTCAGTAATTTTCAAATGAATTAAAAAATTTTTACTGTGAACTCATATCATTATTCATAACCAATTTTTATTTTTTGCGAAAATCGGTTTATAATTCAAAATTTTTAAAATAAGTGTTTTCATGCTTTAATGAAAAAAAAAAAAAAAAACACGTGATTCATGATGTAACGTGATTTAAATTCGGAAGCTTGCAATCTCACATGTTTTACCGGAATAATTTGAAGATAGGAAAATTGCTAGCTCTCAAATTTTAAAATATAAATGCAAGGTGGCCTAAAAATTATATTTTAATTAATTTAAAAAAAAATCTATCAAGCAGAATTTTATTAAACATAGCTAAGAAATATCCCGATTACATCAGGTTTCTGATAATGATAGCGAAACATTGCATTAAAGTCGATTTCTTTGGGAGTTATAGTGCCACAAATAGACACACTGACAAAGCCTTTAAACTTACAACACCTTCCCCCTCTTTCTTAATCGGTATTAAAAATAGTACGGAGACACAAAAAAGAAAAAAAAAAAGAGAAAAGAAACATCGAGCAAACAAAAAATAGTAGTGTATATTTGACATAGTGGATTAAAAAATGACAGGAAGGTGCATGGTGCTATATATGCCTGAAATAACGTTTCTACATATAACGACCCCTTATCGAGGTTACGGGGCCCCCTGTCAAGGACTTTATGATGCCACCACTGGTTAAGATTCAGAGTAGAATGCATTAATTTTAATAATTTTAATTTATGAATTAACAATAGAATCGTGAAAAACTTATGACTATGCATTCATAACTCTAATGAAAAAGAAGGAATCACAATCTAAAAGCATATAATTCACTCACTGATATAATAATTCGAAAAAAAATATATAATAATAATTGCTTGCAAAACATTTTTTCCACAAAAGAAATTTCTAGTATTATGTATACAACACAGAAAGAAAAAGGCATAATATAAAATTAAATAAAAAGCGAAATTTGCTTTCATTTCTACTTTAAAAATAGCATTATCTTCATTTTATGCTTATCACATGATTATTTTACAAGAGGAAGTGATTTGTGTGAGAGAGGATCGTTCTATAAAGAAGCCAAACGTCTGCGGTCAGTTGTTTGTAAATTCTGGAATCCTAGAAAAGGAAAGCATAGGACGTATTTCGAATATGACCATTTTCTAAAGTTGCAACGCGGGGAATTTGATCGTTTGGATAAAGAGTTTGAAAATCCAAACATATGGTATTTTTGTCGGTTTCATATAGAAAAAGAAAATAAAACGTTCTGTTCAACAGAAAAAATTATGAGTGTAAAGCACAAAAATTTCAATGGTTATTTCATATTTCATATTTATTTATTAATTAAACTCTATATTATTAAAATAATTAAAACATTTTAGTTCAGATTCTTAATTTAAATGTTTTGTTTCCTTTAATGTAAAAAATATAAGGATGAATGAAATTGTAATTGAGATATCCTGATAGCAGTTAGAAAGCACCCTTGAATTATTTTTTTTTTAAATATTCTGCTATAAAAATAATTTTCTATGTTAAAGTAAACCAAAATAATGTATTTAATCAATAGAATAATGGCATACTAGTTAACACACATACACACACACACAAAAAAAAAAAAAATAATAATAATAATAATAATAAAATCCAATTTCAATTTTTAAAAATCCTTTGTCCCAATATTAGTCAATTTCATTAAAAAAAAAAAAAAAAAAAAAAAAAAAAAATGTGGCATCGCTTGTGCTCGCATAACATTTCCCTATAGTTTTAACATAAGAAATTATTTCTACGGTAGATATTACTTCTATAAAATTCAAAAGTTCAAACTGTATAACAAAATGCAACCAACATCGTTGCGTTCTTTATTCTCTATTTCTTAAAACAAATTTTATAGATGCCACACGCACAACATTAACTTTATTTAAGATTGCACGCGATCATGTTTTATATAAAAATTAAATCATTAAATTCATTTTTTTTTACTTATTTTTCTTTCATTTTGCACGCACACTTTTTATTTCCTAATTCAAAATCATAAAAAAAACCTTTTCGATAGCGTTTGTTTCAATAGTGTTTGTTTCGATACTGATTATTATTAATTTTCTTTTCTTTTCTTTTTCTTTACAAAAAAAAAAAAAAAAAAAAAAAAAAAAAAAAAGATTTTGATGAAAATCTTTTGAGATTTTCTTCTTTTAGCACCAATTTTGTTTTACGAATTTGGAGCATTCGAATTTTTGGCAGAGAATTTCCTTAATACCTTATACTAAGTAAAGGAATAAGGTCTGTGAAGTTAGCTCCCCGACCTTTAGTAAATGAAAAACTGAATACACCATACGATTGAGTGTCGTTCTAGTGCACTTCAACGATGAAAATTTTCGTTTGAGCCACAAATCTAAAAAAAGTATAGGGGAGACCGGGGTACAATGGACCAATTTTCAAAATTTTAAGTGTTTACTCACAAACTAATGATTTCTCACTATTGAAAATATGTGTACATATTACCTATATATTGGGTTTTATGTTGCACTCAATCAAAATCAATAATTAGGTTTACTTTTTTATATATAATTTTTTTATTAGCAACTGAAAAAATGTGCTATTGTACCCCGACCTCGGGGTACAATGGTTCATGTCACTGGGTACTATGGACCACAGGTCAAATTTAAAAAAGTATACTAATGTAGTGAGTTTTTTAATAGTATAAAATGTATTATTACAATTATATTTGTTTATTACTTTCTCTTACCCATAAGGTAGAGAAAGTATTGTTTTGGGATCAAATTTTCGAAAGTGAGTTTTTGTTATATTTGCATGTTTTGAGGTCCACTGAATTCGAAAATCATTTTTTTAGCGAATGGTCTGTGTGTGTGTGTGTCTGTTATCAGCATATCTCAAGAACAAATAATAGCAGAAATTCCAAACTCGGTATTCTAAATGTGTATCATATGGGGGTGCTACACTAAGCTTTTCGTTGAGATAAAGCAAATGGTTTATGTACAGGGACACTCAAAAGTATTCAAATACTTTTGGTCAAATGCCTATGGGGGAAATTACAGGTAAGTAGAGTTTAACATCTATAGACTGCACTAAACCAAATGAAATGAACATATATTTTTTGTAATAGAGATAGTCAACTGGGAAAAAAAAAATTGTGTATGTAGGAGCCTCGCCTCCCCCCTTGGGGGGGAAAGTTCCCCTTCGAGGGAAGTAAATTTTCATGATGGGTATTTTTCAAAAGAGCTCGTCAATACCTTTAAAACGAAGGGTTGAACCATCGATCTGCGATAATTTAAATTAAAGTTATCGAGTTTTTTTCATTTTTAACAATTTTTTTTTTTAATGTAATATTGAATTGTAAGATTGATAAGTTTTAAGGAATGTTGCGTGTGAAAGTTGTCTGAATAATTTTAAGTGAACTTTTAATTTTAATTACAGATTTAAATTCTATATAAATGTAGATGCATTAATATAACGGGGGTTTAAGGGGGGGTGAACTAATTATCATATAAAATTCTTCCGAAGCCTAATTTGAATTGTTTAACATAGGTTTACAAAACAGTACTCGTTATCTTACCTCTTAATCTCCAACTTGTATTTGTAGTATTAAATTTCAGGGTAAGAGAAAGTCGTGTGAGTGACACACCAGATTATTTATGTCTTCGATTCATACAAATAATGCAAATTAATGAGCATTAAAATTATAAAATGATACACCAAACGATTTTTGTGTCACTGAGAATCTACTGTTTTCTAGTGAAGTTGTAGGGTCTAGGGTCTGGAAGACTCATCATTATAATAGCTTGAAAATTTACAAGAGATATATCAACACTCTCAGGAAAAAAATATAGAGATCTTGATTAGGTTTAATAAAAAAACACCACAAAACTGGCGTTGTAATAATTATTACTTACAAACTTTGAATAAACACCATAAAATGCAATAAACTCGCAACAATTGTTTCGGGTCGAAAAAACACACGACCCTTCATCAGGCGAATAAAGTAAGCACGAGTGCTGCAGTCAAAGGTGCGTTGCCGCTTTGACTGCAGCACTCGTGCTTACTTTATTCGCCTGATGAAGGGTCGTGTGTTTTTTCGACCGGAAACAATTGTTGCAAGTTTATTGCATTTTATGGTGTTTATTCAAAGTTTGTAAGTAATATCTTGATTAGGTTTTCGTTGCATGAATCTCTCAAAAAGAAATCTCTGAATCTCTCAAAGTTTTGCGAAATCTTACCAAAGTACATAACGCATACACTTAATCCAAAACAAATTCAAACGGGAAAACGTGATTTTACGCTTGTTTATTGCCCCCTCACCCAGGGCGGGGGTAAGGGGAAAATTTCGTAAAATCACGTTACAATAAGTATCGGATACATATAAACAATTTACACACCAAATTTCGTGACAGCTAATCCCATAGATTTCCCAAGTCAAATTTAGCGCTAAAAGGGGGGAGGGTCTCGAATTTGTTCTTTCGTA
Source organism: Salticus scenicus (assembly GCA_963930645.1). Taxonomy (NCBI): domain Eukaryota; kingdom Metazoa; phylum Arthropoda; class Arachnida; order Araneae; family Salticidae; genus Salticus; species Salticus scenicus. Next base: position 29,823,380 of record OZ005662.1, read on the forward strand.
ATGCCCACTTCCCAACCTCCCCCCCCCCCATAAAAAATAAATCGAAAATCACAAAAAAAAAAAAGAAATAGTGTTTTTGTATATATCCTAAAGAAGACACATGGCTGTTTCCAATACCTTTGTATCATTTTTTGTAAAGCTCCGCTAAAATATCCTGAATTTCTGAAATTTCCCCCCAAAAAAACAGTTTTTCCCCTTCCTACTGTAAGAATCAAAAATTCCAAAATCGTAGATATTGTTTTATTTATACTCAAGTCTAGTCTCCTCATATGTAATTTCTTCACCGTGAAATAATTTGGGACCGAATTACGCTTACAAACGTTTTTTTTTGCTTCCTAAATCCCGTTACTTTAGGGCTCGAATACATATAAACAAGCTAAGTACCAAACTTTGTGAGCGCAACTCTCATAAACTTCCTAGGACAAAGGGGTGTCTCGAATTTGCCCTTTATAATACATACCCACTTCCCCCCCCCAAAAAAAAATAAAAAAGACAATGAAAAACGTATTTTGAAAGTATCCTAAAGAAGACGCATGACCTTTTTCAACATTTCTGTTCCATTTTTGGTAGAGCTCTACTGAAAAATCCGGAATTTACAAAATTTCCCGCCAAAATTTGATTTTCCTTAAAAATCGAAATTTCCTAAATCGCAGATAATGTTTCATTTGTACTCATGTGTAGTCTCCCAATGTACAATTTTTTTACTGTGAAGTAATTTGAAATCGAGTTATGCTAACAAATGTGTTTTTTCCTTCTGTCTCCCCCAGAAGGGGGTAACGGGGGTAATTTCGATAAATCCGGTTACTTTACGTGTCGGATACATATAAACAATCCAAGCACGAAAATTCGTGACCGTTGCTCCCATAGGTTTCTCAGGACAAATTTAGCGTTAAAAGGTGTGTCTCGATTTTGTCCCTTCGTACCCCCCCCCCTGCCAAAAAAAAAAAAAAAAAAAAAAAAAAAATCAGAAAAAACAAAAATGTGTTTTTGGAAACATCCTGAGGAAGTCGCATAGATTTTTCAACATTTTTATTTCATTTTCTGCAGAGTTCTATTCAAAAATCGGAAATTTGCGAAATTTCCCGTCAAAAATTCGATTTTTCCCCTCCCCCTCCTTAAAAATCAAAATTTCCTAAATCGCAGATAAGGTTTTATTTGTATTTCATTTATAAACACCCCATGTGCAATTTCTTTACTGTGAAGTAATTAGCCGTGTTCTGCTTACAAAAGTGTTTTTGACTTTCGCCCCCAGGAAGAGAATGGGGGGAGAGGGTATTTCAAAAAAGTTCATTGATATCATTTTAAGTTGGGTAAAGACCTAAATTCCTGCCAAGCTCCGTTGAATTCCGTTCAGCCGTTTTCACGTGATACCCCAACAAAAATAGCCTTACAGACATACACACACGATGACACCACACACGCAGAGACAAAATTTTATGAAGTCATTTTTGGCTTTCATCATGTGTGAAACGTGACAGTATCGCAAATTTTTTTGATTCTGACAAATTTACAGACAAAAACCAAAACTAAATGCAAAACTGGTGTACAAACGATAAATAGACAATAAGACTTCTTCACACACCATAAATTTTAAGCCAGCACAACCGGTTTCGAAAGGACGTAGCCTTCCTTCATCAGGTGCATAAAACACGTGCAAGACTGTCTTGCTTTTGCCTCCAAGGCATGTGTTTTTTGCACCTGATGAAGGAAGGCTACGTTCTTTCGAAACCGGTTGTGCTGGCTTAAAATTTATGGTGTGTGAAGAAATCTTATTGTCTATGAACAGACTGATTTTATTAATGTAGACTGATTTTATCGTCTGATTTTATTAATGTAGATTTATTCAATTTTAAGAAATATTATTAATAAGGGTACTTAAGCTAATAATTAAATAATTCAAATGTGTTAATAGTTAAACTATTGTATTTAATTAAAATTCACTTTAATGAGTGTCTTTAAATAATTTGAAATGTTCTAACACATTTGTTTATATCCTTAAAATTACTCTACTCATAAATAGTTCAAAATCTCATTTTAAACAAAATGCTAATTTTTCTGTTTTATAGTCATATAAATATTATCTGAATTAATTAAATATTTCATGGATTTCTTGTTAGTTTTAATATTTTTACTTCCTTCTATATGTAATATAGAGAAAGTATTGGATTCGCGAAAATTTTCGACCTCCGTTTTTTGACGGATCTACACGTTTTGGGATGTCCTGAACACGAATTGATAGTTTTTAGAAAATGTCTGTCTGTCTGTGTGTATGTCTGTCTGTCTGTATAATTTTTTTTGTGGACGCTGTATCTCACGAACATATGAAGGAAATTTAACCAAACTTGGTATTTAGTTGCACCCTGACATGAACTGGTGCCCATTAGATTTGGGGATCAATAGCTCAACAGGTGGCGCTGTAACCGCATTTTATGTAAATTTTTAACATGGCAGCATAGGACAAAATTCCGTATAAATGGGCATAATGAGAGTTATTTTAAACTTGTGATTGTAAAATTAATTTGAATTATTGATGATAGTAGTAGTTAACTAGGAAAAAAAAATTATGCATGGGGGGGGGGGCATCGGTTCCCCCCTGGGGGGGAAGTACCTCCCCGGGGGTGTTAAATTTTGAAGATGGCTATCATTCGAAAGATCTCGTCAATACCTTTAAAACGAATGGTTGAACCATAAATCTGTGATAATTTAAAACAAAGTTATCGATTTTTTTTACTTTTAACAAAAAAAAAAAAAACAAAAAAAATCTTTTTTTTTTTTTTTTTTTTTTTTTTTTTTTAACGAAATTTTACCAAACTTGGTATTAAGTTGGTCCCCGACATAAACTGTTGCTGATTATATTTGGGGATCAATAGCTCAACAGGTGGCGCTGTGATAGCATTTTATCTAAATTTTTAACATGGCAGAATAGGACAAAAATTCGTATAAATGTGCATAATAAGAGTTATTTTACACTTGTGACTGTAAAATTAATATGAATTATTGATAATAGTAGTACGTAACTAGGAAAAAAATTTTGTGCATGGGGGGGCATCGCTTCCCCCCCTGGGGGGGGGGGGGGTAAATTTTGAAGATGGGTATCATTCGAAAGGTCTCGTCAATACCTTTAAAACGAATGGTTGAACTATAAATCTGTGATAATTTAAAACAAAGTTATCGATTTTTTTTACTTTTAACCAAAAAAGAAACTTAGAAAAAATTCCATTTTTTTTTTTTTTTTTTTTATTTTTTTTTTTTTTTTAATATTGTTAGTGATTGAATATGTATTAATTTTCACAAAAAAAAAAAAAAAAAAAAAGAAAGAAAGGAAAAAAAAAATCATTTTTTTTTTTTTTTTTTTAAATATTGTTACTGATTGAATATGTATAGGAAAATATAGAAGAAAGTCTTGTGGTGGCCACAACATACTAGTTTCAATTATTTTTTATTTCTAATCGCAGTAATTATTATCTTTATTTTAACGTGTTTTAATATTTTACTTTGTTCCCATATAACGTTGCAGATGATTTGGGAAAAGTTGGGCGTCCAGAAATTTTGTTTCACCACCTCTACCCATCTTAAGTCGTGGTGGTCTCTGTTCCCTTTTCTTCTTCTAGGCATTATTATTTTTTACCATGTTTTTATTAACTCATTTTCTTGTTTGTTTGGTTGTCCATTACAAATCTTGCAATCGATTTTTAACTAACTTCCCGACTAGCTAGACATTTGAAACTTTTACAATAACTCAGAATACGATGACAATGCATCCTTTAAACACTTTTATTCAATTAATAAATGTTTGAAAATTTCTTATAATTGTTCTCTTTATTACGCATTTGTGATAATTTTCTTTCAAGTTGATGGGATAATTCATCAAAAATGTTTTTTAAAAGTATTTATTAATACATAGAATTGTCAATTTTATATGATTCAAGAGACTATTTAAAAACGTGGTAATATATAAAAGCTCTTTTTATCTTTTAATTATTTCTGTTATTCTTAGACCGTCATTGTTATATATGATCTCATCCATTGTCCATAGTTAGCTAATTAACATCTACAGAATCTACTTTCAAAACGCATTGGAAAATAAACTTGTACAAGTAAAAAAAAAAAAAAATCTCTTTTCGGCAAGCAAAGGTAGATTCCTTTACGTTGAATGGAATTACAATTTCAACTTCCAATTATAACATTAACATTAGTTAACATTGGACTATTTGGGCGCTACTAATTTTCAATGTTAATTGTTACGAATTTAGTAAAATGTATGATTTGGCGAGATTTTGGTGACAAAATTTGCAACTTAGCAATGAAATTTGTGATTTAGTGGCAAAAAGGGTTGGCTGACGACGAAAATTTTGATTTGGCGACGAAATTTGTTATTAAAATTTGGCTAGCTTGGCGATGGAGAATGGCAGCTTTGGCGTCATTATATTTTCTTCCCACACGAAAACCTTATATCTCTTCACAGACTAATATCTTGTTTCCACAAGGTAAAAAGTCAAAGGAAGCTGTAACGTATTACTCTCAATTTCAATCGTAAATTTTAAATTCTTGCCTAATCCGGCGTTCTAAATTATTCACCACAAACGATATTTTTATTAAGACTAACGTATTATTTTAATTTTATATTTTTAAATGATTAATTAAAATGTTACCATGTTTTTATTTTTTCAGTGATCTTTTTTATTATCGATTGCACGTGACATAAACATCAGATTATAAATTTAGGTTAGACAATTATAACTGTAAAAAAAGTCGGCTTCATCACAATCGACGAAAAATCACTTTTTAACTCGTAACTTTTAAGAAATTGAAGCTGTCGAAAAAGTTTAAATACAAAAATTGCTCTTTAGGGTAAGGCTGTAATTCACCTGATTTGAAGTCTTTCCTATTTTTAACCGTTTAAACGCCGAATTAAGAAAGAATAGATCCAATGACTTGAAATTTGGTTATTATATTAATTAAGAGTATATAAATACAATAAAGTTTTAAAATTAGGTGAAAAAAATTTTTGAGTGTGTTTTTAGCCATGTTCCATTATTCGAACATTGGCGTGTTACATGATTATTTTTTGCATATTTTTAAAAGTTCATGAAAATAGTTAATTTAAAGTCTAATAATTATAATATCTTCTTAATATTAACTGTTTTGTTTATTTATCTTTAAATAATGAACAATTAATAAATATTATGACACTATAGATACATTAAAAGATAATTATAAATGATACTCACATAATTTCAGCGACTGTGATACGACAGAAAACATTTTTCATGCAGTCGCTTTTCACAATGAAAACATTTTTTTGTAGTGTTCTTTTTGCAAACAACACAACGACCTTGAGACGTAGATATTATATAATGACCATCAGATTGTCTTAATTCAACTTTTAAATGACTGCGAGGTCCAGGATGTTTGGTAAGACGCTCTTTTTTCCGCAAAAGATTCATCGTCAACTGTCTTCTAAATTCCAAATGTGATAGTTTTTTAGAGTTTGCATGCACTTCGCAGTGCAAATTCCAACTAGCTACAACTGCCATGTTTAATGCGTTACTAAATAGATTCCACCACCATTTCTTACTTCGCAACTGAGGCCTGTAACTAGATAAAAGCTTATCTAAAACATCTACTCCGCCCATTCCTTCGTTGTATTTTTTTATTAGATTTGGCCGAGGTACTTCAATATTACCTTTTTTTGCACATGAATAGCGTTTCACACTACCTATAGGCTCATGTGTGTAGCAGTTTGATGCTACAGTCACTACCGCGTTATCGTTCCAGCTGCAGATATAAACAGATCCGTCAGATCGGAAATCAAAACTTCCTCTGCCTTCTTTGGTAAGTTCTTTTTTAGATTTCAACGGGCATTTTTGTGTACGATTTTCACGAATTGTTCCCGTTGCTCGCATTTCTTTATGGGATAATTCCAACAATAAATTATAAGACGTAAAAAAGTTATCAAAATATACTTCATGATGTGAGTTATCTCCAACAACAGATAAAAGCTCATTAACAACTCTCGGTCCGAGCTGTCCAGAAATACTATTATCTGATTCTGATTTTTTCCCAGAATATATATCCATTGCATATGGATAACCTGTTGAAGAACATAACATCCATACTTTAAAACCAAATCTGATCGGTTTTCCTCTTATGAACATTTTGCATGAGTGACGACCGTAGTAAGGAACCATTGATTCATCGATACTTAACTTCTCATGCCATATTCCAAATTGTTGGAAATTTTTGGACAACTCTTTATAAATCGGGGCTATTTTACCTAATTTATCACCATTTTCCAACTTATTGTTATCCATTACATGAAAAAATTTCTTGATATTTCTGAAACGAGTGCGGGGCATAACAGTTGGAACTATTGGAACACATGTATCTTCCGCAGAATTCCAATACATATCTTCAGTAGGAACTGAATGGTATCCACTTAGAAGAAGAAGACCAAAAAATTGTAAGATATCATTCTTGCAAACATCAATTGTTTCACCTTTTTGCAAAGCATAAAGTGACGTCATATCCGCAAGATATTCGACATATTCTTCAGGAAAAAATTTATGAAATATATCAAGAGGAGTGCAGTCCATGAGTTCTGGAAATTTATGCAATATTGGTACCGGTTTTTCAAATTCTGTTGGATTATCGAATTTCACTTTTTTTTTCCATTTTACTACAGGGTTTTCAGTTTTTCGTTTCTTCTTGGCACTTGGACCCGGTTTCTGAAATTCCTCTTCATTTGGAGTACTTACATCTTTTTTTAAAGTGACGTCGACCATTCCACACACATCAAATGGCGTAACAGCGTCTAAATTATTGTCATCAATATCTTCTTCATCGGTTATATCACCACGTTCATCCGGCTCTAACTGGCAAATATCTACATCTTCCAAATCAGAATCCGAAAGAGTTTCTAGAAAGGCCACAGCTTCTTGTACAGTGAGGCATCTTTTGGACATGATGTTAAATTTATGAAAACTTTATAAATGAAACACATAGAAAGCACACATGCACCTTTTTCACTGTCATCGAACAAAACTAATAAGAAAAACGCTATCTGAAAGGAAACTGATAACTATTTCAGCAAACATATGGAATAAGACACCTTTTATGTGAAACTGCACTTGTCTCCAAAGGCACAGGTGAAATCCCCCCTCCCCCCAACACACACACATATTCAGCCACCTTATCAAAAATAATTTCTTTCTATTGTTATGACTTTACTAAACTGAACATCAATGTCAAGGGCCAATACTATAATCCTTTCGAAGTTTTGCAGCTTCCATTTGAAAACAGTATTATCTTGTACCTGCTTATTTTTCGAATTTTAGAGGACAAAAGAAGTCTAAATAATTCCTCACTTTCCCCCTATTATCTCTTTTATCTGTTTACTTTCTTTAGAAAAGTTACTATTCTTATCAGAATGCAAAAGAAAATAATGTTTGCAATATCATACAATGCTTTGCACATAAATGAAAAATGAACTCTCGAAACGCCAATGTTCCAATAATGGAACAGAGACATAAAAACGTAAATTTTACCATTAAAATTTAAAAATAAAATTTTGCTTTTGTTGTATTCCCGTAGGATATGTTTTCTAATGAAATATTTTAAAGTATTGCGTTTTTTCAATTTAAACTGGAATTTTGGTAAATTTAATTGTAAGAGAGAGTAAAATTGACAAAATATAGTAAAATTCAAAAAATCGTAAAAAAATAAATAATTATCTAAACAGAATAAAACTTATTGTAAAAAATACTTTATAATGTCATATTCAATTGTATGTAAAAATGATATTAATAAGAGTTTTTTTACATGTAAATTTTTTATTTTAAAAATCATGTTCCATTATTGGAACATTGGCGGGTAAACGGTTAATATTAAAGAAATTATGGACAAATGAAAATTTCCACACCCCACCATTTCCACTCCCTTTGAGCTGGATACCCCATCTACGAACTCGACAGAGATTTTTACTGTCCTGACAACATATCCCGAGCTGGTCAAATTTAAATAAAAATTACTCCAGTTATCGTGTTCACAAATTAACATGAGAAAAAGCGTTATACACGCACACACACACACACACACACATATATATATATACCTATTATATATATATATATATATATATATAAACTTTTGAACGGAGGGTGGTTTTGGCTTCTAGGGGTCATGATCGGTGAAGATATGAAGAAATTTTCCAGAAGTCGTGTCATGAGGACCATTGCAATAGGTAGATTTCCTATAAGGAATCTACTTAAAAAGATAAATACTGTCTAAAGTTCAAATGAGGTGTTTTCCAAAGCGAAAGAATCATTTTTAGTTTTCGTACGTCCGAAAATTATTTAGTCAAGGTCATTAATCAGACACAGATACGCTTTTATTTGTTTACATTATAATAACAGATAAGCATAGATCGACCCTTTTGGAAGTCCCCTGTGAAAAAAAAAAAAAAAAAAAGCTTTAATTAGACTTTGTAATTAAAACCGTGTGTAAGCAAGTTCCGAACCAAAGGGGGGGGGGGGAGTCGGAGCAATTCCATGGCTAAATCTATGCTTTTTAGAAAGGATGGAATAACTTTCTTTTTGATTCGTAAAACGCGAGGGATCAGTCATAAATTTAAAAGGGGAGCTTCGCTTTTAAAATGTTTTCTAGCATGAGTTTGATACAGTATTGTACTGTTAGTTTAATACATGTATATGCATAAAATAGTGGTTTTGGTTATAATGTAATCTGCTTTCCTTTCTTTTTAATTTCCCTATGAATGACCTTTCATCTATCAATGTGTAGATAATACTCAGATTTTATAGAACTCAATTGCAGCAGTAATAATAAAGTGTAAATACAATAAAATACAAGCGTAACGCCATTTATATATGATACATTAAAGATATATATAGATATTTATAAACATATGTATAAGATCAACAATTAAAACACATAAATTTCAATTGATTTATTAACATTTTACTATGAATTAACAATACAATACTGTTATAAAACCAGAATTTAAAATATACACAGCAAAATATTATTAAGACAGATATGCTTATATTACAATTTTACACTGTAGAATCTGAGATATAGCCTTCTCACAATCAAGACAAATTACAACATAATTGCATTGCCTGTCGGTCTATGTACACTTAAGTTAAAACTGGTGCAGTTACACACAGTAGAAGCTGAAATACAGCCTTGAAATAAACCGAATAATTTCAGTGTAGCAGCGCTACCTGTCGACTTATGTACTGGTATATACTCAAATTAAAACTTATGCACTTATACACTGCAGAATATGAGATATATCCTAATAGCAAATAGGGAAAATTGGAGCCTAAGAGGGCCACCTACAGTAAAATAAACGCTCAAGTTGAAGTGCCTGGTTGGTAAGATGTTGCCGTAATCAGTGGAAACTCTGATTAGATATAGGGTTGGTGGAGATAGGGCACAATATATTTTCGCTGGAGGGTCTTAAGTGGTTTGTACGATTTCAATAATTTCTATAATTCTTTTTTAGTTTTTATTTATAAAATAATATAAAAAAAATCTGATGTGAAACAACCACACGACTTCCATTACTCATTATTACACATATACGTATTATATGCACTTTTTGGATATAATGTGTTTAGAAGGCGTAAAAATGATCTAACGCAGTAGACACCTAAAAATTTTCCCTTAGGAGAAATTTGATACACGTATAAAGACATACAGAATAGAGTATACACAGCGAGTTAAAAAACATAGTTAAAAAAAGTAGTTTTTCTGTAAAACACCAATTTTCGAGATCTTAAACTGATCCACCCAATTGGGATGACTCTTAAATCTTCTGTAATAACCAAATTATATATGACAAAGGATATCTAAAATGGATTTATGAAATAATTCTCAAGAAAATCGTTAGAGCCGTTTTCGAGATACCAACTTTTACCAAAACTTTACATACACAATTATTGACCGGTAAACAATAATTACATACAAAATGATATTTAAAAGGGAGTTAATATGGTGAGTTTGAAAAAAAATCGTACAGCCGTTTTTAAAGAAATGCACTTGCGAAACCTGAAATTCATTTATTTATACAGGACGCCTATCAATTTTCCTGGACTAACCAACTATATCATTCGAAACGACATTTAATAGAGTTTTATATAGCAATTTTGAAGAAAATCGTCACAGCCGTTTTCGAGAAACAGACTGACGGTCCCACCTTCGGTTTTCAATGTTCCCCTTCCAGTTTTTCAACTTTCAACAAAATTTGGAGAATTCATCTGTACACCAGACCTGTCTCATTTCTGAAGTTTCATAGTTTTATATTTAATAGTTTCGGAGATATGATAGCTAGAAAATCCCCCCCCCTCTCCCCTACACACACGCACTGACCAATAGCCAAAAACTAGTTTTTTGGATTCAGGTGACCTTAAAACATGTAAATACGGTGAAAACTCGATTTTCGGTGCGAATACAATACTTCCATTACCTAAGGTAGTCGGATAACGGAATAAAAATTGTGATTTATTTTATTAATAAAAAACGCTACAGAACTGGAATTTAAATGTAATAAGTACAAAACTTTGAAACAACATCATCCAATGTAAGAATTGACAACAGTTGTTTCAGATCGAAAGAATACACGACTTTTCGTCAGGCGAAAAAAGTAGGCATGAACATTGAACAAAGTAGGTGTTTGTGTAGTTTGTGCGTTATGGCTGTGTTTGAAGCATGTGAGTAGTGAGTACTTTTTTCGCCTGACGAAGAGTTGGATTTTCTTTCGATCGAAACAATTTCTGAGAGTTCTTGCAGTGTATGGCGTTGTTTCAAAGTTTCGTACTTATTATTTATTTAATTTATTTATTTATTACTTTCTCTTACCCATATATATGGTAGAGAAAGTATTCTTTCTGTGTCAAATTTTCGAAAGCGAGTTTTTGTTATATTTACACGTTTTGAGGTCCCGAAAATCATGCATTTACGGTTGCTCTCTGTGTGTGCGCGTGTGTGTGTCTTTTATTAGCATATCTCAAGAACAAATATTAGTATAAAGTGAAAACTTGGTATTCTAAATGTGCATATTATACGGATGCAACAGGAAACTTTTCGTTGAGATTAAGCAAATGATTCGTGTACAGGGACATAAAAGAAAACTCAAATACATTATGTCTATGGGGAAATTTCTGGAAAGTACAGTGTAACATCTACAGGCTGACTCAAACAAAACGGAATGAAGAAAATTTATTATGTTCATAAAAGCATGTTTTGTGTAAATTGCGTATGGAAATCATTCATCATATGTTTACAGGGCTACCCAAAGTATTTGGATATGTTGGGGCTATACTTGGAAATTGTAGGAATCGTAATTCCTTTTGTGTTAGATGTTTTTTTTAAGTAAAACAAATTTTAAATACACAGTATTGTTTATAGTGCATATTGATAAAAGACATTATACAGACATTATACATTCCCAGAATAAAGCAAAACGTTCTTTTTTATGGAATGTATTTGATGGAAGTGCTTTGTACATTTTATTATGTTGACGAATACTCAAAATTAATTTTTTATACCCATACTGTAAACAAAATATTTTTTCAAGTTCTGTTTTCACCTCTGTAATTTTTACTTCCATTACCTACGGTAGTTGGGTAAGTATTGTATTCTGTCTAAAATTCGATAACGAGTTTTCACCTGATTTACTCGTTTTAAGATCGCCTGAGTCCAAAAAAGTATTCGTGTGTGTGTGTGTTTGTATGTATGTGAGGAATATTCTGGCTATCATATCTCCGAAACTAATAAAAATAGAATTGCGAAACTTCAGAATTAAGACAGGTCTGGTGTACAGATGAATTTTTCAAATTTTGGTGAAAATTGAAAAACCGGAAGTGGGTCATCGGAAACCGGAACTGGGACCGTAAGTCCATATCACAAAAATGGCTCTAACGATTTTCTTCAAAGTTGCTATATAAAGATAAACACTCTATCAGATGTCCTTTCGATTGATATAGTTGGTTAGTTCAGGAAAACTGATAGGCATCCTGTATAAAGAGCTCAATTCCAGGTCTCACAAGTGCGTTCCTTCAAAAATGGCTGTACGGATTTTCTTCAAGCTCGAAATATTAACTCCCTTTTAAATATCCTTTTGTATGTAATTACTGTTTTCGGGTCAATAATTGATATGCGAAGTTTTGGTAAAAGTTGGTACCTGAAAAACGGTTTTAACGATTTTCTTGAAAATTGCTACGTAAATCCATTTTAGAAATCCTTTCTTATGCATTACGTGGTTATTACAGGAAAATTAAATCTTGCTTAGGTAGGTCAGTTTTAGATCTCGGAAATTGGTGTTTCAAAATATAACTCTACTTATTTTATTTATTTATTTATTTATTTATTTTTTATAGTTTTACTTCCATTACCCGACTACCGTAGGTAATGGAAGTATTGTATTCGGTCCAAAAATTCGATATCGAGATTTCACCTGATTTACATGTTTCAAGATCTCCTGAGTCCAAAAAAGTGGTTTTTGGCAATTCGTCAGTGTGTGCGTGTGTGATTGTATGTGGGGAATCTTCAGGCTATTATATCTCGGAAACTAATAAAGATTGAACAACGAAACTTTGGAATTGAAACCAGTCTGGTATACAGATAAATTTTCCAAATTTTTGTGAAAATTTGAAAAGCGAAAGTGGGACATCCGATACCGGAAGTGGGACCCGTAAGACTGTATCTCAAAAACGGCTCTAACGATTTTCTTCAAAATTGCTGTATAAACACTCTGTTAGATGTCCTTTCGAATGATATAGTTGGGTTCTTCAGGAAATTTGATATGCGTCCTGTATAAATAGCAGAATTTCAGGTCCTGCAAGTGCATTTTTTTCAAAACGGCTCTATGAATTTTTTTAACTTGCCATATTAACCCTCTTTTAAATATCGTTTTGTATGTAATTGTTGTTTTCTGGTCAACAATTAATTATGCCAAGCTTTGGTAAAAGTTGGAATATCAAAAACGGCTCTAACGATTTTCTTGAAAAGTGTTACATAAACCAATTTTAGATATCCTTTCTCATTCTTTACTTGGCTAGCACAGGAAAATTAATAGTCATCCTGATCAGGTAGATCAGTTTTAGATCTCAAGATTTGGTGTTTCAAAAAAAAAAAAAAAAAACGTTGTGTAAATTCTGTTTCATATGTGTTTACACGCGTATTAACTTTCTCTTATTGGAAAATTGTTAGGTGTCTATTTCATTAGGCCAATTATATGCCTCCTGATAAAATTATCTCCAAATGTGCGTATAATACATGTAACAGTTTGTAATGGAAGTCCTGTGGTTGTTTCACACCAGATTTTTTAACTCGCTATGTAAATCGGTTTCAGATGTCCTTACACGAGTATCCGCTTTCTATTACCGGAAAATTTTTAAATATTTACTTTTTTTAGGTGAATTTTATCTCTTCAGATTACATTATACAATAAAGCACCGTTTATATGTCTTTCAAGGGACTGACGTAAAAGGACGTATAAATGAGAAGACGTACAATCGAAATTTTAATAATAACACTTTGAATGCTATAAATTTAATGATATTTAAGCAAAATTTATATATAAATACTAATTAATAAGTTTCTTAAGTTAATAAATGTACATTATATTTCTTTTAAGACAATAATTAATAATAATAATAATAATAATAAAAGATTTATTATAAAAAGTGAGAAAAATCCTACTATTAATGCATGACTGGGTATGCATGACTTACGTATATAATATTGAGTATTATATTACATACCTTAAGCACTATATTGAAGGATTTCAATGCATGTTTCCTCATATCATCTGTTAACTAGCTGACACCTGTCATGACGTCAGATGTGACGTAACTGTATTACGTAATCAATAGCGCATCTTCGCTTCTCTGAGAAAGAGAGGTTTATAAGAGTCTGTACGAAAAAGCTTTGCTAAGCGTGCGGCAAGAAATGCCCGCATTATGTTATTCTACTTTTCTATATTATTAAATGTTGTGATTGTTTAAAAGACTCTGCTTTTCACTCTGTGGACCCATTTATACCAACAATGGTTATGGGCCCAGAGACACGCATCTTACTGCGGACTTTTTAAAAATTTAAATTAACATTCGCTAAAACGAAAGTGCGACTTACTGTTAAGCCTAAGGGCTGAAATCGAAAGTATTTTTGATTCTATTTTTATAAAGAAGCTACTATAGCTGATTAAATATGTCGCAAATATTAAATATAGAAAAGTTATCCAAAAACAATTTTGACACCTGGAAGCTGCAGATAGAAGCTGTTTTAATCAAGAATGATCACTGGAGTTATGCCAACGGAACGAAAATTAAGCCCGATGAAGGCGCCGAAGACGAAGAAAAATGGCTCGAAAATGACCGGAAAGCTAGAGCCGATTTAATCCTAGCAATTACCCCAAGTGAGTTGTGTCATATTAAACATTGTACCACCTCAAATGAAGTAAATTAAAAGAAGTTTACGAATCGAGAGGACCGGCAAAGAAAGCCACCCTATTGAAGCAGCTACTCTTTAAGAAAATGTCTGATAGTGAAAATATGTCCGATCACCTAAATATTTTCTTCGATATAGTGGACAAGCTAAAAGAAATGGACATTTAAGTAGCCGAAGATCTAATATCAATTTTGCTCTTATACAGTATTCCTGACAGCTACGAAAATTTTCGCTGCGCCATAGAAGCAAGAGATGAATTGCCGCAGCCTGAAGCTCTAAAAATTAAAAAGATGGAAGAATATGAGTCAAGAAAAAATAAAAAGCATCAAGAATCATCAAATGCGTATTTTACAACTCACAAGAAAAATCTTCCTGAAAAGAACAAAAGAGAAATCTTAAAGCCTGTGCAGAACAAGAACACGTATGGCGAAAGAAATTATGCAATCTTCAAATGCAATTACTGTTCAAAAGTAGGGCATAAAGCCTCAGAATGCAGAAAGAAGATCTCAGACAGAAAATTCACTTCATCGAATAAATACAAAGATAGATCTTTTATGGTTGAAGATAGTACAGAGTTCACGATGGCAGCCAGTAACTCTTTCCAAGAACATTCCGAGTGGTGTCTCGATAGCGGTACGACATCACATATGGCTCATGAAAAGAATTCGTTTATAGATTTCGAACCTAGAATTGGATCATTTATAAAATTAGCTGTAGATGAAACAGCGGAGATCACAGGTGTTGGAACAGTCAAATTAAAAGTTCCCGGTAATCACGGTGTAACCAATTTAAAGTTAACAAATGTTTTGTGCGTTCCAAAATTGAAATGCAATTTAATGTCTATATCAAAAGCTACTGCAAACAACTGCCGAGTTGTATTTACTGAAAAATGTGCAAAAATTACGGAGCAGGACGGCTCTCTAATTATAAGTGCTACGAGAAAAGGTGATTTATATTTTTTTCAGCCGCAGGTGGATATCGCTGCAACAACTCAGGTAAGCAACTTTCATAAATGGCATTTAAAATTAGGACATTTAAATGAAAAAGATTTAAAATTATTAAAATCTGAAAATATGTTAAGAGATTTAAATTTTAATGAAAAAGATTCTTTAAAAGATTGTAAAGTATGCATTCAGTCTAAACAAACTGTGAAACCATTTTGTAAAGAAAACAAATTTCATAGTAAGGAATTATTAGAAGTAGTTTATTCTGATTTATGTGGCCCTATAAATGTTAAATCCCATGGCGGATCACGTTACTTTATTACTTTTTTGGATGATAAATCTCGTTACATTGAAGTAAATTTTCTAAAAACAAAAGATCAAGCTAAGTACGCGTTCCGGAGATATAAAGCAGCAGTCGAAAATCGATTAGGAAAAAAAATTAAGATACTGCATACCGATAATGGTTTGGAATATTGTGGCGAAGAATTCAATAAATATATTGAAGAATGTGGTATTAAACGCGAATTTTCATCGCCAATGACCCCTCAGCAAAATTCTAGAATTGAAAGACAAAATCGTACATTATGCGAAATGGCGAGGTGTTTATTAATGCAATCAAACCTTCCAAATACATTCTGGGCTGAAGCAGTAAATTGCGCTGCATATATTAGAAACAGGTGTCCCACTAAAGGAATTAAAGAAAATAAAACACCGTTCGAATTGTTTTTCGGTTATAAACCAACTGTTAACTATTTTAAAATTTTCGGACAGAAATGTTTTGTTCTAAATAAAAAATCAAAAGGGAAGTTTGAAGCTAGGTCACACGAACATATATTCGTTGGCTATTCAAATGAATCACGCGCTTACAGATTATGGAATAAGGATACCAGAAAAATTGTCATAAGTCGTGATGTTCGATTTATAGACGAATTTGAAACAAATGATTCAGCCACTACTGATCAATTAGAATTAATTTTTCCGTCTGAGAATAAATGCAATGATTGTAATATTAAAAATGAAACTCCTATCCCTACTCAAACCGCAGACATCCAAAGGGGGGAAAACAGCGGATCGATTTCCTATCCCCCTGAATTCAACGGAGAAAGTTTCTCTTTTTGGAAAAGGGGGGAAGCGAGCCACTCGCTTTCTGAAGGGGGGAACGTAGAAGATGTGAGTGGAGGGGAAGAGAGTGCTCACGGTAAATGTAAACAAAAGGAAGGGATAAACAATCCTCCTTTTAAACGCGGTCCAGGCCGACCCAAAAAAATTAAAAGTTGGAACTTTCAAAAGTCTCATAAGGAGTGTATTACAGATACAAAATATAAAGATGAAACTTCTCAATTAGCTGATAACTCATTTAATGAAATTAATCCCAGCGTAATCGACGCGCTAAATGGAGATTATGCTAAGAATTGGGAAAACGCGATGAAATTAGAATATGATTCTTTAGTTAAGCAAAACGCTTGGGAAATTGTAGATAGACCAAAAGATAAAAAGGTAATTGGGTGTAAATGGGTTTTAAAAACAAAATTCAAACCAGATGGTCAAATTGAAAAATTTAAGGCCAGATTGTTTGCCAAAGGGTGTTCACAGAAACAAGGTATAGATTTTGAGGAAAATTTTTCACCAGTAGCCAGATTAAGTTCTATAAGAACTGCAATCGCGTATGCTATCCAGAATGGTTTCACAGCATACCAGTTAGATTTCATTATGGCATATGTTAACGGCAATTTGAATGAAGAAATTTTTATGGAACTTCCTAAATTTTTTGAAAATGATATACACGAAAATAAAGTGTGTTTATTAAAAAAATCTTTGTATGGCCTTAGGCAGTCAGGAAGACAGTGGTTTAAGAAATTAGATGAGAAATTGAGAAAAATGAAATTTAACCCTTTGAATTCCGACAAATGTGTCTATTACTCAAAATATCCTTTTGATGCTATTATAATCGTCTATGTCGACGATTTAATTTGTCTCACTAAAAGTGAAGAGCACTATTTTGATATAAGAAATAAATTAGCAGAATCTTTCAAAATGAAAGATATGGGCCTTCTGCATTATTGCTTAGGCATTGAATTTAATCAAGATAGGGACAGCATCACTATAACACAAAAGAAATACATTGAAGATTTACTAAATAAATTTAATATGGAAGATTCTAGAGTGGTGAATACACCTTTAGATAGCAGTGTAAAATTAACTAAACAAATGTGTCCAAATACAGAAGAGGAGAAATCATACGTGTCAAAAATTCCTTATAGACAATTAATTGGTTCTCTTATGTATCTGTCGGTTGCTACCAGACCAGATATCACCCATGCTGTAAATTATTTAAGTCAGTTTAATAACAATCCAGGAAAACCTCACTGGATAGCTGCTAAAAGAATACTAAGGTATCTCAATGGCACTAGAAATTTAGGAATTGTGTATTACAGAGACGATAAACCATTGACAGCATTTGTTGATGCCGATTGGGCATCGGATATAAATGATAGAAAATCATATACAGGATATGTCTTTAAATATGCCGGTGGACCTATTTCTTGGGAATCTAGAAAGCAGCGAACCGTTGCTCTATCCACAACAGAATCTGAATATATGTCTCAGTCTGAATCCGCAAAAGAGACAATTCATGTTAGAAATTTCTTAAAAGAATTGGATCCTGAAATTGTATCAAGTCCGACTGCAATCATGTGCGACAATCAATCTGCACTGAGATTAGTAAAAAATCCTGTTCATCACAATCGATCTAAGCACATTGACATTCGTCATCATTTTGTGCGAGAAGTTTACAATAATAAACTAATTGACATTAAATATATTTCATCAGATGAACAACCTGCAGATATTTTAACAAAAAGTTTAAATGCATATAAACATGAAAAATGTTGTGGTATGATAGGACTTAATACTCAGGACTGAAGAACTTAAAAAAATATATTTAAACTGTGTTTTCATTAAGAAATTAACTGCTTATATTTTACGTATTTTATTTTATTATATTAACCATAATTATTTGCTTATAATTCTATTTCTTTACTAACACTTTTCTTATTTTAAGTAACTCTTGCATAAAAATAATTTTCTGTAATTTTTAATATGCTATTATAATGCATAAATATGTTTTATTTTCGAAACATTTATTGAATAAGGGGGAAATGAAGGATTTCAATGCATGTTTCCTCATATCATCTGTTAACTAGCTGACACCTGTCATGACGTCAGATGTGACGTAACTGTATTACGTAATCAACAGCGCATCTTCGCTTCTCTGAGAAAGAGAGGTTTATAAGAGTCTGTACGAAAAAGCTTTGCTAAGCGTGCGTCAAGAAATGCCCGCATTATGTTATTCTACTTTTCTATATTATTAAACTAGCAGGCTACGCCCGCTTCGCTGGTCACTATATTTAAATGAATTTTTGAAAGAATTGAATTAATATTTATTTTTTTACACCACATTCTTGAAAAAACCAAAAAAAAAAAAAAGAAAAGAAAATGAAATTGCTCCAAACTTCGCTTAGGGTACCCGCTGTCTACGGCAGCTTTTTTCCCGCCCGCACTGCATCAGGTCTAGATTTCCCGTGACTGTAGAAAGATCTTTTCCGGGCACTTCAATCTGGATATTTATCGACGGTTTATCTGCTACAATTTAAGAACTACGATTTTAAAGATGACTGTATCTCAGCATCTATTAAATATTTTAGTTTTGAACCATGTATTTTATAGCCCATGCTATTTACACTTTATTACAATTTGATTCCGACCAATGAAATAAAATAAAACAAAACAAAAAGTTGATTAAAAAATAAATGTAACATATAAACAAATAAATTTTAATCATTTTAATCCTTTTTACTACGTATATACTACTATTTTTCCCGATAAATACTGTAAATTAAAAAAATTAACAAATAAAAGTTTTTTCTTTTAAAGGAATTAATTAAAAATTGAAAAATAAGAAGTTGTTCTACTATAAAAAATTAAATATAACTGTTATAAATTTTTTCTGCTGCATTACGATTAATAAATATAACAAATTAAAAAAAAAAAAAAAAAAAAAAAAAAAAAAAAAATTCGCCTTCAAATGAATGTATTCAATAAAAATAAGTTGCGTAATAGCCGTTGCTAAGATACGCAGACGATAGAAGCAAAATAATAAATCTATGAAAAATGAAGCTTTAAGCCAATATTTAAAATCGAAAAAACTTTAATTTAAAAAATTCAAATTCGAAATTCGAAAAAATCTCGATGAGGTGCACACATGCATGGTCCCAGGTACCTATATGCCAAATTTGGAAGCTCTGCGATCAGTAGTGTGAGCACCAGAGCGCAGATACACACACAGACACACACAGAGACACACACACAGACACACACACAGACACTTCTCTTTATTTATATAGATGAAGATGATGAGGTCATTTTATAGTAAAATTATCCATTATAGCATATATTATATTTCACTCCTCCATAAAAATTAATTTTAAAATCGTCTGCTTCTTTTATACTTTTATTTTAATAGAATTTTAATATAATTTAATTTATATATTAGTCATTTTAGCATTTTTATCCTAAGTAGCATTAGCAATAATATATATCACTTCTCCATTAAAATTTATAAGACCCTACAATAAAATTAATTTGTGCTTAATATCAACTCTACGAAAATTTTTATCAATCGCTTCCAAATTTTGACCTAAGGTTCAAATCTCAATCCTGTGGGTATTTACATCAGCTACAACGTTTTCGTCTTTATTCGTAAATAATAATTTAACTGTATTAAATAGTTTACTGGAATATAATTCAACGTATAACTTAGTCACAGCAACGCGTGACCGGGTCTGCTAGTTGAATTATACGAAATTTATGAATAGGTTAAAAAGTTGAAGATTCTTTGTGTAGATGGCAGCACCAAATATATTTCAGCTTTCATTTCAACCCAGTCGAAAGGTATCGACATCTGTTAGAATCATTTGGAGTTAACAGATAATTGTGACTGTCAAATAATAACAGACAAATAATTAGCAATAAATTAAAATTGCGACTATAATTTGAGATTTAAACTATCCTATCTCTCAAGTTGGATCGAACTGCACATGGTGTGCGAATTTTATTATAATCGGTTAAGTGGTTTAGCAGTCCATTGAAGATAAACATTGTGACACGAGATTTATATATATTAAGATGTTGTGATTGTTTAAAAGACTCTGCTTTTCACTCTGTGGACCCATTTATACCAACATATATAAACACATTTTGAACAGTAATTATATATATTGCGTATCTTTAATAACAAGCATACGATTTATGTCCATACAGACAGTTATTTAATAACATTAAAATTTTTTAATGTTTGTCTTATTTGCTGCTTGTCTATGAGTATTTAAAATTCTGCTGTGAATTCAATTGATTCTTTGATTAGTATACTTCGATCTTTCCTGTGTTCCTCCATTTAAGATGCTTTCAGGAAAAATCCGTCTTATTTACAATGAAAAATAATGACAAGTCGAGAAATTTTGCGTATTTTAGTAAAGTGGAAAAGACGTATAACCGATATTAGCGACGTATAAACGAAGAATTTTTGCATTAATATGAATAAGAATGAATCGGGACTTCACTAAAAAGACATGTAAATGTAAAAGACGTATAAACGGTGCTTTGCTGTATATATATATATAAAGCATAAAATACATGTAATAGCTGATGATGGAAGTCTTGTGGTTGTTTTGCACCAGTTTCTTTTTTCTTTTTTTTTTTACTTCCATTACCCTACTACCGTAGGTAATGGAAGTATTGTATTCGGTCTGAAAATTCGATATCGGGTTTTCACCTGATTTACACGTTTTAAGGTCCACTGAGTCCAAAGAGGTGGTTTTTGGCAATTGGTCAGTGTGTATGTATGTATGTATGTATGTGTGTATGTATGTATGTATGTATGTGTGTGTGTATGTATGTGGAGAATCTTCTGGCTATTATAGCTCAGAAACTAATAAAGATAGAGCTACGAAACTTTAGAATTGAAATACGTCTGGTGTACAGATGAAATTTCCAAATTTTGGTGAAAATTGAAAAACCGGAAGTGGGACCGTACGTCCGTATCTCAAAAACGGCTCTAACGATTTTCTTCAAACTTGCTATATAAACACTCTATTAGATGTCCTTTCGAATGATATAGTTGGTTAGTTCAGGAAAATTGATAGGCGTCCTGTATAAATAGCTCAATTTCAGGCCTCGCAAAGGCGTTCCTTTAAAAACGGTTGTACGGATTTTTCAAACTCGCCATTTTAACTCCCTTTTAAATATGCTTTTGTATGTAATTATTGTTTTCTTGTCAATAATTGAGAACCGGAAGTGGGACATCGGAAACCGGAAGTGGGACCGTAAGTCCGTATCTCAAAAACGGCTCTAACGATTTTCCTCAAACTTGCTAAATAAACACTCTATTAGATGTCCTTTCGAATGATATGGTTGGTTAGTTCAGGAAAATTGATAGGCTTCCTGTATAAATAACTCAATTTCAGGTCTCGCAATGGCGTTCCTTTAAAAACGGCTGTACGGATTTTTTTCAAACTCGCAATATTAACTCACGTTTCAATATCCTTTTGTACGTAATTATTGTTTTCCGGTCAATAGTTGAGTTTTGATAAATGTTAGTATCTCAAAAACGGCTCTAATAATTTTCTTGAAAATTGTTATATAAATCTATTCCTTTCATGTATTCCGTGGTTATTAGAAGGAAATTTATCTGAAAATATTTATAATTAACATTTTAAAAATTACTGAAAATAAAATAAAAATTTCCAAAAACTTTTACTCAAATAATAAAATTAATGCAAACTATTTTCTAACAATATCTCCTCAGAATTTCGTAACATATCTGGAAAATGATTAATATATATATTATTATTTTTCTAATTATTATTTTAAATAACTTATTTGACGGATAGAGCAAGTTTGTTACTTATTTAAATCAAAAATGTACATAAAATTTTTATAATGTGTGTAGTACTGGGTAATGGAAATAGTGTGGCTGTTTTTTCAGTTTTTTCACCATATTTTTTTTTTTTTTTTTTTTTATATATATAATAATAAAGCTAGCTTTAAAATGAAAGAGCTTATTATTATTTGTCTCATTTAAAACTAGTTTTTAAAATTTTAAATAAGTTTAAACTAATGTGCATATTTATTTCATTATTTAATCTTAAAAAATGCACAGACCAACCGTCAAAATCCTGATTTTCGGATTTATGGTATCTCAAAACGTGTAACTATAGCTGAAACTCAGTGTCGAAAATTTGACGCGAAAACAAAAGTTTATCTTCTGTCATATGAATAAGAGAAAAGTAATAATACGTATTTAATTTGATTCAAGCTTTTTTTTTTTTTTTTTTTTTTTCTACATATTTGTTTATTTATTTGTTTAATCTATCTTAACCTTTTAACAAAAGTGTTTGCCATTATTTGATTTTTTTTTTTTTTAACCATTTAACATTTTAAATATGTTCAGACTAATATTAAACTTAAATATGTGTGCATTTTAAATATTTGTTTCCTGATATAATCTTTAAAAATGTATTTTCAGTTCTTTTGGAAAATAATAGTACTTAGTTTTAATTGTAATGTACAGCAGTAAATGGATAATCTCACTAATATGAATTAGTAATTTTTGAAATAATAATTATTAACACAATACTAAGCAGTATAAATTGTCAAATCGCTCGTTAAAATTAAACCTGACAATCGTTACCTATTTAATTTTTATTTGTGAAACATCCCTCACTTTACAAGAGTAGAGAGGAAACGCATAGGTAAATTCAGGACCAACGTTTGGTCCGGAACTTTTCCATTGGGTTGATTGTACGAAAAGCTACATAATTAGTCTGGTCCGGAATTTACCTACTGATTCTTTATCACTCTTTAAATCTTGTTTCCTTGAGGAGGAGGGGGTGAAAGGAGAGAGAAAAAAAAATTAGCATTATAATATTTTATCTGTAATTTATCCAAAGAAAGAAAAGTTATCTGGAAAAAAAAAAAAAAAAAACAGTCGTGGGAGAGAAAGTAAAGAGATTGTATTTATTTATCTATTCCTCCCTCCCCTGTTCTGCGTTTGATTCAACTAGACTTGCAGACTATGCAGATTACTTCACAGAAGAAATTCTCTTCATCGCGGTATCGCGGCCATTTCAAATTTCAACACTGTTCCACAGCTGCAATAATTAAATGAGTTCTAAAGAGCAATCTGCATTTCTTAGTAGTAGATCGAAATGTGAGCAGTAGAGATACATAAACACAGGGAAAAAAAAAAAAAAAAAAAATGCTGATCATCTGCTTGTGTAACTGTGTTCAAGGATAATTTCGACTAACTGAAAAAAATTACGTTAGCATATTAGACTACAATTTAGGAGGAACATAAATGAAATAATCCATTTGTTATTCTTTATGAGACGAAATGATTGTGAGATTTTTCAAAGAGATTGATTATCGTTTACATTTATTTTTTATTTTATTGATGAAGAACGAATTCGGCGGATACTAAATATTAATATTGAATACACGAGTAAATTACTATATAAAGTGTTAAAATAGATTTGAATTAAAATTAAATAGAATTTTTTTAAAATATATGTGATTTCTACATCACAAAGGAAATGAAAAAAGGTTTATTAATTACTCACCATTTAATGGGGGGGGGGGGGGATTGTCAAGATTTTTCCGGATACTTGAGATTTCTGTTTTTTTTTTTTTTTTTTTTGAATGGCGGATAGCAGAACGTTTACTGTAAAATATTTAAATTTGGAAAATGATATTTAACCGATACAAACGCTTTGCTGTAACATCTTTTGAAATGAAACTGAAAGTTATAAGAATAAGTTAGAGTGCAAAATTTTATGCAAGTTAGGGATATTATTGTTATAAAAAAATGGGGGTGAATTTTGAGATAATTTTATTGAAATTGGTTAGAGATTGTATTTGAAAGCTTCCCATATCAGTGTACATTGGCATTAGTTCAATTTACAGAATAATAATAGTATTTACATGTTTATTTTACATTTTATTTTTAATAATATCCATATGAGGTAGAGAAAAAAGATATGTTTAAAAGTTACTATTTGTGTGTAGCAGACTGATAGTTTTTAATAAGAAATGGGTTGATCGTCATTACAAAAAATGCATGCTCTGTCAATAAAAAAAATGGATGTTCTGTCTACATCATCAAAGAAATTACATAAAATAAATAAAATAAATAAAATAAAATAAAACAAAATATTTAATATTTTTAAAGCAAAATTTGATAATAGTAAAACTTTATCTGTTTACCATAATGTAAAATGTTAATTTACTGTAATTTAATAAATATATTAAATAATAATTACTAGTATAAATGAATTGCAGAAGGAACTACTAGAATTTATTTTTAACCCACTAAAAGTATACTAATTTGAATGACTGCCTTTATTCATTCTGTTTATTTATTTCCTGTTGTTATTATTATTATTGTTAAGCGTGCAGTAGAAAAATCTGAGGTGCAAATAAATATTATTTTAGGGGGCTATTGTAGAAAATGATTTAATAAATAGACAGTGAGGTGGAAAATGATTTAATAAATAGACAAATGATGTATGTAAAATGATTTAATAAACAGTCAAATAATTTTTTGATGCACTTTCACTGATGAAAACGACAATGCTGTTAGAGATTTTCAGAATAAAAGCTAAAATGTGTTACACACGAATGTTTTTTAACGGTAAAACTTTGTTTCCCTATCCCATCTGGATTTTGTTAGAAATTAAGAAACAATTAATGTTTTGTTAATAAAAAAAGAAAAAAAGAAATATATACACATATTTGAGGCATTCACAATTTTAACTTATCTCAAAATTTTAACACCCTCTTTTTATCGCTTTAATATCTACAGCTCGCATTAAGTTAAAGCATTATATAAGTTTCTTTGTAGAATTCTCTATTTTTTTTTTTTTTTTTTTTTTTTTGACATTACTTTAAAATATTAATACATTTTTCTTACTTTATCAAAATATATGGCAGCTTATATATATATAATTAATTTAAAATAATAATAATAATAATAATAATAATGTATTGCTATTCCCAACCTTAAACGAAAAAAACATATAATATGTCTGTTAAAACTCTGTTTCATGTTTATCATTTATATTTGTCATTAGATAGCGATACGAACTATAAATTTATATTCTAAAACTCCAGATTATCATAAAAGATTTTACTCTGAGAGTAGAATAAATCCTACGTTGTTACAGATAAAATAAATCTATAAAATCTGCTAATATTTTAACCGTAAAAAAGAAAAAAAATTCTGCGACAAATTTCATTTTAAAGACATAACTAATTTTTATGTGTGGAATGAAAATAAATAAACAAATAAATAAATAAAAATGTCATCTTAAATATATATAAAATAATAATAATAATAATAATAATAACCAACAAAAACAACTTGATCTTTGATCATAAAATGATCTGCAACAGTAAAATTTTTTAAAAAAATTATTGCGACGGTTTTCGTTCAAATTTAGTAATAAATTTTGCCAAAAAAAAAAAAAAGTAATAATCTGATGCCCACTCCTTCACTACTGGATGCTGCTTTGCATAATGTGGTAATTTATTTTATTTCTTTCCTTTCTCTTTTATTTTTTTTCTTTTTTAAATATATTTAAGATTTGTAAAGAATGGGGAAAAAGAAACATTTTTCTTGTTTTACCGAGTTAAAAAAAAGAAGGTAAAGAGGCTAAAAATTGGAAAAACTTGCGCAAAATCTTTATTATTATTATTATTTTTTTTTTTAATTCTAATTTTAAGGGTGTCAAACTCGCGCACTGAAAATTACACAATTTTTTTAGCGTTTTAGTGAGTGGTCAAAAAATAAATTAATAGTTGGGCAAACTTGGGCATACGTTGAGATTTCCCCAACGTTTGCCACGTACCGCTTTTCGAGATTTCAAATTATAGGTGCCAACTTCTCGGTTCTCAAAGTATATTTTTCCAGATTTACAGCGTTATAAATGGAGGGATAAAAAAAGAAAGGTTGAGGAAACTTGGGCAAACCTATGGTATGATTTGTTTTTAGTATTTCCGACATGGGGGTGCTGCTACGGAAATGAGGTCAAATTTTATTTTTAGCGTTTTGGTGGATGGGCAAAAAAAAAAAAAAAAAAAAAAAAAATGGTTGGGCAAACGTGGGCAAAACTTGGTCAAACGTTACACACAAACCATATTTTGAAATTCCGACTTGGGGGTGCCAACTTCACGGTTCTCAAACTACATTTTTGGGGATTTACAGCGTTATAAATGGCGGGCCAAAAAATAAAAGGTTGGGCAAACCTGGGCAAATCTCGGGCAAACGTTACACACAAACCGTTTTTTGAAATTCCAACTAGGGGTGCCAACTTCACGGTTCTCAAATTACATTTTTCAGGATTTACAGCGTTATAAATGGTGGGCAAAAAAAATGAAAGGTTGGGCAAACCTGGGCAAAACTTGGGCAAACGTTACACGCAAACCGTTTTTCGAAATTCCAACTTGGGGGTGCCAACTTCACGGTTCTCAAATTACATTTTTCGGGATATACAGCATTATAAATGGTGGGCAAAAGAAATGAAAGGGGCAAAACTTGGGCAAACGTTATACACAAACCGTTTTTCGAAATTCCAACTTGGGTGTGCCAACTTCACGGTTCTCAAATTACATTTTTCGGGATTTACAGCGTTATAAATAGTGGGCAAAAAAAAAATGAAAGGTTGGGCAAACCTGGGCAAAACTTGGGCAAACGTTATACACAAACCGTTTTTCGAAATTCCAACTTGGGGGTGCCAACTTCACAGTTCTCAAATTACATTTTTCGGGATTTACAGCGTTATAAAGGGTGGGCAGAAAAAATGAAAGGTTGGGCAAACCTGGACAAAACTTGGGCAAACGTTATACACAAACCGTTTTTTGAAATTCAAACTTGGGGGTGCCAACTTCACGGTTCTCAAATTACATTTTTCGGGATTTACAGCGTTATAAATGGTGGGCAAATAAAATGAAAGGTTGGGCAAACCTGGGCAAAACTTGGGCAAACGTTACACGCAAACCGTTTTTCGAAATTCCAACTTGGGGGTGCCAACTTCACGGTTCTCAAATTACATTTTTCGGGATATACAGCGTTATAAATGGTGGGCAAAAGAAATGAAAGGGGCAAAACTTGGGCAAACGTTATACACAAACCGTTTTTCGAAATTCCAACTTGGGGGTGCCAACTTCACGGTTCTCAAATTACATTTTTCGGGATTTACAGCGTTATAAATGGTGGGCAAAAAAAATGAAAGGTTGGGCAAACCTGGGCAAAACTTGGGCAAACGTTATACACAAACCGTTTTTCGAAATTCCAACTTGGGGGTGCCAACTTCACAGTTCTCAAATTACATTTTTCGGGATTTACAGCGTTATAAAGGGTGGGCAGAAAAAATGAAAGGTTGGGCAAACCTGGACAAAACTTGGGCAAACGTTATACACAAACCGTTTTTTGAAATTCCAACTTGGGGGTGCCAACTTCACGGTTCTCAAATTACATTTTTCGGGATTTACAGCGTTATAAATGGTGGGCAAAAAAAATGAAAGGTTGGGCAAACCTGGGCAAAACTTGGGCAAACGTTATACACAAACCGTTTTTCGAAATTCCAACTTGGGGGTGCCAACTTCACAGTTCTCAAATTGAATTTTTCGGGATTTACAGCGTTATAAATGGTGGGCAAATAAAATGAAAGGTTGGGCAAACCTGGGCAAAACTTGGGCAAACCTATGATATAATTTTTTTTTGTTTTGCCGGCATGGGGGTGCTGGTACGGAAATGAGGTCAAATGTTATTTTATTTTTTTTAGCGTTTTGTTGGGTGGGAAAAAAAGTTAATGGTTGGGCAAACCTGGGCAAAACTTGGGCAAACCTGTGGCATAATCTGTTTGAAGTATTTCCGACATGGGGGTGCTTGTACGGAAATGAGGTCAAATGTTATTTTAATTTTTTTAGCGTTTTGGTGGGTGGGCAAAAAAAGTTATTGGTTGGGCAAACCTGGGCAAAACTTGGGCAAACGTATGGTATAATTTGTTTTTAGTTTTTCCGACATGGGGGTGCTAATGCGGAAATGAGGTCAAAATTAATTTTTTTGATTTTTGGGATTTTGGTGGGTGGGCAAATAAAAATATTGGCTGGGCAAACCTGGGCAAAACTTGGGCAAACGTTACATATAAACCGATTTTTCAAATTGTGATGTGGGGGTGCCAACTTCACACAGGTAACATCCATTGTATAGCAGACCTAAGCAATGGTGTCGCTGATTATTTGTGGGACACAAATCAGACACATTTGAGATTGATTGCAAAAGATATCGAGAAGAATAAATTAAGCTACGGTTTCCCCTTTACAAATTTTCTTCGTGAGAGTAAGAAACAAAATCTTGCTTTTTTCTTGAATACAGCTTTCTTGGAAGCTTTAACTGGAGAATATATTATCTCAGAAGATCGTTTCTACCAATCTTTGCCCGTAATGCCGGTTCGAAGAGGCTTCTGCTGCAGAGAGCTGATAGATTCTTTCGTGCATCGAATAATGGCTTCTGGTATTTACTTCAAGTTAATTGAGGAAAGTTTGCTTTCTATTCATCATATGATTTTGTCGTATAGCTCTGAGTCAGAAGACTCTAACCGAAAGATGACGTTGCTCCAGCGTTTATATTCCTCTTGTGTGGCTACTTTATATCGTTTCTGGTTTTTCTTGGAGAATTTTATTTAGGTCGCAAGAAAGTAAATCGCCGTAAAATTGAAAAGAGAAAAAGAAGAGATGTGCTAAGAGTAACTTCTGCAGTATAATTCTTTTTTTTTAATTTTTTTTTTAATGTTTTGCTATTATATATATATATATATATATATATACATACACTTAAATATATGTATATATATAGATATATTGTCTGGATTACAACTTGTTTATTTATTAATTCTTTATCTTATACAAATATATATACATATTTATTATACACATTCAGAAATTATATGCATATGTATTTAATTTGTTATGCTTTTGAGAAAAAATATATAATACTTACTCTAAAGTGACATTATTTTCTCTTGTAACTTTATACTTCACTCATTTTATACTTCAAGGAAAATATTTCCGATTCTGGAATGACACATTCTGAATCATATGTACTTCAACTGAATTCGATTGTGTCTAACACACAACTCATATCTCTCACCTGTATCACGATTTATTTGTATCCACTGTGTAACTATAACTGTATCACATTTTGTTAATAAGACTAGTAAGTCTTATTAACAACACTTTTTCAGGTTCGTGAAATTTACAAGATCAGAAAATTAATCCTCCATTACCTAGGCAATCGTTTAACACTTTCAGTCACAGTGTTCCCCTTGATGGAACACCTAATGTTAATCCTCAAGTGCAAAAAACCATCCCAGAAACTTTTTAGCAAAAATTTACATTTATAACATAGCAGAAAACTTTTTTTAACCTGAAAATTTAAAATTTCTTTCCTTTTAATTTTGTTGGTAAATGCCGGTGGCAGTAAAATTTAAATGATCCGTATTACCCTGCGTCGCAAAGGATTAAAAGACCGATACTCTCTGGTGCACTGGATTAAATTTTTCCAGTGCATAATGAAATTATTTTTTCGTTTGCATATAAGTCAGAAAATGAAAGATTAATTCTCTACTGTCTACACAATAGGACAGTCAGAAAAAGAAAATTGAGGCCATTTTCTAACTAATTTTGTCGCAAATCGCCCTATAAATATGGACTGGATCCAATCGATTACTAATCACGTCAA
Organism: Salticus scenicus; assembly: GCA_963930645.1. Classification (NCBI taxonomy): domain Eukaryota; kingdom Metazoa; phylum Arthropoda; class Arachnida; order Araneae; family Salticidae; genus Salticus; species Salticus scenicus. Next base: position 29,853,650 of record OZ005662.1, read on the forward strand.
GTTTATAATGGTACAATTGGATTTTGCTTAAGGGGTCGTCTACATATTAAAACTCACATGAACTTCATTTCTGTCAGCGGCAACTCTAATTTTTCACAAAATTTTAGAGTTATTTGGAATAAATGAATGGCAAGAAAAATAATACTGATTATATATTTCTCTTAATTTTTCTTAGAGTTGCAATTTGTCAAAATAAGGGAATGTTAGTGTCAAATGAATGTAACGAACATTAATTTATATCTTCCCAATTCATTTCATTTTTCATGCATTCGAGTGAAGTAACGCAAACATACTTCATTCATATTTTTGATTGAAAGACATATTTGAGGATCAAACATTCGAACCGGCTTTTCTCCTTCGGATACAATTTTTCAGGCAACACAAAAATTAATAGATTAAAAAATAACTAAACTTAAAACCTAATTATCGTTTATTTAGATGTATTACTAGGGGGGGGGGGCAGAGAGTTTGAAGGTTTTTTCCTCATTTTGAACAATAAAAATTGTCAATATATTCATATTTTACAAAATTATGAATTATGTGTTACATTAAGTTTTAAACGAATAGAACGGACTTCATCAAAAATACACGTTTCCAAATTTACAACTCAATCCTATTATTACTATTCGTGTTACAGTGGTATTTAAATTTTTATTGCTGTAAGGTGGCTGTCACTCGTTACTATTTGAGCCATCTATAACATTGAATAAAATAATTTAAAATTGTTATTTAGGAAAGTTTAGACGCACACGTCATTTGTTTAGTTTATTTAGCATTACCTTAGTTTATCTTACATTTAAATACTTCTTTTCCCGTTATTATATGAATTGTCGGACTACTTTTCTGCATGAGATCTTAATTTATTTTTTTCAAATATAGGTATTTAACCCTAACACATTTCGCTTGTAGATTTAGAAAGAATTAATTTAAAGTATGTAAACCACACCTTTTTCAGAACCACTTTGATCTTAGAAATTCGAACATACTGTCAAAAATAAGTGTTATTATTCGAAAAAGTAAAGTTGAGGAAAATTTTATTATTTACACGACCCCTTTAGCAAAATTTTAAATAATAACAGATATATGAATATTTGTGAAATCGCGTTTATAATATATTCTGTCTTACTGTGGCTGAAAAGAAAACGTTTCCAAGAAGCCACAGATGGATACGTACTGTAGAATTGAAAAGGCTAGAAACTCGTTGGTGATGTTAATGAGTCAAAATGAAGAAGTGAAATGAAAAATTAATAATTTTACATGACTTTGTAGAAAGAAATTTTGTTGATTAAATAATAATAAATAACGCAATACAATTTTCCTTAACAACGAAATAGAAGAAAAATTTCAAATAGATAACATAACAATAATGAGATATTTTTTGTTTAAAAGGCAAATCTGTCTTTATGAAAAAAGTACATTCTTGTACACTTCTTAGTACTTTAATAGAAAAAGAGAACATCTAAAAAATGTACTTAAAGCAGCTCAAGTATATTTTTCATAAAGTATTTTTTATGTTGCTAATTTTATGCTTTTCTTTGCAAAGATAATTTTTCATTAGAGTTGTTACTGAATCACTTTAATTATTTTTATAAGATCAGAAGACATAGAAAATGCTAAAGTGTTTTTCAACAGTTTGAAAAGGGTAAAAAGTAAATGAAACGAAATTTCCTAAATAAGGAAATAAATTTAAAAATACTACAACGAGCAATAATTCAAAGAATCTATTATAATTAATACATATAAATATAAATATATATATATATATATATATGTACTTAGAAATTAAAAAACAGAAATCACCGAAATCAGTAAAAATTTAGAAGGAAGCCACAATACTTGACTCAGAAGTTTAGAAATGCAAGTTATTTTATGACAAATTTATGTACCGAAATGTTATTTTGACATTTGAGCAATATGGAAATTCTAAAAAATGTAAAACATCGGTTGTTGTTTCTTCCATGGCAAGAATATATTGCAAATGCAAATCACAGCGGTCAGATTCGACATTTTTCCATTATAAGAAATACGCACCGTCAATTACCTCGAACAACACACAGAAATGTTTGATTAGAGTCCATTTTGTTTTCGAATCTCTATCTAATGGTATATATCCAGAACTGCTTGAGAAAGCAAAGCACTCTCAAATTGACATATTTGTTGCGGTAGTAATAATGGATGAAAATGAGACGCAATCAGTTGATTTCTGCTACACACACATGATGAATGATTCTATATTTTAATACGGGAACCAGAATATAAGCCACGAGTGTTCGGAATCTTTCAAACGTATCACTGTGAATTTGGATGGCAATCGTATCAGTCTTGATTGCGATGATGCTAATACATTACGTAGTCTCTAAATGGAAACGAAACACCCAGAAAAGCATGCTTCATGTTTTTGCAGTACTGCTGAAGCAGAGTGCGCTGATAGCACCTTTGTCGTTTGCTGAAAAACTTCTCACGTATTCATGGGTGATCGGAGCCATGCTTCTCTGCCTATCTTAGGACTCCGTGTTTCTGTCTGTCCTTTAATTTCTTCCGGTGGTTAAAATAAAAGAATTTTTGAACTTTACTTTGGCCGTTCACAAAAGAGATTTTCGTTGTATGTGGCAGGAGGTTCCGTTGTATGCAAATGAAATTTCCGTTGTATAGCAAACGCTTAAGGAGGTGTCGTTCAGCACTTGTGAAATACAAAGCAGAGACATTTAAGAGTGATTTAAACTATGGCCCTGTCTTTGGAAATCGTATTCGTGAAAATAAGAAGTGAAATTTTGCTTGTTTCGTGAATACGGTTCCCGTAGAAATTTTAACTGGAAAATACTTCCTCTCAGATGATCGTTTCTGCAAAGCTTTTCCCGCAAAAACGGTTCGAAGAGGCTTCTGTTGCAGAAAGTTGATAGATAGTTTCGTGCATCGAATAATGGCCTCATATATTTGAATAAATAAAAAATAAAAGCTAATAAAAGCTTTAAATAAGCTTTAAATAAAAGCTAATTGGAGAAATTTTATTTTCGATTCCTCTTTTGATTTCATCATATAGCTCGGTGTCAGAAGCCTCTAACCGAAAGTTGACTCTCACAGACGTTGCTCCAGCGCTCATATCCCTCTTGTGTGGCTACTTTATATCATTTCTCGTTTTCTTGAATAATTGTATTTAGGTCGCAAGAAAATCGATAAGAGAAAAGAAGAACTGTGTGGAAAAAAATTCTCTAGTATGATTTTGAAAGACTTTTCTTTTCTAACTACTGTTAAGACATAAACTGATGATTTTTTTCCCTGAATTATAACTTGTTTACTTAACAATTATTTATTTCCTACAATATATATATATATAATAAACATTTAGAAATTAAATATTTTTTTTTAATTTAAATTTTAATTAATTTACTAATTAATTAATGTATTTAATTTTTAAAAACTTTCTTTCATATTCACTATAAAATGACTCTATAAAGTCCGTAAAGCTATTTTCCCTTGTTACTTTATACTTTACTCACTTTATACTTAAAGAAAAGTATTTCCGATTCTAGAATGACACATTCTCGGTTCGGTAAACTTCAACTGAACTCTATTATGTCTAACAGACAACACATATCACTCATTGTATCACGATCTATCTTTATAGTAAATTTTATTGTCTTAATTTATTCACGTGCATGAAAAGTACAAGATCACAAACATAATCCTCCCCTCCATTGTCTGCGCAGTGGGCCAAAAGACCAATACTCTATCGTTCGTTCCATTAAATTTTTCCTATGCATAGTGAAACTATTTTTTCCTGTGCATGAAAATCAGAAAATGACAGATTAATTCTCTATTAGCTACGCAATAGTACATCTGATTCATCTTTTGGTGTTTATTCGACATTTTTTTGAAAAACTCTTAAACTAATTTTTAAAAATTGTTAAACTCATTTTTAATTGACTAATAGTACTAATAATGAACTAACTAATAAACTAATAATTAATTGCTGGATAAACTAATTGATTAATATAAATTAAATTGATTAATAAACTAATAAATAATTGCTAAACTATTGTTTTTTTTTTAAATGTTATTAGACATATATCTCTTTTATAAATAACTTTCAATAAAAAATCTAGCACCCTTAATTTTCGTCAAGTTTTTGATCCGAAACATGTATTTCTTCACCAGATTCAAACCAAATAATATTTAATTTAGTAAATAAATACATCTTGAAATAAGTACTTTAAATTGAAAAAAAGTTCACAACAGTTGTTTCAATTCAAAATGACAGCACACCCTTCACCGTATGAAAAAATCTAGGAACGAGTGCATTCCTAAAGCAGCAACTACGCACTCTTGCCTACCAAGAAATTTAAAGAGCCATTTGCATTCCTCTTTCCGTGTTAAATTTCAAATTTCCTATTTACTAATCACAGGAGAGCCAAAAGTTTTGAAATGGATTGAACCAGCAGATACATATTGATAAGTAAATAAGTGTTGTGTAAAAAGAAAAAAAAATATTAAAGGTTAGATTTTAGTGAGAAAACAAGAAACGTTAAAAGGTTAAAGAGTTTCTTTAAGTGTATGAAAATCAACAAAGAGGCAGCTCTTTACTGTTAACTTTGTTACCCAGGTGACCAAAGATTTCGAGTTTTGTTGATTTAATCCCGTTACACGGCAAAAGTAAACATTCTGAAAGCAGTAAATTAGATTAAACTTAATGGAACGCTGAATAAACATAAAATTATTATTAATAAAAATAATTTAATAATAGAACAAACAAATGCTAGAGATTTCGATCATTTTCTCTTGTTTTATTTTATTTATTTCTTTCCTTTATAAATTCGCTATAAATAAACCAGAAGAAGAAGTAGTAATACCATTTAACATAATGTGTAAATCTGTTTATAGCGACGTTGATTATAAACGGTCATTTATGTAAAAATGGAGAAGAAAAAGCTTGAAAGTAGCTGTACGTTTCACTTACATTTTTTAAAGAAAGGTTAGAAACAAAATTTTTTCTGAACATTTCGGATATTGAAGAATTTTGTCGTAGAGACCCATTTTTAAAGCAAAATGAATTGCATAATAAACGTGATAATTAGTGTTCGAAAAATTTTTTGAACTTACTTAAAAATGTTCCAGTTTAACTGTTTCATAAGAACTTTTACAATAAAAATTATTGTTACAACATAAAATTCCACAAGGTCAAAATAACTTGTACGTAAGTTCCCCAAGAACTTAGTCAAAAGAACTTTTTAATAAAAGTTCTGTAAATATAATTTCTTGGCAAAACCTTTTTTATAAAAGTTCTAAAAACAGAAGTTCCTATTATAGAGCAACTTTATGACCATAAGTTTTCACGTTTAAGTTCAATTTAAAAATTGAAATAAAATAAATACATTAGCAACAAAATAATTAACTTCAGTGCCTGGCTTGATTAGCCAAATCTTAACTTCAATTATTCATTTACTATATTTTAATATTAATTTTTACACTGTTTTTAAATGGAGGGGCTGGGTTTTTGATATGGTTGTTGATACAAGATTCTCTAAAAGATTCATAAACTAACATTTCACTTAAAAAATACTTATAAACACATATTCAAACAAATACGAAACTTAATGCCACATATTTTACATAGCGGATAGTAATTTATATCCTTTTTTTCCTAGAAAAGAGAAAACGAAGAATATTATCTTGATGATGTATTAGAATACATAAACACATACTTTCTGTAGTCAAAACGTATAAAAATTTGCAAAATACACACTTTAAATATTTAAAATTGATAAATAAATGTACACATTGTTTCACTGCAGAATTAACAATAACTGCTTTTATAAAATTATAACATTTACTACACATCATTAACACTTTGGTTATCCGCAAGCTTTGATGTTAAATCATTATACGTCACTATATTTTGTGTCACGAAAAGTAAATGTTTCCACCGATCTGTTTTCTGATTAAAATTTATGTTATGGTATCTGTTGTCAAGTCATAAAGTAACCTTTAATTGTAAAATGTTGCTTGCTTAAGTGTTTCGCTATAGCCCTGTATCTGAGTGAGTGTTCAATAAACTTTAATTGCATGATTAATTTGTAATGTGTAAATTTTTACTAATACTGAAACCAAACAAATGCACAAATTTACAAATAACGAAACACAAATTCGTCTGTTTTTCTTTTCTTTTCTTTTCTTTTTTATTGTTCACTGAAAACCTTATAACCTGCATTGTTTTAACCCTTCATCGACCGACGGTATTTGAAAGTATCATTAGATTAAAAAGCGAGTAAAAATAAATTTATGGAAGAAATTTAAAAAATATTTATAAGAATACATTGTATATATACATTACTTTAATCTCACAACATGGCACTCGACGCTACATGTAGCCGGTTTGCTTCAGGAAGAATTTTTTAGGGTGCTTTTTCGCTCTTACAGTCATAAAAATTACAGTCAAAAAATGTATTTATTTAAATTAAATATATTTAAACAAATTTAGCACGTAGAACTGAAAAAGTTTTTTGATAAATTTTATCGAACCCGTGTAATAAAATGTTTATAAACGGAAAATTGTATATTTTTTAAAATATTAATGTATATGCTATGCTAAAAATCGGGCGTCAATGGTGAGTTAATTATTAATTTAATCAATTTGAATTTTTTTCTAAACCAGAGCATCTTAACTGATTTTCCAAGAATATACAAACAGCGTTCCGATAATCGATTGGTATATCTTCATATGTAAACTGTTATGTTCTTTTGAGCTTATTGTTCAATACAAAATTTACATAATGTTTTATTTTAAGCTACAATACAAAAATTTCAAATGAATTTCAAGTTAATTTAAATTTTCCGCAATTAACAAAGGCTGCTAATATATGATCATCTGGTTTCAATTTACACATTTGTAAGTAAATATATATGACAAAACTGTGGTTATTTAAAGTAATTTGACTTAAATTTTTTTTAGTCTGAAGAGTATAGAAAAATATATATATATATATATATATATATTTTTTTTTTTTTTTTTTTGGTGTAAAAAATTAACAGTTTTGTTTCGAATTTCCTTGTATTGGCAATGAACGATAAATAGCCAGTAAACGGGCATTTGAAGTATTTTTATTTATTTATTTATTTTTTTTTTACAGACCCTATATGTAGAAATAGATACTACCGAACTTTATATATATATATATATATATGAATAACTTTAAAAGAAGAATCTTCTGTCAATATTTCAAAATTTTCTGAGTATGCGCATATGGAGACTGTTAGAAGCACGGTGGTATTATATCAGAGTTGCCAACTTTTATAATTAATTCCGGAGCAATTTTAGCCCCGCCTTCTTTTCACACCAGAAATTTTATAGAATATTTCTCTTTAAGATGTGACAACGGTTAAATAAAGGAAAAATCATTCTTTAAAATTTCCGGTGTGAGAAAAGGGCGGGGCTAACTATGCTCCGGAATAAATTATAAAAGTTGGCAACTCTGTTATATTCAAGGTAGCAATAGACACGCCTTTTTCCTCTGATTCTTCTACCAGCATATTTATATATTAATTTTTTACTTAATTAACCGTACAAATTTACTATTAAAAAATCTGAAAGAAAAATACTGGTGGAAGAATTAGGGGAAAATTATGATCGCCGCCACCCTGATATCATATACCACTAATTTTTTATTCAAACTACAAAGATTCATCCTGGCAGTTTTTTTTTTTTTTTTTTTTACTTTCAAAACACAGCACAAATAAAAAGAAGAAAGAAAACTTCCACCGTAATTTTTGGAATATAATCCGCAAATAAGATATATTATTCCTGGACCAGAAATTTTGTTTAACAGAAAAATTTATATTATTTCGAAGGAATAGCTCACACAACTCTAACTTAATTTGTAATTTAAAATTTCTAGTAAAATCTGACCTATCTCATCTGCTGATCATACGTCGAAAGTTACGATATTTCTTTTGTTTTAATTTTAATTGTAAATTCTTTAGGCTGTCGATATAAAATAAGCATAATTAACTTGTGTCTCAAAGGCTTAAAATGTGCTAAAAAAAAAAAAAAAAAAAAAAAAAAAAAACTGATAATGATCAATTATAAGATTTAAATTTTATTCTTTAACATTTTAGAGAATAGTGGTATGATAAAAAAACATATCACATGCTCAAGCTTTTCTTGGATCATTACATGCTGGTATTTTTTTGCTGAGAACTTTAATTTATATTTAAATGCATCTATTTAAAAAATATATTAAATAGTATGTACTATATTTAAAAATTTATCAGTTTCAGTAATAATAGCATTGTTTTGACTAGTAAGTGTGATTACTCATATAAAACATTGAAAAAAAAAGAGGATAACATTATCGTGACTTGAGAGATTGATTAGTACCACCGTAATTTATGGTATACAATCCGCAAATAAGATATATTATTCCTGGACCAGAAATTTTGTTTAACAGAAAAATTTATATTATTTCGAAGGAATAGCTCACACAAATCTAACTTAATTTGTAATTTAAAATTTCTAGTACAAAACTGACTTATCTCATCTGCTGATCATACGTCGAAAGTTACAATATTTCTTTTGTTTTAATTTTAATTGTAAATTCTTTAGGCTGTCGCTATAAAATAAGCATAATTAACTCAAAGGCTTAAAATGAGCTACAAAAAAAAAAAAAAAAAAAAAACTGATAATGATCAATTATAAGATTTAATTTTTTTTCTTTAACTTTTTAGAGAATAGTGGTATGATAAAAAAACATATCACCTACTCAAGCTTTTCTTGGATCCTTACATGCTGGTATTTTTTTGCTGCCATCTTTAATTTATACTTAAATGCTTCTATTTAAAAAATATATTAAATAGTACGTACTATATTTAAAAATTTATATCAGTTTCAGCAATAATAGCATTATTTTGACTAGTGTGATTACTCATATAAAACATTGAAAAAAAAAGAGGATAACATTATCATGACTTATTACTTTAGAGATTAATAAGTAATATATAAAAATCAAATTTATGTTCAAAAAGTTGGGATCCCAACACGGACGGAAAGGAGGGGGGGGGGCATGTGTACATTCTGTTTCACCTTAACTTAGCGGCACTTTATTACTGTGAGCGTAATCTTAGTTACGTTAATATGCAACTGTAACGTTATATTGAAGATGATATTATTTTTTATATTGATATTAGTTCTAAATTATTCCTAAATTGGTTAAATTAGATTATCCTTCTAAATTAACTGTAACGAACACTCCTCTTAATAGTTAATTAATTGACTTTTTAGACTTGAAAATTCAACTTAATGGTAAAAAAGAGAAGAAAAAAATCTGGTATTTATGACAAATGAGTGGAGATTTTTGTTTTAATGTTACTTATTCATAATTTATCACATACACTGCACGTCAGATAACGTAATAATGGCTAGTTTGTCTGCCTCTGAACACTAATGTAAATCAAAATGATGAAATAGGCGAAATAAAAATGTGGCATTTACTATTGTATAACATTATAATTATAGAAAATATTTTTTTAGTCTTGATGTATTAAAACATTTTACAAATTACTAAAATTTATTTTGAAAATTTTTTCATATCCTGTGCTCAGTAAAGAAAATATTTCCATTTTGTATATTATATATAATGTTATTCTCTTATTTTTGAAAAATAATTTTTTACAAGGAAAAAATACAACAATTTAGGAAAAAAGTTTTTTTTTTTTTTTTTAAATCTACGAATAAGTTTAAATTGACAGCTAGTGAAGCGTAGTTAATACTTTGGAGGCTAAACTACAGCTGCTGTAAGCAATTTTTCAAATTTCTAAAACTATCTCTATTTTACATTTGATTTGGTTTCCTAGGGCTAAATGTAACAAAGAAAGGATTAATCAAACAAATATGAAGTCTATTAGATAAAATTCAGCTTATTAGTTGATTTATATATAAGCTAGAATTATACACTTATCCCATGGTTACAGTTCTTCTACTTCATCTTATTTAATGTAACAGAACATTTCATAAATAAGTCAGATAAGCACAAACAGAGCTACAAATATTGGGGAAAGGTAGCTTCGACCCTACAGTGGCACATCTCATCCATTTTTTTTTTTTTTTTAAATTGAGTTTTTTCTTTTCTTTTCTTTTTTCTTCTTTTTATATATTTATTTATTTTCAATTTTATCCATTGATTCTTCTGTCTCAGTTGCTTAAATACATTCTTTTATTTCAATTATCTGCACTTCTTAGCAACGACTATTTTATTATTTATCTTTTACTTTCCGAACATACGTATGTAAGGAAAATATTCTAATACTGTCAAAAAATCCGAATTTGAGATTTTGATGTTTCTGTACATTTTGAGGTTCCCTGAGTCCGTTTTCACTATTTTTACGTTGATGTATATTTGTGTGTATGTATGTATGGGTGTATATTTGTGCGTGTATGAATGTATGTATGTATGTATGTATGTATGTGTGTTTGTGTGTATGTGAGTGAACACGTTAGATTCTAAACGCTTTGCTCGAATGAGCTGAAAGTTGGTATGTATGTTGTAAACCACCGTTTCACGAACCCTATTAATTTTGGTGAATCTAGCCCTTATAGCTTTTTTACAGGGACACCAAGAAAATTCTTTATCATCATGGCGTATGGGGCCAAATGTTTAAAATTATGATTGCGTCTAAACGCCTTATTGAACTGAGAAAAAAAATATACACATATTTTAGGTCATAGTTGCACGAACTGTATAGATTTTCCTGAATTTACCACTTACAGTTTTTTTACAGGGACACAAAGAAAAATTCTTTATCATTATGGTCTATGGGACCGAATTTTTAAAAGTAAGATAGCGTTTAAATGCCTTATTCAATTGAGCTGAAAATATATACCCATATTAAAGGTCACAGTTGTACGAAATGTATAGAGTTTGGTGAATTTAGCACTTACAGTATTTTTACAGGGACACAAAGAAAAATTCTTTATCATTATGGCCTATGGGACCAAAATTTTAAAAGTGAACAGCGTCTAAACGCCTTATTCAATTGAGCTGAAAATTTATATGAATATTATAAATCTCTGTTGCACTAACTACAAGCATTTGGGAGAAACTAGCACTGATAGGTTTTTACAGGTACACAACGAAAATTTCTTTATCGTTGTGATCTATGGGCTCAAAGTTCAACAGGGTTAAATTAAACACCGTTTACTATTTAAAGAAAAATACTCAAAATCTCTATTATAATTTTCTCTCTTTTGTTTATTAACAACTCCTCTTACTTTACTTTATCTGCAAAACCGTAAATTGCACACAATGTTCAGAAAGTCGAGTTTTGGAGTTACTCCAGATTTTTTCTTTTTTAAATTATTCTTTTCAATCCTGAAAAGGAAATATATACCTAACAGAATTCCGCTTCGCTGTTCACTGCATTTACATGAATTTTTAAAAATAATAACTTAAAATTCTTATTAATTCTTAAGAATCTTGCTTTGGGTTTCCACTGCCTTCAGCACCGTCTTCCTCACCAGCAAAATCTCGAGTCTGTGTCCCTATCGACTGCGACAACAACTCACCCGTGGACTTCAGTTTGGGTGCTTATCGGATGACAGATTCGAAAAAAACCGAAAAGCAACTCTTTTAATTAAAGTAGCTCTTTAAATACCTGTTACATTGAACAACATTGCACAGGCTACACATAAGTGTTTACTTTCAGGTTGTTTCCTATGTTTTATTTGATCTATCAGGTCAAAAATAAAATAACAACTTCATGACAAATATGGTGGTGAAGTAGGTTATGAGAGCTATTTCAATCATATAAGACACAATAAATTTTTTTATGGTTATATATGCTTTCCATTTTAAATATTTACTGGTTAATTAATCCGTTAATGCCCGAATTAATTTTGCAAAATACATTTTGATGAATATTTCAATTCTAAATTAATATAGACAACTGACAGTAAAATATGTTAAATTCAAACAATTCTTCTGATAGTTTCAAATTTAAAGCCTATTCCCATTTATAGACGATTAGTGTTCTAACGAGAAAACTTCGAGATATAAAAACTTCGAGATAACAGATTAATTTCCTCTTATACGCTGATAAAGACCTCGAAAGTAAAGTATAATATACAATGTTATTCAGTTTAACTTAAGTTGGCACATCTGCACAAAAAAAACAAATTTATATGCGACGAATGAAAAATCGTAAAATAACTATTCAAATTATGTAATTATAATAAATAGCAGGCACATAAAACTTTGAGGGATCATTTAGAGTGATAAACTGTAATAAGTGATAAACTGTAATCATTTAAAGCTATAAACTGTCATTAAAAAGCAGAAATCATTCCAGGAAACCACAAAAAATGCACTTGCTCTTTTATTAGATGCCCTCAAATGAGGACGCTGGGCGTTAACGGGTTAATAGTGGTTGATATATAGAAAAATAAATAAATATGTAAACCTAAACATGATACAGCTTTATTGTAGGTCCTCTTGGAAATTTGTGAATTTTTGTCGCCATTTTGAAAATGGATTTATTTGTATAATTTTCTATATAAAATGAGAGGAAATTTTTGAGTACTTATTTTGCTAATACTTTTAACGATTGCATCTTTTGTTTAATTTATGAGAATTAAGAAGCTTCGCTTTCTGCTCGCTGCGCTCACCAATCCCCGAGAGCGGTTTTAAAAATTTCGGTTATTTTCAAATGTTTTCACAATTCTAGATAAATTCTTCTTTCAAGCATCGCAAAGAGGCCAGTTTTTAATGTTTTTTTCTTTCTTTTTCTTCCCCCCCCCCTTTCTTTTTTTTTTTTTTTTTTTTTTTTTTTTTGCATTTCTTTTCCCTTTCTTTCTCTTTTTATTTCCATTACCCATCAAAAAAATCAGTATCTAGATTTCTTCTGATTTACACGTTTTAAAGTAGCCTGAGTTGAAAAAAAAAAAACTGCTTTCAACAATTGGCCAGTGTGTGTGTGTGTATGTGTGTAGGGAATCTTCCGATTATCTTCGAAACTAATAAAAGTAGAAGGACGAAACTTCACAATTAAGACAGTTGTGTACAGATAAATTTTGTAACTTTCGGTTAAAATTGGAAAATCGGAAGTGGGTCATTAGAAATCAGAGGTGGGACATAAGTCAGTATCTCAAAAAACGGCCCTAACGACTTTTTTCAAAGTTGCTATATAAACACTATATAAACACTAGATGTCCTGTCGTATAAAATAGTTGGTTAGTTAAAAAATATGTATATATATATATATATATATATATTAATAGTCGTTCTGTATAAATAGCTCAATTTCGGGTCTCGCAAGTACATTCCTTAAAAACGGTTGTTCGGAATTTTTTGAAACTCGCCATATTAGCTCGTTATTAGATATCTTTTCGAATGTTTTTTTTTTTTTTTTTTTTTTCTCAATCAACAATTGAGTATGAAAATTGCTACATAAACCCATTTTAGATATCCTTTGACATGTATTACCTGGTTATTACAAGAAAATTAATAGTAATCCTGAATAGGAAGATCAGTTTTCAGATCTCAGAAATAGGTGTTTTAAAAATCGGCACTACCGATTTCTTTTTTTTTTTTTTTTTAACTCACTATGTAAATTATGTTTTATATGCCTTTGTACATATATGAGCTTTTCCTTATAGAAATTTTTTAAGGTATCTCCATCGTCAGGTGAGTCTCCTGTTCACATTACCTCCAAAAGGTACACATAAAAAGTGTATTGATGGGGTAATGGAAGTCGTTTAATTGTTTCACACCAATTTTTTTTTTTTTTTTTTTTTTTTTTACATTTAATTTTCTAGAAGTAGAAAAAAAATAAATGCAGACGAAAAATTACAATCCTAAATTCATTTTTTCCATTGAAAATATCTAAGTAAAACTTTCTATCAGTGGCAGCTCGTGAACCGAAAATAGGTGCTTTGAAGAGCTCAAAAATAACATTGGAGTATTTTTAATTAATAATTTTTATTAAGCAGCGTCTTAACTAAAATGAACTAAAAATACTTATTTAAATGTAAATTTATATTCTATAAATGAAAACAGTGTAAAATACAGTGTGCCTCTTTACCTATTTTCGGTGCACGAGCCGCCACTGCTTTCTATTTATTTGCAGACCATGCATTTCTTTGTTGTCAATAGCAACGCAGACAATGTACCAGTAGCAACAACGCCTTTTTTATTTTCGACCACAGATAACATTTTTTAAAAAAATATATATTCATTTAGAGATTATATGATGTCGGAAATAGAATTTTCTAACCAATATAAACATGTTACTTTGATTGTTCGGCAAAAGTCAGCACTTTTGGGACACTGAGGAGCCTCTTGCTCGCAAAAAAAGTGCGATCGCAGACAAAAAAAAAAAAAGAAGAAGAAGAAGAAGAAGAAAAAGAAAAAGAAAGAATGGTAGCGGACATCGACGGCAGTAACTATTACTTGTGTAAAAACACACTATTTCAAAGAATCTAAAATTGAGGTATTATTATTGTTTTATCATAGTATTATTTTATTATCCTTCGATTCTAAAAATAAATAACTAACTCTCCGTTTTTTAATTTTTCGTTTCTTTTTTCGCTTTCATAGCTAATACCGTAAAATATATTTTACATAAAAACATGAAATTTGACAGTTTTGTATAGAAAAGTGCAACATATACGATGCAACAAACCATTTATATGCCAGATCATTATTTTAGGAGATATATAATGTTAAAGTAAGGTAAGACAGTTATAAAAGTTCTATAGATTCAAAAAGTAGTCATGGAAACCTTATCAGATTTTGCTAAGACACACTTCAGTTAATTGCAGTGTGCAGTATGTAACAGATTTTTTTTTTTTTTTTTGACAAATATTTATATTTATATCGATTTTTTTTTTAATCTTTTATGTTTCATATGATTTTTGCTTTTTTTCCCCGACAGTTTTCTTTCAGTTGTAATCTCTATAAAATGCCAAATATTTTATTTTATTTATTTAATTTTTAACATAAAAAGTATAGTGTCACGCGAATAAAAAAATAAAATAAATAGATTTAAAAAAGAAAAAAAAGAATTAAAAATCATGCAGTACGCATTGGTTATTAACACTTTCCAGCTGTACCCACTCGTACACTGTTAAAAATGGTTTCTTAAAAACGAGCTAAATTGTCTCAAAATAGTTCCGAAACAATATATACTTAAATTTGAAAACCCATGTACACATTTTTGAGTACATTGACATGTCAAACATGGGGATATTGGGATACTTATTGGTCAACCCCAATTTTGAGCATGTCAATATACTCAAAAATGAGTACATGGGTATTAAAATTTAAGTATATATTGTTTCGGAGCTACTTTCAGACAATTGAGCTCATTTTTAAGAAACTAAATTTTACAGTGTATAAATTTCAATGTTCGTTTCCTATGTTACCACACAATAGATAGAAAAATAGGACTGAAAAACATTCATATATATTAATTTAATTCATAATCAGTGCTAAACATTCTTGAAAGTATTAAAAAGGCTTAACGCAAAAGAAAATGCAGCCCTGAAACTCTAATTGCAGCCCATAAAGTATCTGAGTAATTTAATGAAGTTATGTAAATTTATAGGTTAATCATTTCATATTCTTTACAAAAAATTAGTTTAGCATATTAACAATAAATGTATATTTTTGTATGATTTTTGCTGTAGAAAGTTATTTAAATGTTATTTATAAAAATGTCTGACCTAAATCTGAATGCATATGCATTTTCAAGAGTTCTGAAAACATATACGGACCCTGGTGGTGGGAAGAACCACCGAAACATATTTACTTATTTTTTTTATTTTTGGCATCAATTTTTATTTTCTTTTAAATAATTGTAAAGTTAAAATGAGGTTTTCACTTAATAGTTTTTAATCAATTATCCAGTTGAACTAAAAAATACAGCGTTAACTAGATTTTGTCCTTATTCATAAGTGTACCAATTTTTGATAAAATCTAATATTTCTTATAGATACGATGGCAAACGTTTAGCTTTACATATTTTCAATAAAAATAAAAATGTTTGCACATTCATTCAAGGTGAAATATAATAAATGTCGAAAACTCAAAATCGCTGTCTGAAAGGAATAGTACGAACTCTCCTTACTACTAATTAGGAAAAAATAAACTGTAATAGCAAGATTACGAGCATTTTGATACGTCAAAATGAGTATTAAATTAATGTAATCGTGTTTTGAATGATATATTCTATAAATTCAACACTTGTAATGATAAATATTATCTTGTTCTGTGCATTGAATGTGGTTAATGTCGTTATTAAACTTAAAAACTTCTTCACACACCATAAAATTTAGGAAGGCATTGCCGGTTTCGAAAGGACGTGGACTTTTTTCTCGTGCAAAACACCTGCTGCGGTTTTGGAGGTGCTTTCATTAATTTTACTATGTCTAAAGAAATTTTTGAGCATAAATATTCATTCTACGCCAGTTCTTTAATTTAGAATTGTAAATGTCGTTAGTTTAACTCATGTAAGTTACTGGACGGCGCTCGGAATGCCAACGCCACGAAATGCTCAAATTCTGGACTAATAGTTTTATAACCCACTATTAACGCAGCTGATCTTTTTTTTTTTTCAGTTATTTGGACATAGGAATTTTTTGTAATATGAAACGAATTTATATTTTAAAATTTTTTTACTATTTCTACCTAGAGACCAGAAACCAGATTTTACAATGTCACAAATATTTTCTTGTTGTTTATATTGTATAAAAAAATCCCCAATACTAAGTTTGGATAGAAATGAATTTACTTTTAAATCTACTGTTTAACAAATTCGTATTACCCCTCCACGGATGCTACGATTGACGTTTACTCAGGTTTCTTTTCATACATGTCCAATTTCTGAAAATAGGAATCGGTACGTTTGAAATAATTACCAACAACGAAACGCTATCTTCCCTACTGTTAGCAAACTTACGTTCTCAGCAATAACGCTCAACCTTTGAGTGAATGCTTAGGGTCTTTTTAAAATGGTATATGCCATACCTTCAACATTTATAATAAAATATATAATATCAACTGTATGTTTTACGGGGTAAATGTTGCCAATTTCTCTATGTAATTTACTTGACCGCATTTCGACTTTATATGCCGCGGTATATTCATGGTCTCGGTGGACGGTTTTTCCATCACTACTAAAGCAGTTGATATATTTTTATTTTTCCCTTTATTGCTTGATGCATGAAGAATAATATGTATGAATTTCATGCAATATGAAATTACTTTTTTTTTTTTTTTTTGCAAGTTCTGGCTAGCGACTGATGACTAATTGCCTGTTGTTTACTATATAATGAATCCCATTAACCCATTTTGAAGAGGTAGAAATAACTGTGAAATTTATATTTTTTTAATTTTAATTTATTTCTTTTATGAATTTTAGACACTCTATACCCAAATTGTGATGGCATATCTCCGGACCATTCTTAGGGATGCGTCTCAGACCGTCGCCAATTATCCACTGCGCAGTACTACTGCGACATGAAACATAACCTATCAACATACCTACATACCTGTATTACGGACGTGGAAACAGACGCCTCCTCTGTTTACTGTTTTGACACCTAACCATTTACTAGAAATATGAATTGATCGGAATGAAATCACTACCAAAAATGTTTATTACTATCTCCCGTAGTAACAAGTCCAGGTCCATTACAGCCGGGACGTCAAACTATTTGAACGGAGTTTTTTTTTTTTTTTTTTTTTTTTTTTCTTTGTAGGAGGCGTTGTTCAATCACACAATTCGTACAACAGGGAGATGGAGCTTTTCATTTTTTCATATGTTCTGGGAATACAAGTTCATTTTAACGATAACATTTTTATTTATTTAAGTCTATAATTTTGATAACAATGAAGAATGGGAACAATAACGTCGACTATTCGATAGGTTGGACGAATTATTTATTTATTTCTAAAATAAATCTACACAAAGCTTCTTTACTTAAATCTGAAATATTTTGAAGTAACGAAACATGCAATTTTCAAATTGAGCTCGGTACTTAAGCTCAATCAAATATTTTACATCAATGCTTTTTTATTTTTTGTTTTATGAAACAGGAAAACTTTTGAAAGCTGTTTGTGTTTATAACAATTGCAACTGCTATATCTTTTCAAATTAGTGTAAATTACGAAAAATTCGCAATGTTCGTCCTTTTGAAGTAACGTGAATGATTTTTATTTTCAAATAACTTTGAATAGGTTTATATCAAGTCTTTAACAAAGGAAAACATTATACGATAGAATAAAAGACGCATAGTTAACGTCATGATTGCATGCAAATACACTTTGAAAAAAATCGAATCTTGATTACCAATATCGACAGTAATAAAAATTAATGCAACGTGTATTATTTGAAAAGGTGTGGGAAAAACACTTTTAAGCAGAGTATACTTTTTTTGCACCACCTGAGAGATGAACTGGAAATGGAGACCAAGATTTGTGAAATAATATGAGGGAGAGGTAAACAATGTAACAGGAATTATTTTGTATTAAAGGTACATTCCTCTGTTTACTACAATTTTATTGATACTGTACACATTCTAAGGAACAACCCAATTGCTGAAAGCGTACTGTCCCGTTTGAATAATTACTGTATCTTTTTGAAAATGAAGTAAAAATGTCAATCGTATTCTACATTGTACAGTGTGTGAGTTAGTGTACGTAGAAATTCTGTTTGAACATCGGGTAAAACGCTAACGTGTATTTGTTTATTATTCTGAGGTAAGAAAAATTATGAAGTATTTTTAGAAGTGTCTGTGTTCTTCTGTCTAAAATGCTGTGATATCGAAAGGTATGGACTTATTTACTAATTTCTCATGCATTTAAACGGACAAATTAATGGAGTAGAACTTTTTCAATTACAGACTATTTACTGCTAGAATTGCTTCCTCTAAATTGATTTCGATGAACATTTCAAACTTAGATTAATTTGGAAGAAATATTATATCTCAGTTTTTCGATTAAATCATTAGTCGGCGACCAAATCACGGAATTTAAAACAAAAGAAGATACATGAATATTTGGGAAATTATATGTAATATACACCCTCCTACAGTCACTGAAAATAAAATATTTCGTGAAACAACAAATCAACTACGTACAATTTTATTGATACGTTTACAAATAGGTTGGTTGTGGTTAGTGATTTAAAATAAAGAAGGGAAATGAAAAATGAATACTTTTATGTCACTTTTGTAGCGACAAAGTTTGTCATATGGATAATAATGATGTAACGAAATGTAATTTTTCTTAAAAGTTAGATACAAGAAAAATTTCAAGTAGACTCCATGAAAATATAAGGAAAACTACTTTGATAAAAAACTAAATAAAAAATAAATAAATAATAATAATAATAATAAATAACATTCTTTAAGAGAAATGTACATTCTGAAACACTTTTTAATTTTTTAACATTAAAAGAAAATATCTGAGAAATTCATTCAAAACTACTCAAGAATATTTTTTTTAAATTACTTTTGAAGTCGGTAATTTTATGTTATTCCTTGTGAAGAGAATTTCCCATAGGAGTTGAAACTAAATTACTTTAGTTATTTTTATAAGAGTAGAAAACATACACAATTTCTGAAGCGTTTTTCAACAGGAAAGCAAAAGTAAATGCAAACGAAATTTCCTATATAAAGAAACAAATTTAAAATTATTATAAGACAATCAATATTTTGACAAAGAATGTATTATGATTTGTACATATATATTTAATAATTAGAAAAAAAAAAAGACTGCGAAATCAGTAATATTTTATAAGGAAGCCATAATACTTGACTCAAAAATTTAAATTTACAACTTCTTTTACGGCACATTTTTATACTGAAATAAGGTTTTAACATCTGAGTGATATGGAAATTCGGAAAAATATAAAACTTGGTTTTCCGCTTCCTCCATGGCAAGAATATATTGCAAACGCAAGTTATGACGAACAGATTCGATTTTTTTCATTTAAAGGAAGTGTGCAAGGTCAGTTACTTCTTGCACTTAAAATCTACCTCGAACAACACACACAAATGTTTGATAGAGTTGATTTTGTTTTCGGACCAGTATTTAATGGTACATATTCAGAACTGTTTGAAAAGGTGAAGCACTCTGAAATTGATATAGATAGTACACCTATAGCTATGCATGAAAATCTCATGCAATCAGTTGATTTCTGCTACCCATACCCAATGATTGATTATACATTTGTAACCCGGAAACCAGAATATAAGCCACAAGTGTTCGGCATCTTTCAAACTTTTTCACAGTCAGTTTGGATAGCAATCGTATTAGTCTTGATTGCGATGATGGTAATACATTACATAGTCTTAAAATGGAAACGAAACATCGAGAAAAGTATGCTTCACGTTTTTGCGATACTAATGAAGCAGAGTGCGCTGATAACACCATTGTCGTTTGCAGAAAAGCTCCTCATGTATTCATGGGTGATCGGAGCCATGATCCTCTGCCTATCTTATGACTCCGTA
This sequence comes from Salticus scenicus, assembly GCA_963930645.1. Taxonomy (NCBI): domain Eukaryota; kingdom Metazoa; phylum Arthropoda; class Arachnida; order Araneae; family Salticidae; genus Salticus; species Salticus scenicus. Next base: position 29,874,147 of record OZ005662.1, read on the forward strand.
TTTCTGTCTTTCCTCTCATTTCCTCCGGTGGTTAAAATAAAAGATTTATCGAACTTGGCCTCGGCCGTTGAAAAAGGAAACATCCGTTGTATTGCATACATAAATAGAGGTGTCGAAAATTACTTGTGGAATACAAATCAGAGACATTTAAGAGTGATTGCAAGAGACATCGTGGAGAATAATTTAAGCTATGGAAATGTCTTTATAGACTTTATTCGTGAAAGTAAGAAGCAAAATCTTGCTTTTATCGTGAGTACGGAAATCTTAGAATCTTTAACTGGAGAATACTTCATCTCAGAAGATCGTTTCTATCAATCTTTGCCCGCAATGATGGTTCGAAAAGACTTCTGCAGCAGAGAACTTATAGATACTTTTGTGCATCGAATAATGGCTTCAGGTATTTACTTCAAGTTAATTGGAGAAGGTTTGTTTTCGATTCACCTTTGGGTTTTGTCCTATAGTTCGGAGTCAGAAACCTCTAATCGAAAGTTGACTCTCACAGACGTTGCTCCAGCGTTTATTTTCCTTTTGTGCGGCTACTTTATATCATTTCTAGTTTTTCTTGGAGAATTGTATTTAGGTCACAAGAAAATAAAGCGCAAGAAAATTTTAAAGGGTAAAAGAAGAAATGTGCGAAGAGTAAATTCTGCAGTAGGATTCTAAATATCTGTTTATCTATTTATCTATCTATCTATCTATCTAACTCTCCATATATTTATATATATATACAGAGAGAGAGAGAGATATTGAAGAGTATTTTGAAGAGTATTTTGATATATATATATATATATATATATATTGTTTTTCTGAAATAAATGTTGTTTATTTATTAATATATATTATGAATATTTAGAAAATAGAAGTATATTTTTTTAATTTGTTTTGTTTTTGAAAAAAATAATTCCATAATACTCACTGTAAAGTGACATTACTTGCCCTTGTAGCTTTACACTTCACTCACTTTATACTTCAAGGAAAATATTTCCGATGCTGGAATGACACATTCTCAATTCAGTGAACTTCAACTGAATTCTATTATGTCTAATAGACAACTTATATCACTCACTGTATCACGATTTATTTGTATTAACTGTATTATTCACTGTATCATGTACTCACTGTATCACTATCGTAATATACTATATCACTCAGTGTATCACGATCACTATATAACAGTTTGTCAATAAGATTCATAAATCTTACAGACAAAACTTTTTCACGTGCATGAAAGTGACAAGATCACAAAATTAACGCTCCATTATCCACACAATAGTTTAAAAAGACCAATACTCTCTAGTACATGGGATTAAATTTTTACAGTGCATAATTAAACTATTTTTTCGTTTGCATAAAAGTCAGAAAATGAAAGATTAATTCTTCACTATATACGTAACAGCACAGTCAGAAAAAAAAATTCCAAGAAGACACAGTTATACTATACGTATTTTATTATTGAAAATTCTACTAACTCGTTGGTTGATGTTAATGAATTCAAATGAAGAAGTGAAATAAAAAATGAATAATTTTATATGACTTTGTAAAGGTAAACTTTGTTGTTTGAATAATAATATTATAACGTAGTACAATTTTCCTTAATAACGAAAAAAAAGAAAAATTGCACCTGGTTAACATAAAAATAATGAAATATTTTTTTGTTTTAAAAGGAAATCTGTCTTTTAGAAAAAAAGTACATTCTTGTACATTTCTTAGTACTTTCATAGAAAAAGAGAACATCTAACAAATATATTTAATGCAACTCAAGTATACTTTTCGTAAATTATTTTTATTTCTGTAATTTTATGTTTTTCCTTGTGAAGAAAATTTTTCATTGGCGTTGTAACTAAATCACTTTAATTATTTTTATAAGAGCAGAAGACATACAATAATGCTAAAGTGTTTTTTAATACGAAGCAAAAGATAAAAAGTAAATGCATACAAAATTTTCTAAATAAAGAAATAAATTTAAAAATACTATTACATTTAAGACAAGCAATTTTTTTGTTCAAGGAATGCATTATGATCAGTACATATGCACTTAGACATTAAAAATAAAAAATCTTCGACATCAGTAAAACTTTGGAAAGAGGACATACTGCTTGGCTCAAAAATTTAGAATTGCAACATCTTTCATGACAAATTCTTATACTGAAAAAACGTTTGAACAACTGAGTGATAAGGAAAATCCGAAAATTGTAAAACTTGGCTTTCAGCATTTTCATGGCAAGAGTATATTTCAAATGAAAGTTATGACGAACAGATTCGACTTCTTTCAAATAAAAGAGACAGGAATGGTAAGTTATTTCTTGCACTTAAAATGTACCTCACAGAAATGTTCGACAGAGTTGATTTTGTAATCTGATCTATACCTTGTGGTGCATATGCAGAACTGTTTGAAAAAGTAAGGCTCTCTCAGATTGATATATATATTAAATAAGAACGTATGGAGAAAATTATTATGCAATTAGTTGATGTCTGATACCCTTACCAGATGAAGAATTTTTCATTCGTAAATCAGAAACCAGAATATAAGCCACAAGTGTTCGCCACCTTTCAAACGTTTTCGCTGTCAGTTTGGATGACAGTCATATCAGTGTTGCTTACGATGATGCTGATACATTACTTAGTCTTGAAATGGAAACAAAATATCGGTAAAAGTTTGCTTCATGTTTTCGCAATACTGGTGAATCAGAGTGCGCTGATAACGCCTTTTACCTTTACAGAAAAACTCCTCATGTATTCATGGGTGATCGGAACCATGATCCTTTGCCTGTCTTACGACTCCGTGTTTCTGTCTTTCCTCACATTTCCTCCAGTGGTTAAAGTAAAAGATTTGTCAGACTTGGCACTGGCCGTTTAGAAAGGAGATTTCCGTTGTATGGCGCACATAAACCAAGGCGTCACTCATTATTTGTGGAATACAAAGCAGACACATTTAAGAAGGATTGCAAGAGACATTGGGAAGAATAAAAGTTACGGGAATATATTTGGAAGGTAAGAAGTAAAATCTCGCCTTTTTCACACCTACGGCTTTTGTAGAAGCTTTTGCTTGAGAATACTTCATCTCAGATGATCGTTCTTACCAACCTTTGCCCGCAGTATCGGTTCAAAGAGACTTCTGTTGAAGAGAGATGATAGCATCGAATAATGGCTTCAGGTATTTACTTCAAGCTGATTGGAGAAATTTTGTTTTCGACTCATCTTACCATTTTATCTTATATCTCGAAGTCAGAAGCCTCTAATCGAAAGCTGACTCTCACAGACGTTGCTCCAGCGTTTATATTCCTTTTGTGCGGCTACTTTATATTATTTCTCGTTCTTCTTGGAGAATTGTATTTAGGTTACTAGAAAAACAATCGGAAGAAAAATTAAAAAAGAAATAGATGAAATGTGATGAAAATGACTTCTATAGCATGTTGCTGGAAGATTTTTTTTTAAACTGCTGTTTGGAACACTACGCTGATGATTTTTTTTTCTGAATTATAACTTATTTGCATATTAATTATATGTTTTATGCAGTATATATATTATGACCATTTAGAAATTGAACAAAAGATATTTTTTATTTTTAATTTATTTTTAATTGAAATTTTAAATTTAATTGTAATTAACTAATCAATTAATTAGTTGATTAATTAATTTGAAAAAGTTTTTTCATATTCACTATAAAGTAACACTTTAAATTCACTATAAATATTTTCCCTTGAAACTTCTTTCTTCAATCACTTTAAACTTCAAGGAAAATATTTCCGAATCTAGAATGAGGCATTCTTAGTTCAGTAAGCTTCAACTGAATTTTTTATGTCTAACAGGCAACGAAGATCACTCTCTGTATCAGGATTTATCTTTCTGCAATAATTTTTTTCTGTGCACAGTGAAACTATTTTTTTTTCTGTGTGTGTGTGTGTGTGTGTGCATAAAAGTCAGAAAATGACATTAATTATCTATTATTTATGGAACAGTACAATAGATTAATCTTTTTATAGTCAGCTCATGTTACTTTTTTTATTATTATTTTAATTTTATTTTTTTATTTTTTTTATTATATATTTATTTATTTAATTATATATATATTTTTTTGGAAAATTTCTGAACTAATTTTTAACAGTTGTTATTAAACACATAGCTGTTTCATAAATAACTCTTAATGAAAAATTAGCATTTTTAATTTTCGGCAGGATTTTGTTCCGAAACATATTTGTTCACCAGATTCAAACCAAATAATATTTAATTTAGTAAATCAATACACCAGTAAATAAGTAGTTTAAATTGAAAAAAGCTCACAACAGTTGTTTCAGTTCGATGTTACAGCACACCCTTCACCGGATGAAAAAAACTAGACAAGAGTGCGTTCATTAAGCAGAAACTACACACTCGTGACTACCAAGAAATGCAAAGTTACTTCTGCAGTTGACTTTCTCTGAAGCATCTTTTATTAAATTTCGTAGTAGAGCTGCTATTTACCAATGAGAGAAGAATCAAAGTTTAAAAATCGATTAAAACAGCGAAATATTATTGCTAAATTGCTGCATAAAGTAAATGGTAAAAATTGGGTTTTAGTGAGAAACCAAAAAACGTTGAAAGGTTAAAAGTAATACGTAAAATAAATACGTTCATTGCTTTGCTGCAGAACTAACAGTCACTACTGTTATAAAATTCTAGCATTTACTACACATCACTAACACTTGCGGTTATCCGCAAGCTGTGCACTTTGATGCCAAGTTAAATGTATTAAATGTAAATCATTATATTTCAACATGTGTTATGTCACGAAAAGAAGATGTTTTCACCCGTCTGTTTTCTGATTAATATGTGTGTTATGGTATCTGTTGTCAAGTGATAAAGGAACCTTCAAGTGCAAATTGTTGCTTGCTTAAATGTTTCGTCACAGCCATGTATTTGAGTGTTCAATAAACTTTGACTGCATGATGAATTTGTAATGTGTAAAGTTTTAGTGACACTAAAACCAAACCAATGCACAAATTTACGAATAACAAAGCATAATTTTATTTATTTATTTATTTAAATTCTAATAATCTGCATTGTTTTAACCCTTTGTCGATCGACGATACTTTAAAGCACCATTAGTTTTAAAAGCTTATAAAAACGAATTTATGGAAAATATGTCAAAGATATTCATAAGAATATATACCTCAGTTTAATCTCACTATAAGGCACTAAACGCTACATGTAGCCGGTTTTGTTTATAGGGTGCTTTAATTTTAATACAAATAAACATATAAATGTAAAATTTGGAGGAAACATTCTCTATTTTATATAACTTTAGCAGAAATGAAAATTTTTAAACTGATATAACTTCAAATTTCTCAAAAATAAGCAATGGAAGAAATTAAAAGTTTAAGCAATTTTTGTCAAAGAAAACTAAATGAGAAAGAGCGTCAAAGGTGTATTTCAGATAGTTGAAGATGCACATGCCTCCAAATGTTTGATTAAAACCAGATTTTTCTTCCAGTATTCACTGCTCTGTGTTTTTTTTTTTTTTTTTCTTCTTCCTTTTTAGTATATGAATAACTTTAAAAAAAACATAAATATTCGAGCATGAAAATTGGATGAGTTGTCCATTTTCAAATTATTTATCGACGTTTTTAATATTTTGAAGATGCTTAATGTTTGCAAATGAATAATTATATATTTCCAAAACAGTTCCTTGTGGAGGAAAAAGAAAAGGGAGTACAGAAAAAAAAATCTCGAATTGTAATCTAATACTAGCGAGCTTCGCCCGCTAGCGGGTCAGTATTTTCAAATGAATCACTATAATTAATGAATCACTAACAGTAACTTTTAGTCCTAAGAAAAAAAAAAAAATATTTCTGATCGAGTAAAATGTCGTCCCGAGTCCCCACTGCCTTCGGCAGCGCAGTCCCGTGCGCGCTGCGCGTGCACAAGTTAAGGGATACACGCGCTGCGCGCGCGTATTCCTTCCCTAACCCTTCGTGCCCCCCCAAAAAAAAAAATCATTTCTAATCGGGTAAAAACTCACACCGGGTCCCCAGTGCCTTCGGCAGCGCAGACCCATGCGCGCTGCGCGCACGTTTGAAGGTATACGTGCGCTGCGCGCAAATATTCCTTCTCAAATCAAATTTTTATTCTTAAGAAAAGAAAAGAAATAAAAATCATTTCTCTTGGGGTACAAAGTCGGCCCGGGTCCCCACTGCCTTCGGCAGCGCAGTCCCGTGCGCGCTGCGCGCGCAAGTTAAAGAATACACGCGCTGCATGCCCGCATTCCTTCCCTGACACTTCGTGCCCCCTAAAAAAAATCATTTCTGATCGGGTAAAAAATCACACCGGGTTCCCACTGCCTTCGGCAGCGCAGACCCATGCGCGCTGCGCGCGCACGTATTCCTTCTCAAATCAAATTTTTATTCTTAAGAAAAGAAAATTAAAAAAAATTATTTTTCATCGGTTAAAAAGTCGGACCGGGTCCCCAGTGCCTTCGGCAGCGCAGTCCCGTGCGCGCTGCGCGCGCGCAAGTTAGGGGGTACGCGCGCGGTGCACGCCTATTTCTTCCCCACCCTTTCAGCCCCTTCTAATTAACCTACGTATACCAATTTTGAACGGTCTTACTCAATTAGCTGAGATGCAAAAGAACACCTAATCAGGACGCCTCAAAACGTGTAAATCTGCTGAAAACTTTGGATAATATAAAAGAACTTTAAAATATCTTTCGAATGTTGTATTAAAAATGATTTAATCATGATTAGAAATTGAAATATTAAAATTTGAAAATATTACAGCGCCATCTGGCGGTAGAAATTTCTGTATTCCACTGTTCGATCCCAAATCAACAAAGCTTTCTAATGATATACTACTTATGAAATTATTTTAATTAGTAGTTGAGATACAAAAGAAAACTGATTCAGGAGACCTCAAAACGTGTAAATCTGGTGAAAGCTTTAATTCCATTTTCGATAATGTAAAATTACTTTAAAATGTGTATCGAATGACGCATTAAAAAAAAATTAATCATGACTAGAAATAGAAATATTGTAATTTAAAAATATTACAGCGCCATCTGGCGGTAGAAATTTCTGTAATCTACTGTTCGATTCCAACTCAACAAAGCTTTCAAATGATGTATTACTTATGAAATTTTTTAATCAGTAACTGAGACAAAAGAGAAACCCATTCAGGACACCTCAAAACGTTTAAATCAGGAGAAATGTCGAAATATCGAATTTCTGTAATCTACAATTCAATTCCAAATTAACAAAGCTTTCAAATGATGTATTACTTATGAAATTATTTTAATTAGCAGCTGAGATACAAATGAAAACCCATTCAGGACACCTCAAAACGTGTAAATCAGGTGAAATCTCTAATTCCACTTTCGACACTTTTATTAGTAGCTGATATACAAAAGATAACCCATTCAGGAGACTTCAAAACGTGTAAATAAGCTGAAATCTCGAATTCCACTATTGCGATGCAAAAGAAAACCTAATCAGGAGACCTCAAAACGTATAAATCGGGTGAAATCTCGAATTCCACCTTTCGATAATGTAACCGTACTTTAAAATGTGTATCCAATGACATATTAAAAAAAAAATTTAAACATAATTAGAATTTTAAATATTGAAATTTTAAATTATTATAGCGCCATTACACCTCAAAACGTGTAAGTCAGGTGAAATTTCGAATTCCATTATCTACGGTAGTCAGTTAATGGAAGTAAATAGAAAAATAAATATTTTTACCTGAAGTGTATTTGTGTCGTTTTGAAACTGGTATCCTCTTTCGACAGATGAAATGTCAGGCGTGTAAAGATGAAATTTAATTTGCAATTAAAATGTAAATCTTTTGTTTATTGACCAAAATCCGTGAAATTTGAACTGCAAGTTTGTTTTGTGGTGTTAAGATTGTATACTAATTGAAATGTGCGAATTTTGAAAAATTGAAGAAAATAGAAAATTGCAATTTTTAATCGCAGTACAAAAACACGTGACCTTATATGTCTTTTCTTTCCGTTGAAGATCGTCTGCCAAGTTAAAATGCTTGTGATTTGTTGCCACCATTTTTTTTTAGTTTAGTTAATTAAAAAAAAACTAATTGTCCGATCGATAAGCCGTTTACACCATCGGATTGAGGAAAAAAAAAGCCCTTTCCAAAAGTATCTTGTTTGTAACAATACGACTGATATTTCTAATTTATTTTCCACTTTTTCCGTAAAAATGTCGCTTTTTAATCATTTAATCATGAATTCTGGGTCATTTTTCGGTAGACATGGGTGGACATTTTAATTAATATCTCCGCTAATTCGGGTCGCATCGCTTAGCGAATTATCGCGATGTCGAGATGAAGAAATTCTGCGTCTGTCGACACCGGTTTCGAGGCGATGCGACCTTTAGCGCCGGAGCTTTAGCGGTCACAAGGCATTTCTCACAGACAGACAGACAGACAGACAGACAGACAGAAAGACAGACAGACAGACAGACAGAAAGACAGGTGCGCACAGATTTTAATAATATAAGGAGATTTAGAGAAATGTGTACCTTCAGCTATCTGTAACGCCTCTTTGACACTCTTTCTCATTTAATTTTCTTTGCTAAAATTGTTTAAAATTTTCATCTCTTCAATGCTTACTTTTTTAAAAATTTTAAGTTAGAGCAGTTTAAAAATTGTTATTTCAGTTAAAGTCATATAAACTTTCTATTAAAAATCGATAACGAATATGTCATCCAAATATTATATTTCTAAGAGTATTTGTGTCAAAATTATACGCAGAAGCAGAAAACGAGCTCCCCCAAAAACGTATTTGGCTATGTAGCGAATTAATTATATATATGCATGTATTATCTATATATAAATATGAGTAACCTCACTGATTCACTGACTCAACACAGCCGTGGCGATTCTATGATAGATAGAGTCACAAAATTTAGCGAGCAGGTTGGTTTTAGGAGCCTGATCGCCCCCCCCCCCCCCCCCGCAAAATAAGATGGGATTTTGCGAAATATCCCTCCGTTCACACCCCTGTCGGAGCAAAAAGCAAAAACACCTTTATAAGTATAACTCGGCTTCAAATTACTTCACGGGGAAAAAAATTAGGATGGCGAGACTAGACTTGAATACAAAAAAATCATTTTCTGCGATTTCAGAATTTTAGATTTTAGGGGGGAAGGGGAAAGGGGGGGCTATTTTCGGGGGCATATTTAGCAAAATACGGATTTTCTAGAAGAACACTACCAATAATAGCACAAAGATATAAAAATCCGCCAAGCGTCTTCTTCAGAATATTTCCAAAAACTCATATGATTTTCAATTTGGGGGGGGGGGGAGCTACGAGGACGCAAATCTCAGCCCTGACAATGTATACAGCAAACCAAAGATGGTGAATGATGATATAAAACGGATTAAAAATTATGATGTAATAATAATAATAATAATAATAATACAGATTAACTCGGATTGATCAAAAATAAGAATAGAAAATGTGTTATTTTGGCGATCTCTTTAGATATAGAAAACTTCATCCACTCTTTGATTATCTTTGTCATGTAAACTAAGACGTCAGGTGGGAAGAGCCCATTAGAGTGTTCGTAATAACAGTAATCATTTCTCTATTTCAAAATGAAATATAAAATTTTGTGACAAATTCACAGATTAACATTCACACAAATTTTTAAAGGGATTGGATGAAAACAAATTAGCAAGGAGAATTATTAATAATTAATTATTCCCGAATTGTGGAGTTTAAAATTTTTTAAAAACAAAAAAAAATTAAATAATATCTGATAAGCTATGAAATGATATTATTTTAAAACTATCACATAGCTTAATACGTTCTATAATAATCGTCTAGATATTTTTAATTGCATCGATTTTAATAAATTTCATCATCGATTTTAATAAATTTCATCATCAAGGAAGAATAATAATAAAAAAAATGTGGTTCGAGATCGGCATTCAAAAGTTTATATTCATAAACAATATATCGGTATTTATTATCAGGGCTTTAATTCTCCAGATTAAAAAGAAATTCCGTGAGACGTGTGAATTGACCCGCAGACCAAAAATTAATACAGATCTGACCTGCACCTAGAAATCGTGATTCACACCGCGGGTAACTGCAGTTATTTCACACGACACAGGACTCTGTGGGCATCTACGAATGGAATCTCATGAGGGGTTTTACAGGAGTGATATAGCTTTGTAGAGAGCCGCATATCTATGTTCAATAGATAATTTAGTTAACGAATGAAAAAGAAAAAAAAAAAAACGTTTTGGAAACTTCGACTTAAAAAGATGGTTGGGTAAAAAAAATCATGCGAGATGTTTTTCCTTATCGCTTTAATATTTTAATAAAAAAAAATCAACAATAATTTTATATAAAGAAAAATGAATTCGCATTTTAAAAGGGGGGGGGGGGCGATGACCTTTCTCTCCCTCTAAAAAAATGAGGGCCCCTAGGCGATCTGTGCTCACTTAACTTTTGAACCTTGTGCACGCTAGTGCGTTAAAGAGAAATATTTCATGCTTATTAAGTTCGCCGCGTGTAGAACAAACTACTTATATTTTTTCTCATTTTATTTATGAGAAAGTCATTTCGAATGATTATGATGTGAAACTACGTATCGACATTTTTCACTGCTTACGTACTAAGTAACATCTCATTTTTCGTAAAGTTAAGTTAAAAAAGAAAAAAGAAAAAAAAAATCCCAACAAAAGTGGGCTATTACATCGATTGTTGCGTGTTAAAATCCTCGTCCTTTTATAATATTTTTCGTTTTCATTTGATATGAAAGTTTCTTTGTTTATACTCCCTTTCTGAAGTTCTTCTTTTGAAAAAATGGTAACAAGTAACTCTATCACTGCATTATATGATAACAGCTAACTCTACCCCTACGTTACATATATGGAAAGAGAATTTTAACAAAATTAAAGATTTTTTTTTTTTTTTTTTTTTTTTTTTGGGGGGGGGGGGCACGGTTGCTATGCTAATAACGACACGTGATATTTAATATGCAAAGCGTAGCAACGGATGTCAATACCTTAGATAAGCGCTCGCCAACATTTTCGACACTAAATTTACAATTTAAACTCCTACGGGCCACTAACTTCATAATCTAAAATTAGACCAACCGATAATATTCTTAATAAAGAAATAAGAAACATAAATTTATTTTTAGATTGGTTGTCATAGAACGTCCATTTTATAAACATGTAATAAATCTATTTAATATAAAATATTACATATTCTTATTTTATCCTGAGGAAATCGTAAATATTTAGTTAACCTTCTGAAAGATGTTTAACCTATCAACACACAACGCCCTCGCCACGAGGACGGAATTACTAATTCACAACTGTTAAAATTCATATCGGAAATCTTCAATATTTTTTTTTTATTATAAACACAGCGGAAAAGGAAGTTACTTATTTCTTTTCTTTTATTTTTGATCGCAAATTCTGGTGGAGTTCCTTATTAAATGACATTAATTAGGTTGTCCCTCAAAGGGTTAAAATTTGTTTGATAGTGATAAACCATTATAAGGGAAAAACGTGAATACTATTTTATTGCTTCCTTATTACAAGAAACTCAGACGAGATTTAACTTCGGTGAGAAATTGCTTTTTATATATATAAAACTGTATTAACTAAATCTAGTAATATTAATAAGTATTGTTAGCTTATACTTTTGATGTCATTTTAAATCTTTGAATAATTCCAATAAACTAATAAATTTAGAACAATTTCTAGCTAAGTATCAAACGCAGATTAGAAAGTCAGAGTGTTAATTGTAACTGATACTTATATATATATATATATATATATTTTTTTTTTGTGATAAAAGACTAATCTTCCCTTTCATCAGAAAATTTTGAATTCTAATGTTGTAAATATGAGCAATTAAAAAGAAAAATCTTAAATTAAAAAAAAAAAAAAATCTTAAAAAAAAAAAAAAAAAAAAAAAAAAATCTGAATATTATTTATAATAAAGCACTCAAAATTGCAAATATTGTCCTGAAATTAATTCTGAGAGTGAACATTTTGTCTTGTACTATTAAACGCCCATGGACCACCGACTGGAGACCACTGTTTTAGGTAAATTTTCTAAAATTAATTACCAACCAAACCACCTAAAAGTAGCATATCTATGCAACAGAAATCTAAGTTTGAGTTGAATTTTTTCAGGGATAATCCTTGAAATAACTAATATATTGTGCATTTAATCTATATTTTCCTATACAAATTCACTCAGCACAAATACTTTATTAAAATTACTTTTTATTAAAATTACTTTTTATTAAAATTATTTTCCGTGAAGAATGCACTCGACTTTCATTCTAGAGAAGTAATGCGGCACTAAATATCCAAAGGAAGTAAATTTTACTCTTTATATGACATCTTAAAAAAAAAAAAAAAAAAAAACTTTATTTTGTTTTATTTGCATATTTTTTTTTTTTTTTTATTTTATTGTGTTTTATTTTATTTTACTTTATTTTATTTATTTATTTATTTATTATTATGATTTCTTTTTAGTTGTTGTTAAAAAAGAAAAAGATGTCGATAATTTTATTTTTAATTATCGCAGATCGATGGTTTATTTTGGTTTTCAGTTTATTGAAAAAGTCTTTTGGAAAATTCCCATACTGAAAAAAAAATTTCCTTCGGAGGGGGGGGGGGGGAATAATACCCATCCATACACAATTTTTTTTTTCCAGTTAACTGTCGCTGTTATAAATAATTCTTCTTAATTTCATAATCATTCTTAAAAAGCAATTCTCTTTTTGTACATTTACATGAAATTTTGTCCTGCGCCCCAATGTTAAAAATTTAGAAAAAGCGGGTTCGCAACGGCACTTGATGGATTATTTTCATCCAAATTTGATAGTCTCTAATTTATCTCAATGTGCAACCACCTATCGATTTGTATGAAATTCGGTGCAGTAATTCCTGAAACACAGCTGCTAGAAAATATTGTCACACACACATTCACACAGAGAGACATTTTCTAAAAATGATCAAATCGTGTTCTAGAACTCTCAAAACGTGTAAATCCATCAAAAACCAGAGATCAATGTTTTCTTCGAAACCAATACTTTCCTCTATGAAATACAGATCAAAGTAAAAGGACTAATGTTACAAAAAATTAAATTTTCTTCATAAATAACATTTTTATTTGATAATGTTGTCTAAGTATATAAAAATATTTCCATTGAATAAAATGATACAAATTTGAAAGAAAAAAAAATAATAGTAATATTAATTCAAACTAAATATGCATAATAAGTTATATAATTAATTTAAAATTGGCGAAAGCTAAAATTTGTTAATGAATTCTTGAAAAAGATGTTTGGTAAAGTAACCAAGTGAATAAAAATAAGTAAATATTCGTATGGATTTCATGCGATGTTATCGATGTTAATGTTTAACAGCTTGAACGTGTTTTCAAAAGTCATTTACATATTTGGAGAATCACAATACATCCTCTTTTATGATACAGCATTTCTTTAACAAATACATACCATTATAATCGCGCATATGCAAACAAAGTGCAAAGATATGCGTATTATTTTTGCATATATTCTCATGCAATATTATCAGTATTCAAATGTATATTCAATATTATCAGTATTCAAATTATTGTGCTATGTTACGTACAGCCTATAGTTATATACTTGTTTTTTTACCAATTAATTTAATGTGATTTTAACTTGTATTTCACAAAGTGTCATTTTTTTTACTTTACATGACTAATAAATCAAGTAGCGTGTCACGTTTAGTAAAATTACGTTATCAAAATTTCAGTTAAATGTCCAGCACTAGTGTAAATGTGCTGCCTGATTTAAAGGCCACTATTTTTCTTTTATAACTTTTAGCGCTGAAATTTGTTTTAAGTAGTGTTTACTTTTTCTTATATTCATTTTACGCAACTCTTGCTTCGAAAAGTTCTGTAACAACTTACCCATTCGCTGCATTTTCTGTCGAAAATGAACTCTAACTAAATTAAAGTTTTTCTTTTTATTTGACATAGTTGATAACGACACGTGATATTCCAGAATGCAAAATTTCACAAGCGATGAGAATATTTTATACTAGTTAGTAGTAGGACGATTAAGACATAATTCATTTGCTAGCAAGCCAGTGCGAAATTTTCGCAATTTATTTATCTCTTCGTTACCTTTAAAATTCAAAATTATTATTATTATTTTATAGACGTCATTCATTAGATCATCACGACATCATATAGACGCAAATATATTATACATATAGATACATTCATATGAAAGCATATTTTATTTTATGCTGTGGGGAAAAAAAAAAAAAAAAAGAAGAAGGTAACAATTAAAAATTTAAATGTGTATTGTAAACCGATTATTTTCATACATTAATTAATTTTAAAAAATGTAATCAAAAATTCCTTACGAATAAGAGACCAAATGAAAGGGGCGATTTTTTAATCCACTAAACACCTTATCGATCGGACAATTAGATGTTTTTTTTTTAAATTAACTAAAGTATGATAGTATTAGATAGATTGGCTGAGTTACTTGTTTATTTATATTTTATTTTTTTAGCTATTTCTAAAAAAAAAAAAAGAAAAAAAGAAAAAAAAGAAAATCACATAATTTCTGTGTTTAAATCTGATATATTTCAAAGTAAAGAAATATGCAACTTGTAAATTTAACTCGGTACTTACGTTTAGTAACATATTTTATATCAATGTTTTTTTTTTCTTTTTTTTTTTTAATTACATTTTAAATATTGTAGATTAGCTTTCGATGAGTGTCAATGTTCAGAACAATTACAACAGTTATATCTTTTTCGTTTCCAATTAGAGTAAGTACGAGGTTTCCAATACTTCGCAATATTTGTCCTCAATCAACAATAATGATATTTGTTTTCAAATAACTTTTTGAAAAGTTTTATTTCAAATGTTTAATAAAAGGCAATATTTTACAATAGAATGAAGGACGCATTGGTAACGTCGAAACTGTATGAAAATGCTCTTTAGAAAATCGAAACCTGATCACGAATATGGACAGTAATAAAAAAACAAGTGCATGATTTGAAGAGGAATGGGATAAACACTATTACAGAGAGTATAGTTACAGCACTTTCTGAAATTAAAGCTGGAATTGATGCCCAACGGCCTGTGAACTAATATGAGGTGCAGGTAAATAATGTAACAGCATATATTTTAGATTAAAGTAATATTACTCCACTTACTACAATTGTATTTATAATACGCACTTTATAAAGAACAGCGAGACTGGTAAAAGCGTTCAAATACGCTTGAATTTTTATTGTATCTTTTAGAAAACGAAAGTGGAAATATAAATCGTGTTCAACATTGTACACAGTGTTAGCATACGTAGAAATTACGTTTTAACATCGGGGAAAACACTAACGTATATATGTTTCTTATACTGAGGTAAGAAACATTATGAAGTATTTTTAGAAGTGCTGTGTTCTGCTGTCTAAAAAGCCGAGATCTCGAAAAGTATGGACTCATTTACTACTTTGTCAGCCATTCTTACAAATTAACGGAATAGAACTTTTCTTCAATTACAGAATTTTAATTCTTTACTGCCCGAAGTTTTCCCGCTAAATTTATTTTGATGAACATTTCAAATTTTGATTTATTTCGAAGATCTTATTTTTTAGATTAAATTTTTATTCGGCGTTACAAGTCGCGAAATTTTAAAAGCCGTATAGTTAACGTCATGTATGCATGAAAATACACTTTGAAAAAATCGAATCTTGGTTACCAATATCGACAGTGATAAAAATTAATGCAACGTGTATTATTTGAAGAGGTATAGGAGAAACACTTTTAAGCAGTGTACATTTTATTTGAATGATCTTCTGAGAGATGAACTGGAAATGGTGACCAAGATTTGTGAAATAATATGAGGGAGAGGTAAAAAATGTAACAGGAATTATTTTGTATTCAAGGTACATTCCTCTGTTAACTACAATTTTATTAATACTGTACACATTCTAAGGAACAACCCAATTGCTGAAAGCGTAGTGTCCCGTTTGAACAATTACTGTATCTTTTTAAAAATGAAGTAAAAATGTCAATCGTACTGTACATTGTACAGTGTGTGAGTTAGTGCACGTAGAAATTCTGTTCGAACATCGGGTAAAACTCTAACGTGTATTTATTTCTTATTCTGAGGTAAGAAAAATTATGAAGTACTTTTAGAAGTGTCTGTGTTCTTCTGTCTAAAATGTTGTGATATCGAAAGGTATGGAGTTATTTACTAATTTCTCATGCATTTAAACGGACAAATTAACGGAGTAGAACTTTTTCAATTACAGACTATTTACTACTCGAATTGCATCCTCTAAATTGATTTCGATGAACATTTTAAACTCAGATTA
Source organism: Salticus scenicus (assembly GCA_963930645.1). Classification (NCBI taxonomy): domain Eukaryota; kingdom Metazoa; phylum Arthropoda; class Arachnida; order Araneae; family Salticidae; genus Salticus; species Salticus scenicus. The sequence goes on from OZ005662.1 coordinate 29,890,497, forward strand.
ATTTGGAAGAAATATTATATCTCAATTTTTAGATTAAATTTTTAGTCGGCGACCAAATCACGAAATTTTAAACAAAAGAAGATACATGAATATTTGGGAAATTATATGTAATACACACCCTCCTACTGTCACTAATGTAAAATATTTCGTGAAACAACGAATCAACTACTTACTATTTTATTGAAACGTTTACAAATAGGTTGGTTGTGGTTAATGATTTAAAATAAAGAAGGGAAATGAAAAATGAATACTTTTATGTCACTTTTGTAGCGACAAAGTTTGTCACATGGATAATAATGATGTAACGAAATATAATTTTTCTTAAAAGTTAGATACAAGAAAAATTTCAAGTAGACTCCATGAAAATGTAAGGAAAACTACTTTGTTAAAAAGAAAAAAAAAAAAAAAAAAGCTTTCTTTAAGAGAAATGTTCATTCTGAAACACTTTTTAATTTTTTAACATTGAAAGAAAATATCTGAGAAATTCATTCAAAACTACTCCAGAATATTTTTTAAAAATTATTTTTTAAATCGGTAATTTTATGTTATTCCTTGTTAAGAGAATTCCTCATAGGAGTTGAAACTAAATTACTTTAGTTATTTTTATAAGAGTAGAAAACATACAAAATTTCTAAAGCGTTTTCAACAGGAAAGCAAAGAGTAAAAAGTAAATGCAAACGAAATTTCCTATATAAAGAAACAAATTTAAATTTATTAGAGAAAATCAATATTTTGACAAAGAATGTATTATGATTTGTACATATATACTTAAGAATTGAAAAAAAAAATTAAAAAAAAAAAAAAAAAGACTACGAAATCAGTAATATTTTAGAAGGAAGTCACACTACTTGACTCAAAAATTTAAATTTACAACTTCTTTTACGGCACATTTTTATACTGAAAAAAGGTTTTAATATCTGAGTGATATGGAAATTCGGAAAAATATAAAACTTGGTTTTCCGCTTTTTCCATGGCAAGAATATATTGCAAATGCAAGTTATGACGAACAGATTCGATTTCTTTCATCTCAAGGACATGTGCAAGGTCATTTACTTCTTGCACTTAAAATCTACCTCGAACAACACACACAAATGTTTGACAGAGTTGATTTTGTTTTCGGACCTTCATATAATGGTACATATTCAGAACAGTTTGAAAAAGTGAAGCACTCTGAAATTGATATGGGTTGTGCACCAATAGCTATGTCTGAAAATCTCATGCAATCAGTTGATTTATGCTACCCATACCCAATGATTGATTATACATTTGTAACCCGGAAACCAGAATATAAGCCACAAGTGTTCGGCATCTTTCAAACGTTTTCACAGTCAGTTTGGATGACAATCGTATCAGTCTTGATTGCGATGATGCTAATACATTACATAACCTTAAAGTGGAAAAGAAACGCAGACAAAAGTTTGCTTCACGTTTTTGCGATACTAATGAAGCAGAGTGCACTTATAACTCCGTTGTCGTTTGCAGAAAAGCTCTTCATGTATTCATGGGTGATCGGAGCCATGATCCTCTGCCTATGTTATGACTCCGTGTTTCTGTCTTTCCTCTCATTTCCTCCGGTGGTTAAAATAAAAGATTTATCTGTCTTGGCTTCGGCCGTTGAAAAAGGAAACATCCGTTGTATTGCATACATAAAAGGTGGTGTCCAAAATTATTTGTGGTATACAAATCAGAGACATTTAAGAGTGATTGCAAGAGACATCGTCGAGAATAACTTAAGCTATGGAAATGTCTTTATAGACTTTATTCGTGAAAGTAAGAAGCAAAATCTTGCTTTTATCGTGAGTACGGAAATCTTAGAATCTTTAACTGGAGAATACTTCATCTCAGAAGATCGTTTTTGTCAAACTTTGCCCGCAATAATGGTTCGAAAAGATTTCTGCTGCAGAGAACTTATAGATACTTTTGTGCATCGAATAATGGCTTCAGGTATTTACTTCAAGTTAATTGGAGAAGGTTTGTTTGTGCTTCACCTTCAGATTTTGTCGTATAGCTCAGAGTCAGAAACCTCTAATCGAAAGTTGACTCTCACAGACGTTGCTCCAGCGTTTATATTCCTTTTGTGCGGCTACTTTATATCATTTTTGGTTTTTCTTGGAGAATTGTATTTAGGTCACAAGAAAATAAAGCGCAAGAAAATTTTAAAGGGTAAAAGAAGAAATGTGCGAAGAATAGCTTTTGCAGTATGATTCTATTTCTATTTATTTTTATTTTTTATTTTTTTTAGTTGCTGTTAGAATATTAGTCTGATATATATATATATATATATATATACATATATTAGGCACGAGTTGCTGCTTTGACTGCAGCACTCGTGCCTACTTTGTTCTCCTGAAAAAGGATCGTGTGCTTTCTCAACCCGAAATAACTCTTTCGAGATCATTGCATATGGAGAGATCATATGGTGTTTATTCAAAGATTTGTATATATAAATATTATGAACATTTAGAGGTAAATATATATATATATATATATATATATATATATATATATATATAATTTGTTATGATTTAAAAAAAAGAAATTAATACTTACTCTAAAGTGACTGTACTTTTCCTTGAAACTTTGCACTTCACTCACTTCATACTTCAAGAAATATATTTCCGGTACTATAATGACACGTTCTCAGTTCAATGAACTTCAACTGAATTCTTTTATGTCTAATAGACAACTTATATCACTCACCTGTATCACGATTTATTTGTATTAACTGTATCACACATTGTATCACGATATACACAGTATTCCTCATTGTATAACTATCACTGTATCCTATTTTGTCAATAAGATTCATAAATCTTATTAACACAACATTTTCACTTGCATGAAAATTACAAGATCACAAAATTGGTCCTCTATTACCCATGCAATGGTTTAAAAGAACAATACTCTCTGGTGCGCTGGTTTAAATTTTTCCGGTGCATAATGAAACTATTTTTTCGTTTGCATATAAGATCGAAAATGAAATACTAATTCTCTACTATCTAAGTAATAGGACAGTCAGAAAAAAAAAAAAAAAACGCCACCTCCCAACTAATTTTGTCGTAAATCGGCCTATAAAAATGGGCTGGATCCAATCGATTACAAATAAAGTCTAGTTTAAAATGGCGCAATTAGATTTTGCTTAAGGGGTCGTCCACATATTAAAGCTGACATAAATTTCCCTTTTCTCAGCGGCAACCCTCTTTTATCACAATTTTTTGGGCTATTTGGAAAATGAGTAGCCAAGAAAATAGTACAGTTTATATATTTCTCTCAATTTTTCTTAAAGTTTTAATCTGTCAAAATAAGGGAATGCTAATGTTAAGTGAATGTGATGAACATTTATTCATATTTTCCCGAAAAATTATTATATTCAATTCGTTTCATTTTTCGAGTATTAGTAGAAAGTGACTCATACATATTCCAAGCATATTTTTGATTAAAAAACATATTTTGAATAATGAAAATTGTTAATATATTCATATTTTATAAAATTATGAAGTATGAGTTATATTAAGTTTTGTACGAACTTTTATAGAACAGATTTCATCAAAAATATACGTTTCCAAAGTTACAGGTTATTCCTATCATTATTTTTAGAGTTGCAGTGGAAATTCAATTTTTATTGTTCTTAGGGGGCTATTACTTTTTATCATTGGTGTCAACTATAACTTTGCATATACACGACTTAAAATAGCTATTTATGATAGTTTAGACGCACACCTCATTTATTAATAAGCATTACTTTAGTTTATCTTATATTTTAAATTGTCATACTTTTTTTCCTGATAATATCTGAATGGACATAATACTTTTCTGTATTAGATCATAATATAATTTTTTTAAATATAGGGATTTAACACATTTTCGCTTGTAACTGTATCAAGAATTAATTTAAATTATATAAACCACACCTTTATCCGAACCTCTTTGATCTCAGAAATTTGAAAATGCAGTAAAAATAGGTGTTATTATTCGAAAAAGTAAAGTTAAGGAAAATTTTATTATTTAGATGACCCCTTAAGCAAAATTTTATATAATAGCAGATATATGAATATTTGTGAAATCGTTTATAATATATTCTCTCTTACTGTGGCTGAAAAGAAAGCGTTTCCAAGAAGCCACAGATGGATACGTACTGTAATACTGAAAAGTTTAGAAAATTGTTGGTGATGTTAATGAGTCAAAATGAAGAAGTGAAAGGAAAAATGCATAATTTTATATGACTTTGTGTAAGAGATGAATTTTTTCGTTTGAATAATAAAAATAATAACGCAATACAATTTTCCTTAAAAACAAAATAAAAGAAAATTTTCAAATAGGTAACATAAAAATAATGAAACACTTTTTTTTTTAAAAAGAAAATCTGTCTTTAAGAAAAAAAAAGTACATTCTTGTACACTTCTTAATAGTTACTTTCCCAGAAAAAGAGAGTATGGAAGAAATTCATTTAAAGCAGCTCAAGTATACTTTTCATATATATATATATATATATTATGTCGGTAATTTTATGTTGTTCCTTGTGAAGATAATTTTTCATTGGAGTTGTAACTAAATCACTTTAAATATTTTTATAAGTGCAGAAGACATAGAAAAATGCTAAAGTGCAACAGTTAACAAAGGGTAAAAGGTAAACAAAACGAAATTTCCTAAATAAAGAAATAAATTTAAAAATACTGCAAAACAAGAAAAGCAATTTTTCGAAGAATCTATTATACTTAATACATAAATACTTAAAAAGAAAAAAGAAAAATCTCCGAAAACAGTAAAACTTTAGAAGAAAGCCACACCACTTGACTCGAAAATTTAGAATTGCCACTTCTTTTATGACAAATTTATATACCAAATTGTTATTTTAACATTCGAGTGTAATGAAAACAGTAAAACTGTAAGTATGTTCAGAAAACAGTAAAACTTTGCTTTTCTCTTCTTCCATGGCAGGAATATATCGCAAATGCAAGTTAAAACGGACAGATTCGACATTTTTCAATTAAAGGAAATACGCACATTCAATTACCACATAAAATATACCTTGAACAATACACAGAACTGAACTGTTTGATAGAGTTGATTTCATTTTCGGACATCCATCTAATGATATATTCAGAACTGCTTGAAAAAGCTAAGCACTCTGAAGCTGAGATATTTGTCGGGTCAGTAATAATGGATGAAGATGTGACGCAATCAGTTGATTTCTGCGACACACGATGAATGATTTTTTCTGCGATGAATGATTACATATTTGTAACCTGGAAACCAGAATATAAGCCACGTGTATTCGGAATCTTTCGAAAGGGTTTCAAAAGGGTCTGATCGAATGGTTGTAAAGAATTTTAAAATTTAAATCATCCGTTCAGCACAATTTTAAATAATAGCAGATATATGAATATTTATGAAATCGTTTATAATATGTTTTTTCCTACTGTGGCTGAAAAGAAAGCATTTCTAAGAAGAAACAGATATGCTATACGTACTGTAATATCGTAAAGTCTAGAAACTCGTTGGTGGTGTTAATGAGTCAAAATGAAGAAGTGAAAGGCAAAATGAATACTTTTACATTTGTAGAAATAAATTTTGTCGTTTTAATAATAATAATATAACGCAATATAATTTTCTTAAATAACGGAATAAAAGAAAAATTTCAAATAGGTAATATAAAAATAATAAAATATTTTTTGATTTAAAAAAAAAAAAAAAAAAAAAAAAAAATCTGTGTTTAAGAAAAAAAGTACATTCTTGTACATTTCTTAGTACTTTCATAGAAAAAGAGAACCTCTAAGAAATTCATTTTAAGCAGCTCAAGTATATTTTTCATAAATAATTTTTTATATCGGCAATTCTATGTTTTTCTTTGTGAAGATAATTTTTCATTGCAGCTGTAACTAAATCACTTTAATTATTTTTAGAAGACATAGAAAAATGCTAAACAGAGGGTAAAACAGAAGCGGAGGGTAAAAAGTAAATTTCCTAAATAAAGAAATAAATTTAAAAATACTGCAAGACAAGTAATTTTTAGACAAAGAATGTATTATAATACATACGTACTTAGAAATTAGAAAACAAAATTCTTCAAATTCAACAAAACTTTAGAAGAAAACCAAACAACTTGTCTCAGTAATTTAGAATTGCAACTTCTTTTATAACAAATTCGTATACTGAAATATTCTTTAAACCATCGACTGACATGGAAATTCAGAAAACTGTTAAAGTTGGGTTTCCGCTTTATCCGTAGGAAGAATCTATTGCAAATGCAAGTTATGACGATCACATTCGACATTTTTCAATTAAAGGGAATGGGCTCGGTCAATTACCACTTAAAATGTACCTAGAACAACACACAGAAATATTTGACAGTGTCCATTTTCTTTTCGGACCTCTATCTAACGGTATATATCCAGAACTGCTTGAAAGAGAAAAGCACTCTGAAATAAACACACTTGTTGCGGTAGTTATAATGAATGAAAATGAGATGTAATCACTTGATTTCTGCTACACACACATAATGAATGATTTATATTTGTAACCCGGGAACCAGAATATAAGCCACGAGTGTTCGGAATCTTCAAACATATCACTGTCAGTTTGGATGTCAATCGTATCAGTCTTGATTGGAAATGGTGCTAATGCATTACGTGGTCTTGAAATGGAAACAAAACACTGACAAAAGTTTGTTTCACATTTTCGCAATACTGCTGAAGCAAAGTGCGCTGATAGAACTTTTGTCGTTTGCAAAAAAACTTCTCATGTATTCATGGGTGATCGGAGCCATGATCCTCTGCCTATCTTACGACTCCGCGTTTCTGACTTTTCTCTCATTTCCTTGGAATGTTAAAGTAAAAGATTTATTGAACTTTACATTTGCCGTTGGGAAAAGAGATTTCCGTTGTACAGCAAGCGTTTAAGGAGATGTCGTTCAGCATTAGTGGAATACAAAACAGATACATTTAAGAGTGATTTAAACTACGGGCCTCTCTTTGGAAATTTTATGCATGAAAGTAAGAAGTGAAAGTTTGCTTGTTTCGCGAATACAGTTCCCGGTGAAATTTTAACTGGAAAATACTTGAAAATTCTACCTCTCAGATGATTGTTTTTGTGAAGCTTTACCCACAAAGACGGTTCGAAGAGGCTTCTGTTGCAGAAAGTTGATAGATAGTTTCGTGCATCGAATAATGGCTTCAGATATGTGAACAAATAAAAAATAAAAGCTAATTAAATCTTTAAATAAAAGCTAATTGGAGAAATTTTGTTTTCGATTCCTCTTTAATTTTGTCAGACGCCTCTAACCGAAAGTTGACACTCACAGACGGTGCTCCGGCGCTCATATTCCTCTTGTTTCGCTATTTTACATCATTTCTGGTTTTTCTTGAAGAATTGTATTTAGGTTGCAAGGAAATTGAAAAGAGAAAAGAAAGAATGTGGTGAAAATAACTTCTGTAGTAGGATTTTGAAAAACTTTTTTTTTTTTTTTTCTAACTGCTGTTAAGACATAAACTGATGATTTTTTTTCCTGAATTACAACTCGTTTATTTACCAATTAATTATTTCCTACTATATATATATGTATATATATATATATATATATATAATGAACGTTTAGAAATTAAAGATTTTTTTTTATTTATTTAAATTTACATTTAAATTTAAATTTAAATTAATTTACTAATTAATTAATATATTTAATTGTTAAAAACATTCTTTCATATTCACTAAAAAGTGACACTATAAAGTCTGTAAAATTATTTTCCCTTGTTACTTCATACTTTACTCAATTTATACTTAAAGAAAAATATTTCCGATTCTAGAATGACACATTCTCAGTTCGGTAAACTTCCACTGAATTCTGTTATGTCTAACAGACAGCACATATCACTCATTGTATCACGATCTATCTTTATAGTAAATTTTATTGTCATAATTTATTCACGTGCATGAAAATTACAAGATCACAAAAATAATCCTCCCCTATATGCGCAGTGGCACCCTTCACCGTATGGAAAAAACTAGGAAAGAGTGCATTCCTAAAGCAGCAACTACGTACTGTGTAAGAAAATTAACAAAGAGGCAGCAATTTATTGTTAACTTTGTTACCCAACTGACCAAAGATTTTGAGTTCTGTTGATTTAATCCTGTTACACGACAAAAGTAAACATTCTGAAAGCAGTAAATTAGTTAAAACGTAATGAAGCGCTGAATAAAAATCAAATTGTTATCAATAATAATAATTTAATAATAGAATAAACAAATACTAGAGATTTCGAGATTATATATACTTCTTAATCATTTTCTCTTGTTTTATTTTATTTATTTCTTTCCTTATTAAATTCGCTATCAATAAACCAAAAGAAGAAGTAGAAACTCCATTTAACATAATGTGTTAATCTGTTCTGCTAGCGACGTTGATTATAAACGGTCATTTATGTAAAAATGGAGAAAAAAAGCTTGAAAGTAGCTGTACGTTTCACTTACATTTTTTAAAGAAAGGTTAGAAACAAAATTATTTCAGAACATTTCGGATATTGAAGAAATTTGTCGTAGAGACCCATTTTTAAAGCAAAATGAATTGCATAATAAACGTGATGATTAATATTCGAAATAATTTTTGAACTTACTTAAAAATGTTCCAGTTTAAGCGCTTCCTAAGATCTTTTACAATTAAAATTATTGTTATAACATAAAATTCCACAAGATCAAAATAATTTGTACGTAAGTTCCCCAAGAACTTATGTCAAAAGAACTTTTTAATAAAAGTTCTGTAAATATAATATCTTGCCAAAACCATTTTTATAAAAGTTCTAAAAACAGAAGTTCCTATTAGAGCAACTTTGTGACCATAAGTTTTCACGTTTAAGTTCAATTTAAAAATTGAAATAAAATAAATATATTAGCAACGAAATAATTAACTTCAGTGACTGGCTTGATTAGCCAAGCCTTAACTTCAATTATTCATTTATTATATTTTACATTGCTTTTAAATGGAGCGGCTGGGTTAACCTCCTGGTTTTTGATACAAGATTCTCTAAAAGATTCATAAACTAACACTTTACGTAAAAAATACTTATAAACACATATTCATACAAATACGAAACTTAATGCCACATACTTCACTTAGCGGGTAGCAATTTATCTCCTTTTTTTCCTAGAAAAGAGAAAACGAAGAATATAATCATGATGATGTATTAGAATTCATAAGAACATACTTTCTGTAGTCAAAACGTATAAAAATTTGCAAAATACACACTTTAAATATTTAAAATTGATAAATAAATGTACACATTGTTTCACTGCAGAACTAACAATAACTGATTTTATAAAATTATAACATTTATTAGACATCACTAACACTTTGGTTATAGGCAAGCTTTGATGTTAAATTCAGTGTATTGAGTGTAAATCATTATACGTCACTATATTTTGTGTCACGAAAAGAAAATAATTCCACCCATCTGTATTCTGATTAAAATTTATGTTATGGTATCTGTTGTCAAGTCATAAAGGAACCTTCAAGTGCAAATTGTCGCTTGCTTAAGTGTTTCGTTACAGCCATGTATCTGAGTGTTCAATAAACTTGAATTGCATGACTAATTTGTAATGTGTAAATTTTTACTAATACTGAAACATAACAAATGCACAAATTTACAAATAACGAAACACAAATTCGTCTGTTTTTCTTTTCTTTTTTATTGTTTGCTGAAAATCTTATAACCTGCATTGTTTTAACCCTTCATCGACCGACGGTATTTAAAAGTATCATTAGATTAAAAAGCGAGTAAAAATGAATTTATGGAAGAAATTTAAAAAATATTTTTAAGAATAGATTGTATATGCATCATTTTAATCTCACAACGTGGCACTCGACTCTACATGTAGCCGGTTTTGCTTCAGGAAGAATTTTATAGAGTGCTTTTTCGCTCTTACAGTCATAAAAATTACAGTCAAAAAATGTAATTCAATATATTTAAATAAATTTAGCACGTAGAACTGAAAATGTTTTTTCATAAATTTTATCGAACCCGTGTAATAAAAAGTTTATGGACGGAAAATTGTTTTTTTTTTATATTAATGTATATGCTATGCTAAAATCGGGCGTCAATGGTGAGTTAATTATTAATTTAATCAATTTGAACTTTTTTCTAAACCAGAGCATCTTAACCGGTTTTCCAAGAACATACAAAGAGCGTTCTGATGATTGATTGGTACATCTTCATATGTAAACTGTTATGTTCTCTTTAGCTTATTATGCAATACAAAAGTCACATAATGTTCTACTTTAAGCTACAACACAAAAATCTCAAATGAATTTCAAGTTAATTTAAATTTTCCGCAATTAACAAAGGCTGTTCATATATGATCATTAGGTTTCAATTTACACATTTGTAAATAAATATATATGACAAAATTGTGGTTATTTAAGGTAATTTGACTTAAATTTGACTATTTCATTATTTAATTTTTACATTCCGAACATACGTATGTAAGGAAAGTATTGTAATCATTCAAAAATCCGTATTTGAGATTTTGATGTTTCTATACGTTATGAGGTCCCCTGAGTCCATTTTCACTTTTTTTACGTTGATGTATGTTTGTGTGTGTGTATGTATGTATGTATGTACGTGCGTATGTATGTGTGTATGTATGTGTGTGTGTATGTGAGTGAACACGTTAGAGTCTAACCGCTTTGCTCGAATGAGCTGAAAGTTGGTACGTATGTTGTAAGTCACCGTTGCACGATCCCTATTGATTTTGGTGAATCTAGCCCTTATAGCTTTTTTTTTTTTACAGGGACACCAGAAAAATTCTTTATCATTAGGGCCTATGGGGCTAAATTTTTAAAAGTGTGATATCGTCTAAACGTCTTATTAAACTGAGCAATATTATATATATATATATATACTCATATTTTAGGACACAGTTGCGTGAACTGTATAGAGTTTGGTGAATTTAGCACTTACAGTTAATTTACAGGGACTCAAAAAAAAATTCTTTATCATTATGGCCTATGGGACCAAATTTTTAAAAGTGCGATTGCGTCTAAACGCCTTATTCAATTGAGCTGAAAATTTATATGAATATTGTAAGTTACTATTGCACTAACTATAAGCATTTTGGTGAATCGAGCGCTTACAGGTTTTTACAGAGACACAACGAAACTTTCTTTACATTATGATCTATGGGCTCAAAATTCAATAGCGTTAAATTAAACATCGTGTACTATTTGGAGAAAAATACTCAAACACTCTATTATAATTTTCACTCTTTTGTTTATTAACAACTCCTCTTAGTTTACTTTATCTACAAAACCGTCAATTACACACAGTGTTCAGAAAGTCGAGTGAAGGAGTTACTCCAGATTTATTCTTTTTTAATTTATTCATTTCAATCATGAATAGGAAATATACACCTAACAGATTTCCGCTTCGCTGTTCACTGCATTTAAATTAATTTTAAAAAATAATCACTTAAAATCCTTATTAATTCTTAAGAATCTTTCTTTGGGTTTCCACTGCCTTCAGCACCGTCTTCCTCACCAGCAAAATCTCGAGTCCGTGTCGAGACATAAATTTAAACATTATCGTGATATTAAATTTAAACAATTCTTCTGATAGTTTCAAATTTAAAGCCTTTCGTCATTTGAGGACGTTTAGTGTTGTAGCGAGAAAACTTCGAGATAGAAAAATTTCGAGGTAACAGATTAATTTTCTCTTATACTACAAAGACCTCAGAAGTAAAATATAATATACAATACATCTGCACAAAAAAACAAATTTATATGCGATGAATGAAAAATCATAAAATAACTATTCAAATTACGTAATTATAATTAATATCAGGCACATAAAACTTTGATTGATTATTTAGAGTGATGCTATAAACTGTCATTAAAAAAACAGAAATCATTCCAAGAAACCACAAAAAATACACTTGCTATTTTATTAGCTGTCCTCAAATGAGGACGGTGGGCGTTAACGGGTTAATAGTGGCTGATTTATAGAAAAATAAATAAATATGTAAACCTGATCATGATACAGCTTTATTGTAGATCCTCTTGGAAATTTTTTGAATTTTTGTCGCCATTTTGACGATAGATTTATTTGTATAATTTTCTATATAAAAATGAGAGGAAATTTTTGGGTACATATTTTGCTAATACTTTTAACGATTGCATCTTTTCTTTAATTTGTAAGAATTCAGAAGCTTCGCTTTCTGCTCGCTGCGCTCACCTATCCCCGAGAGCGGTTTTAAAAAATCTCGGTTATTTTCAAATGTTTTCACAATTCTAGAAATAATTTTCTCCTCTCAAGCATCGCGACGAGGCCAGTTTTTAATGTTTTTTTTTTTTTTTTTTTTTTTTTCTTTTTGGTTTTCTTTTTCTTGCTTTCATTTTTTTTTCTTTTTGAATTTATTTTTCTTTCTTTATTTTTATTTTTATTTTTATTTTTTATTTTTTTTGAATTTTCTTTCTTTTTCTTTCCTTTTCTTTTATTTTTGTATTTCTTTTCCCTTTATTTCCCTTTTTATTTCCATTACCCGACTACCGTATGTAATGGGAATATTCTATTCTATAAAAAAAAAATCAATATCTAGATTTCACCTGATTTACACGTGTTAAACTAGCCTGAGTTGAAAAATATTCTTTTCAACGATTGGCCAGTGTATGTGAATGTGTGTAGGGAATCTTCCGACTTTCATATCTTCGAAATTAATAAAGATAGAAGAACGAAACTTCACAATTAAGACAGGTGTGTACTGATAAATTTTGTAACTTTCGGTTAAAAATGGAAAATCGGAAGTGGGTCATTCGAAATCAGAGGTGGGACATAAGTCAGTATCTCAAAAAACGGACCTAACGACTTTTTTCAAAGTTGCTATATAAACACTCTACTAGATGTCCTGTCGTATAAAATAGTTATTTAGTTAAAAAATTTGCATATATATATATATATATATATTAATAGTCGTTCTGTATAAGTAGCTCAATTTCGGGTCTCGCAAGTACATTCCTTAAAAACGGTTGTACGGAATTTTTTCAAACTCGCCATATTAGCTCCCTTTTAGATATCCTTTCGAATGTTTGTTTTTTCTCAATCAACAATTGAGTATGAAAATTGTTACATAAACCCATTTTAGATATCCTTTGACATTTATTACTTGGTTATTGCAAGAAAATTAATAGTCATCCTGATTAGGAAGATCAGTTTTAGATCTCAGAAATAGATGTTTTAAAAATCGGCACAACCGATTTTTTTTTAACTTACTATGTAAACTATGTTTTATATGCCTTAATACATATATCAACTTTTTCTTATAGAATACTAGCAGACTACGCCCTCTTCGCTGGTCACTATTTTTAAATGAATCATTATAATTAATGAATTCTCAAAATTGCATTAATTTTTATTATGTGAAAAAAAAAAAAAAAAGAAAAAAAGAAAAAGAAGAAAAAACTCTGATCGGGAAAAATGCCGCACCGGGTCCCCACTGCGTTCGGCAGCGTAGACCCGTGCGCGAGGCGCACGCGCGAATGCATATATATGAGAGCTGCACGCGCGTATTCCTTCACCACACTTATGATTTCTCAAAATTCCATGTTATTACTCATAAACTTTTATTCTTAAGAAAAGGAATTAAAAAAAAAAAAAATCATTTCTGATCGGGTAAAGACTCACACTGGGTCCCCTCTGCCTTCATCTCACAATTCATATATACGCTTGCTGCGCGCGCGTATTCTTTCACCACCCTCACTGTCCCTCCTTAATTTTACACTTTCGAAAATATCCTCATTCGACTCGTAGGCACCCAAAACCTACATGTACCAATTTTGAACGGTCTAACTGAATTTCTAATTTTTTGCCCTCCTTTAGGACACCTTAAAACATATAAATCTGGTGAAATCTGGAATAATTGCTATTAGCGCCCTCTATTGGATAAATTTGATGTAGGTTATTCGATATTATAAAAGAACTTTAAATTATCTTTCGAATGATGTATTAAAAATAATTTAATCATATTTATAATTCGAAATATTGTGATTTTAAAATATTGCAGCGCCATCTGGTGGTAGAAATTTCTGTAATCTACTATTCAATTCCAAATCAACAAAGCTTTAAAATGATGTGTTACTTATGAAATGATTTTAATTAGTAGCTGAGATACAAAAGAAAATCTAATCAGGACACCTTAAAACGTGTAAATCTGGTGAAATCTCGAATTCTACTTTCGATAATGTAAAAGTACTTCAAAATATCTTTCGAATGATGTATTAAAAATAATTCAATCATATTCAGAATTCGAAATATTGAAATTTAAAAATATTACAGTGCCATCTGGTGGTAGAAAATTCTCTAATCTACTGTTCAATTCCAAATCAACAAAGCTTTCAAATAATGCATTACTTATAAAATTATTTTAATTAGTAGTTGAGATACAAAAGAAAAACCTAATCAGGACACCTTAAAACGTGTAAATCACGTGAAATCTCGAATTCCATTACTTACGGTAGTCAGTTAATGGAAGGTGACAGAGATTTGTGGCGTCTACTCTTGAAATTCAATTTAAATAAGTTTCAAAATGACATACTTTTGAAATTATGCTGATTAGAAGCTGAGATACAAAAATGATATAAACACTATTATAAAACGATTTATGTCTGACTTTTTCGTGGTTTTCTCCGAAACTTGCGTAATTCCGGGCTAAATACTGTTAAAAATATATAGTATGAAATGTGAAAGGAGTATCAGAATTCGAAACTCTGCAAAGTATAAAATAATAAAGGCGTTCTGTGTTTTCCGTGGTTTTCTCCGAAACAACCGTTCCTTCTCTACGTTTTTGCCCCTTTCCGTCCCTTCTAATAATTTTACACTTGAAAATATCCGCAATCGATTTATCTTTCCTTATAACCTAATAATACCAATTTCAAACGCTGTAACTCTTTTTTTTTTGCCGCTTCGCCCCCCCCCCCCCTCCTTCCCCTCAAGCCCTTCCTAATAATTCTACACTTTCAAAAATATTCAGAATCGAATTGTCGGGCGTTAAAACCAAATATTACGAAATTTCAATGGCATATCTCAATTTAAAATAGTGCAAAATATAAAACAAAATTTAATCTAATTTTTTTGTTTATCCACATATTTTCATGAAAATTGAACAGTTGTGAGGTATAGCAATATTAGCGTAACGCTACAAACGAAGTTCGCACTTTATGAACAGCACGTGAATGTGAAGAGCTTAGGATTCAGTTGATGAATGGAGTTAGTTCCTAGGATAAACAAAATTGTAATATGTTAATATTTTGGAAAGTGAATTGTATAAAAGGAGAAGGAAGATTGCTTTTAAAAGTTAGTAGAAGGTTAGTTGTTAGTTAGAAGTTAGTGAGTTACGTGCGGCTTAAAAGAGGTAGTCGAAAGAGAATGGTAACTGCTTAGGGGGAGACAGTAACTGCCCAATTCACCGTCAACCTCCACCGCTGGTTTATCAGTTAGCCACAGGTTCAGAAGGAAATTCTATTCACCGTTAACTCGCCTCTGTGGTAGCGCCGCTTAAAACGTAACCCAGGTGCATAAACTCAACCTACCTCAAACGGCAGGTTAGACGTAGGTAGAGATGCGAGTTTCAGCTTCGAATACTATCTGACCAATCACAGTGCGTGAATGGTCGAAAGTGAATACGCTCAGATATTGTCAGCCATTTTTTAATAAAAACTGGTGATTTAAAAAATAAAAATGATGCGTATAAGTTATACTTTTTTGAAAAGAACTTTCAAAATTATAAATTTTTTGTGTGAACACTATATACGTTTAATAAATTGTTTTAAAGATATTTGATTAGGAAGTTTACCAGTGACGATTGGTCTGTTGCTTTTAGCTTAAAATAATAAAACAAAAATAACCCTAAAATTAAAGACTAAAGAATAACTTTCTGAAAATAATCGATTTTGACGTCCTCAGAGCTATAAATTCTTAGTTAAACCATGTGAAATCATCATTCATAATAAAATAATTGTAAAAATGCTCATTTAAGGACTCTGTTATAAATAACATAAGGACACCGCTTCTAGTGGCTTGGACGCAGAGCATTTCATTTCAGATCAACAGTACCCGGGTTCAAACCCCGTTACGTCCTATTTAGTTTTTTTTTTTTTTTTTTTTTTTTTTTAATTTATAAGTCTAGAGAAAAGAAGTTTAAAATAAACAATTTGCCAGTTGTAAGTTTTAATTCAGCAATTAATTTCTACTTCATTATTATTTGAATTTAACTTTTATTTCAGTACTAGCAGGCAACGCCCGCTTCGCTGGTCCCTATTTTTAAATGAATCACTATAATGAATTCTCAAAATTGCATTAATTTTTATCACATGAAAAAAAAAGAGAAACAAAATCTGAGTAGGAAAAATGTCGCACCGGGTTCTCACTGCCTTCGGAAAAAATTCCCAAAATGCTCTAACTCTTATTTCTATTATTTTCCCACTTCGCCCCCCCCCTCCTGTCTATCCTAATAATTTTACAAATTTGAAATATCCGCAATCGATTTGTAAGTATCAAAAACATCTATGCACCAGTTTTGAACGATATATCTCTATTTTTATTTTTTTACCGCTCTACTCCCCCCCCCTTCCCGCCCTCCCAATAATTTTAAAAATTCGAAAATATCCGCAATCGAATTGTAGGTATTGGAAACCTCTATGTACCAATTTTGAATGATCTAACTCTATTTTCTTTTTTTTTTTTGCCCCTCTGCCCCCCCCCCTTCCCGGCCCTCCTAATAACTTTATACTTTCAAAAAAATCCCCATTCGACTTGCAGGCCTCTAAAACCTATCTGTACCGATTTTGAACGGCCTAACTGTATTTCTATTTGTTTTTTACCATAGCCCCCCCCCCTTACCGCCCCCCCTTCCCGCCCCACCTAATAATTTTAAAAATTCGAAAGTATCCGCAATCGATTTGTAAGTATCGAAAACATCTATATACCAATTTTGAGCGATCTAACTCTATTTTTATTTTTTTGCCCCCCTCCTCCCCCTCCCCTCCCCCTTTCCCGGCCCTCCTAATAACTTTACACTTTCGAAAATATCCCCATTCGACTTGCAGGCATCTAAAACCTAACTGTACCAATTTTGAACGGCCTAACTGTATTTCTATTTGTTTTTTACCATAGCCCCCCCCCTTACCGCCCCCCCTTCCCGCCCCACCTAATAATTTTAAAAATTCGAAAGTATCCGCAATCGATTTGTAAGTATCGAAAACATCTATATACCAGTTTTGAACGATCTAACTCTATTTTTATTTTTTTGCCCCCCTCCCCCCCTCTCCCCTCCCCCTTTCCCGGCCCTCCTAATAACTTTACACTTTCGAAAATATCCCCATTCGACTTGCAGGCATCTAAAACCTAACTGTACCAATTTTGAACGGCCTAACTGTATTTCTATTTGTTTTTGCCCCATAGCCCCCCCTTGCCGCCCCCCCCCCTTCCCGCACCTCCTAATAATTTTATAAATTCGAAAATATCCGAAATCGATTTGCAGGTATCGAAAACCTCTATATACCAATTTTGAACGATCTAACTCTCTTTTTATTTTTTGCCCCCCCCCCTCTCCCCCCCCCCTGCTGCCCCACCTCGGGGCTGAATTTCTAAAATTCCAGAAATTGGTTTTTAGATATTTGCATTAGCTATATTTTAGAGCAAAAATTTCACGCATATCTATTTTTTTGTTTGAGATATATAGGATTATGCGAAATCACGTTTTTACGCATGTGAAATCACGTTTTGCCCCCCCGCCCCCCTTGGGGACCGAATTTTGAAAATTCCGGAAATTGGTTTTTAGACATTTGTGTTAGCTATGTTTTAAAGCAAAAATTTTACGGATATCTGTTTTTTTTGTTTGAGATATGAAGGATTTTGTGAAATCACGTTTTTCCCCCCCTCCCCCCCTTGGGGGGCGAATTTTGTAAAATCGCTTCTTAGTGGATGCCTACGTCATGGAAAGAACATTGTCACAAAATTTCATGCTTCTAGGTCCAGGGGTTTGGTCTGGGCGTTGATAGATCACCCCCTCACTCAGGAAGTCTTCTTTTATATATATAGATAAATTCAAGTAAATATTTCAAAAGTAAGCATTTTAGTTTTAAAATTTAATTGCTTTTTTTTAATATTTTTTTTAATTTAATTAAAACAAAAAAGTTAAATTTAATGAATAATGAAGCAGAAAAAAATTAGCAAGTTAAATAATACATATATACACAATAACAAGAGATTAAATTAAGAATAAAGAAATAAATAATAAAGAAAAAATATTTCAGTTTAAAGTTTAATTTCTATTTAATAACTTTTCAAAAGCAGAAAAATGATCAAACATTTTATTTTTAAATTATTTTATTTAAACTAACAGAAAGAAGAGGGGGAAAAAAAGAGAGAGAGAGAAGTAGAAGAAAGTTCCATTTTTGTTAAATTAAATTAATAACAATAATAATAATAATAATAATAATAATAATAATAATAATAATAAATTATACATTATCAAATTAACTTAAATATTTTTATTTATTTATTTTATTATTAGTGTACGTGCTCTTACTCTAGCGAAATATTTGAAGCGATAATAATAATTTATGGGCGGAAAATTAAATTAGTTACAAATTGTAGCTTCTGGTATATAATAACTATAATTAAATTTAAATGTAATATATATATATATATACATATACATATATGCATATCAAAATATAAGCATTTTATTATGATTATGATTATTATTTTATTTCATTCAGAAAAGGGGAGGGAGGATTTTTTTTTTCAACATTTAAATTAAATATTCATATTTTCCTTGTTAGTAATAAGAGATATTAGGGAATTGCTAATACATGCAACATTGCGTATAATATATATATATATATATATATATATATATATATATATATATAACTGTGGTGCTTTTATCACAAAAACCAAGAGCATTAATTAACAAAAAATAGTCTATTAAAGACTGAAGAATAAATTTCTAAAAATAATCACTTTTGTGTTAACAAAAGCCGAGTGCACATACGCAAATTGTTTTATTTCGTTTGTGCTGTGTTTTTGTTACAGTTTTCTGTTTACGATAGAAAGTGATATTGCATGTATTCAGTAATTTGTATGTACTATATATACGTATACAATATAAAAAATATTGAAATTTTTTCAAAAATATTTAAATAAAAAATATTTTTTTAATTTTTAAACAGGTTTTAACACCACTGATCTGGAATAAAATTTATAAAAATAATAATGACATCTTGTTGACACACCCGCGTATCTATCATAGTTTTTGTTTTGATTTAGACTTAAAACCTAATTAAAAATATTTTAAAAACCTGGAACTCTTATGAAATTTCACTATTTAAACATAAAATATTTCTTTTTAATGGATCCATAAAGCAATATCTAAATACGTTTGGGATATATATTTGAACAAGAGCGATATAAAATTAAGGAAGCACACATCCACACTTTTTTTTTTTCTTTATTTATTTATTTTTTAAGTTTGATTACTAATTTTGATCATCAACTTACTTTTTTATAAACAGCAAAGGACTAAGATTATGACTCGAGAAATATTTACTTAACAAAACAGATTTAGGTATTTATCTTTTAATTACGAATTATTGTTAACGCTTCGATGATTTTGATGCCGATTGTAACTACTCTAGGTTCCTAAGCCAGCAGGTGGAGTATCTTTCGTAGGAATCTTTCTAAGGGGTCCTGGCCTGTATTCATACTAGTTTCGGAGAAAACCACGGAAATTTTAGAATAAAGAGGTCGACGAGCAGGACCTGGGATCGAACCTGGCACTTCCCATCTACCAGCTCTGAATGCAGAACCACTCGGTTACTACTGGGGCTTTAATTTAAAATTAAAGGGAATTTTTTTTTAACTGAGCAAGGCATTGAACGATTACACACACACACACACATATATATATATATATATATATAAGTTTTACTTTCTAATTTAAATAGTTTTGAAGAAGATACAATTAACACTTATATTTTAATAGATATGTATGCATATTTTCTTAATTTGACAACTGTAATAATAATAATAATAATAAAAAGCTTCGTAACGTTCCCCTTCCCTTTAAAAAATTAAACATGCTAGCTAAACGCGAATATTTCAATAATTTGAATGTATGTATCTTTTTATCGTTTATAATATGAATAGAAAATAGAAAATCTACAATATTTTTTATTTATTTTTTTTTTAATGCAATTCTAATATTAAAAAAAAAAAAAAAAAAAAAAAAAAAAAAATATTTTAAATTTAAAACATCATGATGGGAGAATAAAAAATTCCCATGAAATATGTAAGATTCACATTTTTTTTTTTTTTTTTTAAGAAAAATAAATTATTTCTCACAACCTATTAAATTATAAGTTATTGTCTAATGTTTGTTCAATTAACAGTTTACATCCTTTGTCATTTAAACATTAAAAGATAAACTTATTTATTGACAAGACATTTTTCTGTGTTTTCCAATATAATTTTATTCCGTGCAATTTGTTTTTATTAAAATTGTAATCAATAAAATTATTTTCCATGGTGAGTACACATGATTTCATATCTTGTAACTTAATTTTGAAGAAAAAGAAAATCGCTAAAATGGTTCCTGCAGACATCCTAAAAGCGCATTTGATCTGAATTATTTATTTTTTTTATTTAAAAAAAAAAAAAAAAAAAAAAAAAAAATCGATAGCATTGTTTTAAATATATCAAAATATACGTTTTAAAAATTCGTTTAAAATATTTTTATGATTTCTTTTAAAAAATACTCATTGATTTCCCACTTATTCACAAAAAAAGCAATGTTCTTAAATATACAAAATTTTCATTTTGGTTCACCATTACTATTACAAATTGTTTTATTTCTTATGAAATAATAAATAGTTTTTTTTTTTTTTTTTTTTTTTTTACAATATCTATATATAAACGTTTCGGATCCATGAAATAAAGAAAAACAAATCTTAAACACGCGCGAAGTGTCTTCTTATGGGTATTAAATCACGTGCTTTCATTCGACTAATCAACTTTCAGCAGTTCAATCTACGCTGAAAACCTTCAGGTTCAGTAACCAGCTTTGCAAGTTAACGGTGAATAACAAATATTCAACCCAGGTTTTGAGTCGCAAGCCTAGAGTTTTTGCACCTGGGGTTGAACTAGTAGTTGAAGGTTATCGGTGAATTAGCCGGTAAGAGGCTGCTGGGAAGAAAGTTAGTTGTGAGCGGCTTAGAGGGAAGTAGAGAAGGAGGCTGTTGAGTTAGCTGCTTAGAGTAGGAGATAGTAAGTCGAGTAGTATAGTGGTGTAAGGGAATCCTCCCACTTACGAAAGACGAGTATAGTCGGGAAAGTAAACGACTTTAGTTGAAGTAGTTGATATTAATTATGGTTAGTTGTTTAAAGTTAGAATATTGATGAAGGCTGCCCTTTAAGTTTATAAAGATACTGGAATGTGATTATAGTCCAACGCCCACCTTTTTATTAAGCTCAAAATAAAGGCTCTATATTTATTTTATATATCTGACTTTGTTATCACTTCATAATTTCATTATCTAATTCAGTAAAGTTAAATAAGCATAATTCAAGTCTCGTGCTCACTTCATTAAATAATTAATCTAAAATCCTAAGTTAAAGGATCATGACGACCTCTTATTCGTCACACAGTAGCTTTATAATATGCTGTCTAGGCCGAATATTAATTCAAATGTAACGTGAATGAAAATTTGAAAAAATTTGAAAATTGCAATTTTCTCCCTCACTACAAAACACGTGACATCTTGATCGGTTACAATCATTTCCTTTTTCATGGCAGACGGTCGTCTGGCGTTTGAAATGATGTTGCCACAAAAAATTCATACTTTAGTTAATTTAAAAAAAATCTAATTGTTGTACCGATAAGCCGCTTGTACACTTAGATTCAGAAAAAATGCCCCTTTCATTTGGTATCGAAATCGTAACGATCGGACAAATATTTCTAATTTATTTTTCCACTTTTTCTACTTTTAACTCTGTTAAAATATCTTTTTTTATGCAATGGCAGTGAATTCTCAGTCATTAAGATCGCTTTTAGATTAGACATGAGTGGACATTTTAATTAATATCTCCAAAACTAATTAAGTTACAACTTTCATTTTTGCGGCGTTGAGTTTCTCGGATCGTAAACATTAACCGTGCCGAATTTGGTCCCGCTCGGTGAAACGGTCTAGGATTCTATAGCGGACAGACAGACACACACACAGATAGACTCTGCTCTGTTATATATATAGATTTTTTAAGTATCTCCATCGTCAGGTGAGTTTTCTGGCCACATTACCTCCAAAAGGTACTCATAAATAGTGTAATGGTGGGGTAATGAAAGTCGTGTGATTGTTTCACACCAGATTTTTTTTTATATTTACAGACAAGACAAAAAAAGAAAAAGAAAGAAAGATATCGGACATCGACGGCAGTAACTTTTTTTTTTTTTTTAAATATATAGAGATACATCATAATCTGTTTATATTTTTAATTAACGGGTAGCTTGTAAAAAATATAAATAGAGTTTCTAATATAAAATGTAATGTTTCTAATGCAAAATACAGCATGTAAAAATATCTTTCATTATTTTTGTGTGTCGTTATTTTTTTGCAATATTTTATAATTTATTTTTATATTTTTGATGCGCTACTTCACTTAAAATAGCTATCGGGAAATAATGCCCTTAGTGATTTACTTCATCATCAAAATTTTAAAAATTGCCCAGATGGATCTTTAATTAAACCTTTTCTTAATATGATATGTGATTAGTTTTCATGTTAAGCATATTACTTGTGTAACAACACACTATTTCAAAGAATCTAAAATTGAGGTATTATTATTATTTTATTATACTATTATTTTATTATCCTACTATTCTAAAAATAAATAACTGCCGCTGCCGTTTTGTTTAATTTTTCGTTTATTTTTCGTTTTCATAGCTAATATTCGTATAATATTTTATTTCATTTATTTATTTTTTAACATAAAAAATATAGTGTCACGCGAATAAAATAAAAAATAAATAAATAAATAGATAAAAATAAGAACTAAAAATCATGCAGTGCGCATTGGTTATTAACACTTTTCAACTGTACGCACACGTACACTGTTAAAAATGGTTTCTTAAAAACGAGCTAAATTGTCTCAAAATAGCTCCGAAACAATATATACTTAAATTTGAAAACCCGTGTACACATTTTTGAGTATATTGACTTGTCAAACATGGGGATATTGGGATTCTTATTGGTCAACCCCATTTTTGAGCATGTCAATATGCTGAAAAATGAGTACATGGGTTTTCAAATTTAAGTATATATTGTTTCGTAGCTACTTTCAGACAATTTACCTTATTTTTAAGAAACTCAATTTTACAGTGTATAAATTTCGAAGTTCGTTTCCAATGTTATCGCACAATGGATAGAAAAAAAGACTGAAAAACATACATATATATTAATTGAATTCATAATCCCTGCTGAACATTCTTGAAAGTATTAAAAATGCTTAACGCAAAAGAAAATACGCCCATAAAGTATCTGAGTATTTTAATGAAGTTCTGTAAATTTATAGGTTAATCATTTCAAATTCAATGCAAAACAATATTCTAGCATATTAACAATAAATGTCAATTTTTGTATGATTTTTTTAGTAGAAAGTTATTTAAATGTGGCTTATAAAAATGTCTGACCTAAATCTGAATGCATATGCATTTTTAAGCGTTCTGAAAACATTTACGGACGCTGGTGGTGGGAAGACAGACAGAAACATATTTACTTTTTTTTTTTTTTTTTTTTTTTTTTTTTTGGCATCAATATTTATTTTCTTTTAAATAATTGTAAAGTTAAAATGAGGTTTTCACTTAATAGCTTTTAATCAATTATCCAGTTCAACTAAAAAATACAGCGTTAACTAGATTTTGTCCTTATCGATAAGTGTACTAATTTTTGAGAAAAATCTAATATTCCTTATATGCAAACGTTTAGCTTTACATATTTTCAATAAAAACAAAATTGTTTGCACGTTCATTCAAGGTGCAATATAATAAATGTCGACAACGCAAAATCGCTGTCTGAAAGAAATAGCACGAACTCTCGTTACTATTAATTAGGAAAAAATAAACTGTAGTAGAAAGATTGCGAGCATTTTGATACGTCGAAATGAGTATTAAATTATTGTAATCGTGCTTTGAATGATATATTCTATAACTTCAACACTTGTAGTGATAAATATTATCTAGAGATCTACATCGAATGGGGTAAATGTACTTATAAACTTAAAAACTTCTCCACACACCATAAAATTTATGAAGGCATTGCCGGTTTCGAAACGATGTGGACTTTTTTCTCGTGCAAAACACGTGCTACGGCTTTGGAGGCGCTTTCATTAATTTTACTATGTGTGAGGACGTTTTTGAGTACAAATATTGATTCTACGCCAGTTCTTTAATTTAGAATTGTAAATGTCGTTAGTTTAACTCATGTAAGTTTCTCGATATCGCTCGGAATGTCAACGCCACGAAATGCTCAAATTCTGGACTAATAGTTTTATAACCCACTATTAACGCAGCTGATCTTTCTTTTTTTCAGTTATTTCAAGTATGAACATAGGAATATTTTGCAGTTTATAACGAATTTATATTTTAAATTCTTTTTACTATTTCTAACTAGAGACCAGAAACCAGCTTTTATAATGTCACTAACATTTTCTTGTTGTTTATATTGTATAAAAAATCCCCAATACTAAGTTTGGATAGGGATGAATTTATTTTTAAATGTACTGATTAACAAATTCGTATTACCCCTCCACGGATGCTACGATTGACGTTTACTCAGGTTTCTGTTCATACATGGGCAATTTCTGAAAACAGGAATTGGTACGTTTGAAATAATTACCAACAACGAAACGCTATCTTCCCTACTGTTAGCAAACTTATGTTCTCAGCAATAACACTCAACCTTTGAGTGAATGCTTAGGGTCTTTTGAAAATGATATATGTACACTGACCAAACGTCCCCATTTTCTGGGGACAAATGGGGACGCCTTTATTTTTTGAAGGCATTTTTCTAAGTTTTAAAAAATTCTAGGAACTAAATTATTAATCAATAACACTTTATTTTTAGTCCTTATTCATTAGGAATGAAAAAATACATCCATAGTATGATAATTCTAGCAATTTTTAATGCTTCCCAATGATAAAGGTACTTTGATCTGGTCAGCCTAGATATGTGCCATACCTTCAACATTTATAATAAAATATATGATGTCAACTGTATGTTTTACGGGGTAAATGTTGTCAGTTTCTCCATGTAATTTACTTGACCGCATTCGGACTTTATATGCCACGGTATATTCATGTTCGCAGTGGTCGATTTTTACATCAGTACTAAAGTGGCTGATATATTTTTATTTTTCCCCTTATGGCTTGGTGCATAAAGAATAATATGTATTAATTTCAGGCAATATGAAATTACTTTATTTTATTTTATTTTTTTGCAAATTCTGGCTAGCGACTGATGACTAATTGCATGTTGTTTACTATATAATGAATTCCATTAACCCATCTTGGAGAGGTACAAATAACTGTCAAATTTATATATTTTTTAAATTTTATTTATTTCTTTTATGAATTTTAGACACTCTTTACCCAAATTGTGATGGCATATCTCCGGAACATTTTTAGGGATGCGTCCCAGACCGTCGCCAATTATCCATTGCATAATACTAGTGCGACGTGAAACATAACCTATCAACTTACCTACATACCTCTATCACGGACGTGGTCATAGACGCCTCCCTTGTTTACTGTTTTGACACCTAACCATTTATTAGAAATATGAATTGATCGGAATGAAATCACTACCAAAAACGTATATTACTATCTCCCGTAGTAACAGGTCTAGGTCCATTATAGCCGAGACATCAAACTATTTGAACGGAAGTTTTTTTTTTTTTTTTTTTTTTTTTTGTAGGAGGCGTTGTTCAATCACACAATTCGTACAACAGAGAGATGGAGCTTTTCATTTTTTCATATGTTCTGGGAATGCATATTCATTTCTAACGATAACATTTTTATTTATTTAAGTCTATAATTTTCATATCAATGATGAATGGAATAATAAAGTAAACTATTCGATAGTTTCGACGAATTATTTTTTTATTTCTAAAATAAATCTACACAAAACTTCTTTCTTTAAATCCGAAATATTTTGAAGTAAAGAAACATGCAATTTTCATATTGAGCTCGATAATTAAGGTCCATCAAATATTTTACATCAATGCTTTTTTATTTTTTATTTTACAAAACATGAAATATCTCACTTTACCTTTTGAAAGGTGTTTGTGTTTATAGAAATTGCAACTGTTATATCTTTTCAAACTGGAGTAAAGTACGAACTTTCTAATAATTCACAATCGATGCCCTTTTGAAGTAACGTGAATGATTTTTATTTTCAAATAACTTTGAAAAGGTTTATTGCAAATGCTTAACAAAGGGAAACATTATACAATAGAATAAAAGAAGCTTAGTTAACGTCATGGTTGCATGAAAATACACTTTGAAAAAATCGAATCTTGATTACCAATATCGACAATATTAAAATTTAATGCGACTTGTATTATTTCTAGAGGTATGGGAGAAACACTTTTAAGCAGTGTACACTTTTTTTCATCACCTTCTGCGAGAAGAACTGGAAATGGAGACCAAGATTTGTGAACGAATATGAGGGAGAGGTAAACAATGTAACAGCAATCATTTTGTATTAAAGGTAGATTGCTCTGTTTACTACAATTTTATTGATACTATACATATTATAAGTAACAACCCAATTGCTAAAAGCGTTCAGACATGTTTGAATTATTACTGTATCTTTTTGAAAACCCAAGAAAATTGTCATTCATATTCTACATTGTAAGGGTGTACTGTGTTGGTGTGCGTAGAAATTCTGTTTTAACATCGGGTAAAACACTAACGTGTATTTATCTCTTATTCTGAGGTAAGAAAATTTATGAAGTATATTTAGAAGTTTCTATTCTCTTCTGTCTCAAAAGCCGTGATCTCGAAATGTATGGAGTTATTTAGTATTTTCTCATGCATTTAAACGAACAAATTAATGGAGTAGAACTCTTTTCAGTTACAGATTATTTATTGCTCGACTTGCTTCCGCTAAATTTATTTCGATGAACATTTAAAAATTAGATTAATTTGGAAGAAATATTATATCTTATTTTTTAGATTAAATCTTTAGTCTATACAAATCACGATACAAATACGAAATACAAATCACGATACAAATACGAAATACAAATCACGATACAAATCACGAAATTTTAAGTAAAAGTTGATACATGAATATTTGTGAAATTGTTTATAATACACTCTCTTCTACTGTCACAGAAAATAAGACATTCCAAGAAGCCACAAGTATACTTCGTACTATTCTATTGCAATGTTTACAAATTAATTAGTTAAAATAAAGAAGTGAAATAAAAAAGAATCGTTTTATAAGAATCTGTAGAGATAAATCTGGTCGTCTAAATAATAATAATATAAAGCAGCATAATTTTATAAATAACTAAATACAAGACAATTTTCAAGTAGATTCCATAAAATGATAAGAAAATTTATTTTGTTAAAAACACAAGAAAAAGAAATGTCTTCAAGAAAAAAATACATTCTAGTACACTTATTAGCTTTTTAACATAAAAACAAAATACCTGAGAAATTCAGTTAAAACTGCTCAAGTATATTTTTTATAAATTGTTTTTTATGTTGGTAATTTAATGTTATATCTTGTTAAGAGCATTTTTCATAGGAGTTAAAACTAAGTCACTTTAGTTATTTTTATAAGAGTAAAACACATACAAAATTGATAAAGTGTTTTCCGACAGTAAGCAAAGGGTAAAAAGTAAATACAAACTAAATTTCCTATATAAAGAAACAAATTTAAAATTACTATAAGACAAGTAATTTTTCTATAATCAAGGTATTATGATAAGTACATGCACTCAGGAATTAAGAAAAAAAAATATACGAAATTAGTAAAATTTTAAAAGGAAGCTGCACTACTTGACTTAATAATTTAGAATTGCAACTTCTTTTGTGACAAATTCGTATACTGAAATATTCTTTTAACATCCGAACGACATGGAAAATCAGAAAATTGTAAAACTTGGGTTTCCGCTTTATCCAGAGGGAGAATATATTGCAAATTCAAGTTATGACGAACAGATTCGACATTTTTCAATGAAAGGAAACGTGCAAGGTCAATTACTTCTTGCACTTAAAATGTACCTCGAACAACACACAGAAATGTTTGATAGAGTTGGTCTTGATTTCGGACCACCATCTAATGGCACATATTCAGAACTGCTTGAAAAGGTGGAGCGCTCTGAAATTGATATAGGTGTTATACCAACAGTTATGCATGAAATTCTCATGCAATCAGTTGATTTCTGCTACCCATACAAAATGAATGATTTTACATTTGTAACCCGGAAACCAGAATATAAGCCACACGTGTTCGGCATCTTTCAAACGTTTTCACAGTCAGTTTGGATGACAATCATATCAGTCTTGATTGCGATGATGCTGATACATTACGTAGTCTTGAAACGGAGACAAAACACCACCGACAAAAGTTTGCTTCACGTTTTCGGGATACTAATGAAGCAGAGTGCACTGATAAAACCTCTGTCGTTTGCCGAGAAACTCCTCATGTACTCATGGGTGATCGGTGCCATGATTCTCTGCCTATCTTACGACTCCGTGTTTCTGTCTTTCCTCTCATTTCCTCCTGTGGTTAAAATAAAAGATTTGTCGAACTTGGCATTGGCTGTTGAGAAAGGGGATATTCATTGCATAGCAAACATAAACCATGGTGTCGTTCAATATTTGTGGGATACAAAGCAGAGACGTTTAAGATTGATTGCAAGAAATATCGTGATGAATAATTTAAGCTACGGGTTCCCCTTTACAAATTTTATTCGTGAGAATAAGAAACAAAATCTTGCTTTTTTCTTGAATACGGATTTTTTGGAAGCTTTAACTGGAGAGTACTTCATCTCAGAAGATCATTTCTACCAATCTTTGCCGGCAATGACGATTCGAAGAGGTTTCTGCTGCAAAGAGCTGATAGATTCTTTCGTGCATCGAATAATGGCTTCTGGTATTTACTTCAAGTTACTTTGGGAAGTTTTGTTTTCGTATCATCATTGGATTTTGTCGTATAGCTCTGAGTCAGAAGAATCTAACCGAAAGTTGACTCTCACAGACGTTGCTCCAGCGTTTATATTCCTTTTGTGTGGCTACTTTATATCGTTTCTGGTTCTTCTTGGAGAATTGTATTTAGGTCGCAAGAAAGTAAATCGCCGTAGTATTGAAAAGAGAAAAAGAAGGAATGTGCTAAGAGTAATTTCTGCAGTATAATTCTAATTTTTTTTTTTTTTTTTTTTTTTTGCTAATATACATATTGTCTGAGTTACAACTTGTTTATTTATTAATTCTTTATCTTATACAAATATACATGCATATTTATGATAAACATTTAAAAATTATATGTATATATATTTCATTTCTTATGCTTTTGAGAAAAATCTATAATACTCACTCTAGAGTGACATTATTTTCCTTTGTAACTTTATACTTCACTCATTTTATACTTCAAGAAAAATATTTCCGATTCTAGAATGACACATTCTCAATCATATGTACTTCAACTGAATTCGAATATGTCTAACAGGACACTCATATCGCTCACCTCTATCACGGTTTATTTGTATTTACTGTATCACTCACTATGTAACTGTAACTGTATCACATTTTTTCAATAAGATTAATAAGTCTTATTAACAACACTTTTTCACGTGCATGAAAATTACAACATCACAAAATTAATCCTCCATTACCTAGGCAATGGTTTAACCCTTTCAGTCACAGTGTACCCGTTGATGGAACACCTAATGTTAATTTTCTAGTGCAAACACTCCTCCCGGAAATTTTTTAGCAAAAATTTACATTTATAACATAGCTGAAAACTTTTTTTAACCTGAAAATTTAAAATTTCTTTTATTTTAATTCTGTTTGTAAATTCCGGTGGAAGTAAAATTTAAATGATCCGTATTACCCTGTGTCGCAAAGGGTTAAAAGGCCAATACCCTCTATAGTTTATTCAGCGAAAGAAGAGAACGAAACTAAATAAAAGGGTTGCACAAAAATAGCCAAGAAGGTTCACTTTCAGCCGAAATCCTCAATTTGGAGAATTTATTTTTTTTCCCTTACTTAAATGTTTTTTTTTTAATTCTCTTCTTCACTGGACTCAAAGAACTTTTCTCACTCTCCATTATAATAAAATACGAAATCACACGAAAAAATTATCAAATTTAACAATCAGACAACAGCACGAGCAAAACAGTGCAAATAAAGAAAAAAAAGAAAATCGCACTTTCTGTTTGGCACTCCTGGAAAAATGCCAGGTTTTTCAACGCAGCCAAACCGCACGTGCGTTTATTTAGTTTCGTTCTCTCGATAGAATGAATGGACTACAGTGCACTGGATTAAATTTTTCCGGTGCATAATGAAATTATTTTTTTTTCTGCATATAAGTCAGAAAATGAAAGTGTAATTCCTTGCTATCTACACAATAGGACAGTCAGAAAGAAAATAAAAAAAAGAGGCCATTTTCCAACTAATTTCGCAAATCCTCTTTAAATATGGGCTGGACCCAATCGATTACTAATAACATCTAGTTTATAATGGTACAATTCGAATTTGCTTAAGGGGTCCTCTATATATTAAAACTGATATGAACTCCATTTATGTCAGCGGCAACCCTCATTTTTCACAATTTTTTAGGGTTATTTGGAAAAAATGAGCGGTGAGAAAAATAATACAGATTATATATTTCTCTCAATTTTTCTTAGAGTTGCAGTTTGTCAAAATAAGGGGATGTTACTTTCAAATGAATGTAACGAACATTAATTTATATCTTCCCAAAAAATTATTGTATTCATTTCATTTTTTATGCATTCGAATGAAGTAACTCAAACGTACTTCATTCATATTTTTGATTAAAAACATATTTGAGGATCAAATATTCAAACGGTGTCTTCTCCTTTGGTTACAATTTTTCAGACAACACAAAAATTAATAGATTGAAAAATAACTAAACTTAAAACCTAATTATCGTTTATTTAAATGTATTCCTAGATACTAGGAAAATATGTAGATGTACTATTTTTATGTTATATTTAAAAAAATATCACTAACTCTTTTTTTTTTTTTTTGGGAGGGGGGGGGGAACATGATTTGAATGTTTGCTCCTCATTTTGAATAATAAAAATTGTCAATATATTCATATTTTACAAAATTAATAATTATGTGTTACATTAAGTTTTAAACGAATAGAACGGACTTCATCAAAAATACAAGTTTCCAAATTTAAAACTCAATCCTATTATTACAATTTGTGTTACAGTGGTATTTCAATTTTTATTGCTGTAAGGTGGCTGTCACTTGTTACTATTTGAGCCATCTATAACAGTGATTAAAATAATTTAAAATTGTTATTTAGGAAAGTTTAGACGCCCACGCCATTTGTTTAGTTTATTTAGCATTACCTTAGTTTATCTTACATTTAACATTGTCATACTTCTTTTCCCATTAATATCTGAATGATCAAACTACTTTTCTGCGTGAGATCTTAATTTAATTTTTTCAAATATAGGAATTTAACCCTAACACATTTCGTTTGTAGATCTGTAAAGAATTAACTTAAAGTATATAATCCACACCTTTTTTCGAACGCTCTGATCTCAGAAATATGAATATACAGTCAAAAATAAGTGTTATTATTCGAAAAAGTAAAGTTGAGGAAAATTTTATTATTTAGATGACCCCTTAATCAAAATGTTAAATAATAGCAGATATATGAATATTTGTGAAATCGCGTTTATAATATATTCTTTCTTACTGTGGCTGAAAAGAAAGCTTTTACAAGAAGCCACAGATGGATACGTACTGTAATACTGAAAAGGCTAGAAACTCGTTGGTGATGTTAATGAGTGAAAACAAAGAAGTGAAACGGAAAATGAATAATTTTACATGACTTTGTAGAAATAAATTTTTTCGTTTCAATAATATTTTAATAACGCAATATAATTTGCCTTAAAAACGAAGTAAAAGAAAAATTTCAAATAGATAGCATAAAAATAATGAAACATTTTTTATTTAAAAAAAAAATCTGATTTTAAGAAAAAAAGAACTTTATTGTACATTTCTTAATACTATCACATAAAAAGAGAACATCTAAGAAATTCATTTAAAGCAGCTCAAGGATACTTTTCATATATATATATATATATATATAGATAGATTTATTTATGCCGGTATATCTATGCTTTTCCTTGTAAAGTAATTTTTCATTGGAGTTGTAACTAAATCACTTTAAATATATTTATAAGTGCAGAAGACATAGAAACATGCTAAAGTGTTTTTCAACCGTAAGCAAAGGGTAAAAGGTAAACAAAACGAAATTTCCTAAATAAACAAATAAATTTCAACATACTGTAAAACAAGAAAAGCAATTTTTCGAAGAATCTATTATACTTAATACATATATACTTAGAAATTAAAAAGAAAAATCTCCGAAATCAGTAAAAATTTAGAAGAAAGCCATACCACTTGACTCAAAAATTTAGAATTGCAACTTCTTTTATGACAAATTTATATACCAAATTGTTATTTTAGCATTCGAGTGGTATGGAAATTCAGAAAACTGTAAAACTTAGCTTTTCGCTTCTTCCATGGCAAGAATATATCGCAAATGCAAATCACAGCGGACAGATTCGACATTTTTCAATTAAAGGGAATACGCACATTCAATTACCAATTAAAATGTACCTCGAACAATATACAGAAATGTTTGATAGAGTTGATTGAATTTTCGGACCTCCATCTAATGGTATATATTCAGATCTGCTTGAAAAAGCGAAGCACTCTGAAACTGACATATTTCTTGCGGCAGTAATAATGGATGAAAATGAGACACAATCAGTTGATTTCTGCTACACACACACAATGAATGATTTTACATTTGTAACACGGAGACCAGTATATAAGAGACGAGTGTTCGAAATCTTCAAACATATCACTGTCAGTTTGGATGGCAAACGTATGAGTCTTGATTACGATGATGCTACAACATTACGTAGTCTTGAAATGGAAACAAAACACCGACAAAAAATTGCTTCACGATTTTGCAAAACTAATGAAGCAGAGTGCGCTGATAACACCTTTGCCGTTTGGAAAAAATCTCCTCATGTATTCATGGGTGGTCGGAGCCATGATCCTCTGCCTATCTTACGACTCCCTTTTCTGACATTCCTCTCGTTTCCACCAGTGGTTAAAATAAAACTTTTATTGAACTTGACATCGGCCGTTCACAAAAGAGATTTCCGATGTATGTGGCAGGAGGTTCCGTTGTATGCAAAGGAAATTTCCGTTGTATTTCATACATTATTAAAGTAGGTGTTGTTGAGTATTTGTGGAATACGATGAAGAGACATTTAAGAGTGATTTAAACTATGGGCTTGTCTTTGGAAATTTTATTCTTGAAGATAAGAAGCAAAATTTTGTTTCTTTCGTGAATTCGATTCCCGTAGAAATTTTAACTGGAGAATTCTTCAACTCAGAGGATCGTTTTTGCAAAACTTTGCCCGAAAAGGTAGTTCGAAGAGGCTTCTGCTTCAGAGAGCTATTAAATACTTTCATGCATCGAATAATGGCTTCAGGTATTTACTTCAAGCTAATTGGAGAAATATCATTTTCGACTCATCTTTTAATTGTGTCTTATAGCTCGGAGTCCAAAGCTTCTAACCGAAAGTTGACTCACACAGTCGTTGCTCCAGCTTTAATATTCCTCTTTTCTGGATACTTTATGATGTTTCTGGTTTTTCTTGGAGAGCTCTATTTAGCTCGCAAGAAAACTGAAAATAGAAAAAGAAGAAATATGTGGAAAATAACTTCTGTAATATGATATTTAAAAAAAAATTTTTTTTCTGAATTATAACTTGTTTACTTAATTTTTATATATTTTATACTATATATCTATATTATAAACATTTAGTAGTTAAAGTTTTATTAGTATTATTATTATTTATCTTTTACTGTTAATTTAAATTTAAATTTTAATATTAACTAATTTATATATATATATATTTATTTATTTCTTGTAAATTGAAATTTAAGTTTTAATATAAAATTATTTATTTATTTATTTATAAAAAAAAAATCTTTCATCTTCATTGAAAAATGACTGTATTAGGTCACTAAAAGTATTTTTCCTCTTAACTTTATGTTTCACTCAGATTATACTTCTAGTAAAATATTTCCGATTCTAGAACGACGCATTCTCAGTTCAGTAAACATTAAATGAATTATTTTATGTCTAACAGACAACACGTATCACTCACTGTATCACGATTTACCTTTCAAGTAATTTTTATTATCATAATTTATTTACGTGCAAGAAAATTACAAGATCGCAAAAATAATTCTCCCCTCAGTAATTTGCCGCAATGGTACAAAAGACCAATACTCTGTTGTTCATTGCATTAAAACCTTTCTGTGCATAGTGAAACCATTTTTTTGTGTACATAAAATTCAGAAAATGACGGGTTAATTCTCTATTATCTACACAATACTACAACAGATTAATTATTTTTCTAATCACTCGATATATATATATATATATATATATATATATACATTTTTGTTCTTGAAAATTGCTAAATTAATTTTTTTAAATAGTTATTAGACACGTAGCTGATCATGAATAACAAAAAAGTAGTATTTTTAATTTTCGTCAAATTTTAGTTCCGAAATATCTACTTGTTCACCACATTCAAATCAAATAATAATTAAATTAGTAAATAAATACTGTAAATTGCGAAAAACATCACCACAGTCGTTTCGCCTGAAAGTAACAGCACGCCCTTCATCGGAGGAAAAAATAAAATATAATGAGCATTTAGGTGGGCAAGAGTGCATATCTAAAGCTGCAATTAAGCAATCGTGCCTGCCAAGAAATTTAAAGTGACTTCCAAATTTCCCTTTCTCTGTAGCACCGTTTGTTAAATTTCGTAGTAGTACTGCTATTCACAAATAAGACAAGAACGAATATTTTAACAATCGATTAAAACAGTGAAAATATATTGATAAAATGTCGCATAAAAAAATGCTAAAGGTTCAATTTTAGTGTGAAAACAAAAACCTTTAAAGGGTTTCTTAAAGCGTATGAAAATTAAGACGTATAAGACGCAACTCTCTGTTGTCAACTTTGTTATCCAATTGACCAAGGATTTCGAGTTCTGTTGATTTAATCCCGTTACGCGGCAAAAGTTAACATTTTGAAAAAAGTTAACAGGTAGAACGCAATGTAACACTATATAAAAAGAAAATTAACAAATATAATATTAATTAGTAAAATAAAAAAATATATTAAAATATTTCGGGATACTTTATATTTTTTAATCGTTTTCTCTTGTTTTATTTTATTTTTTAATTCGCTTTCAATAAAGTAGAACTAAAAGTAGTTATACCTTTTAACATAATGTGTAAATCTGTTCTAATAACAGCGTTGATGATGAATATATAGAAAAATGTAGAAAAATTTGCAAGTAGCTGTACATTTCGCAATCATGTTTTTAAGAGAAACAAAATTATTCCTGAACATCGAGATATTGAAGAAGACTGTCGTGCAGACAAATTATAAAGCAAAATAAATTACATCGTAGATGTGACGTTCAAAATTCTAAACAGTTTTTGAACTTTTTCAAAAATTTTCTGTTTGTTTCACATAAACATTTACAATTAAAATTATAACATAAAATTCTACTAGAACTTTTATCAAAATAACTTGTAGATAAAAAGTTCCCCAAGAATTTATACCAAAAGAATTTTTGATAAAAGTACATAAATATAAGTTCTTATCGAAACTTTTTTTTAAATAAAAGTTTTAAAAACAGATGTTCCTATGAGAGCAACTTTATATCCATAAATTTTTGCATGTAAGTTCACCAACCTATTCATAAACATTCGCAAACAATTCTCAAACTTATTCGCTTTACACTCACATGTAAATTCTCAAGCTTAGAGATTGACCTGCGATCATCGGGAAGACTAGAGCCCCTTAAATAAATAATAGGCCGGCGCATCACCGCCATTTTTTTGCATCGTAAGAGGAGAGCATTTCCGCTTGGCGATGTTATCGCTTCACTGGTGGTTTTAAGAAATTTTCATCTAAAAATAAAATCGACCAAAAATGATAAGCAACACAAGTAATCTGTGTCTGTTTCTTAAATAATTCATAACATTTGAAAGGGGGAAAAAAAAAGAG
Source organism: Salticus scenicus (assembly GCA_963930645.1). Lineage (NCBI taxonomy): Eukaryota > Metazoa > Arthropoda > Arachnida > Araneae > Salticidae > Salticus > Salticus scenicus. Next base: position 29,926,921 of record OZ005662.1, read on the forward strand.
CGTACCAATTAAAATTGGAAAGTTTTTTCAACGACCTAATACTATCAGGACATGGAAACAAGACAACTTTGGCGAACCAAAAAAACGTCGCCAAGACTCTACAAACACACAGTAAAAAAGCATTTCTTAAATTAATTTATGGTTATTAAAATACATATTTAGATTTAAATAATACTTTTTTTTAAATTTTTTACTTTATAAATGTAAGAAATAAAAAGAAAAGTATAAGTGAATAACAATAAAACTTACTATGCAAAGCTGTGCCTTAGGTCCCGGGATCCAAGAATCTGGACGACAATTCGCAGCCCATTTTCTCCTTCTTGCATTATCCGAAGGAAACCTAAACATTTTGTATCCTTTTCTGAAGTGTTTACAGCAGTTTATTGCTGAACAACCTCCCATATTGCAGTTTATTTCACTAAAATTACGAGAAAGACGGTAGAAACAATGGATGCCGTTTGTTTATCACGCTGGGTACATGCGGCAACCCTAAGGCAAAAAAATGTCGGATGCGCCAGCTCGTATATATAGGAGCCTTAGGGAAGACACCTCGGGAGACAGTGGTTTGAGTGACGTAATCTTTTAGTATTCAAAGTACGAAAAAACACCCAAATAAAGGTGCAAACTACATTTATTCTTTAACATTTAATTATTATTATTATTATTGTTGTTATTATTTAATTTATCGCCTCTGTTACTTCTCCTAATGTTCCAAACCTTGTTGTAAGTCTATCAAAGCCTATTTTGCTGGATAAAAGGAGTTGTCTTAATTTCACAATTTAAATCCAAAAGTAATAACAATAGTAATTATAAATAACTCCAGCTACTGTATAACATTAGCCAAAACTTATCTTTATTCTCTTTACTCACTTATTTTATTTTGCATAGCGTTGAATTAGTGGAAGGGGGTATATTTAATGTCCTGGCTCTTAATACAAGGATTCGCAAAAAGTGTGCTGTTTCACTTACAGACACATTTATACACACACACTCATACAGAAACGAATGCGACTTGACAGGCTCAGAGCTGCCAACATCTTAATTAATGATCCGGAGGATTGTTAGTGTCCGTTTTTCCTTCTCATCAGTCTTTTTTTAGGTAACTTTTGTTCTTATTTCATCGTCAATGCATTTAAAGGGAATTACTATACAAATTAAGCGGTGTGGAAAACGGGCAGGTACTAACAGTACTCCGGATTACGTTGGGTGCTATGCATACTTCATTCAGCAGGTAATAATTTCTCCCCATCCTCCTTTGAAGGGAAAAAATATATATTATTGTGATGTACAGCAGCCAACTTGTGTGTTTTTCTGCTTTCGGAAATTTATAATAGAAATTTTTAATAAACTTTTTTGTAGTTTTCTCTGATTAAACAGGATGGAATTTTTTGCAATGAAATGGTTGTGTTAAAAAAACGTACGAGTTGGCACCTATCGTGTTATATTCTAGAGAACGTTTAAAAGAAATTGAAAAATACTCACTTTAATGCTTTGAAATTGATACTCATTGTTTCACTGCAGAACAACTATTGTTATAAAATTCTAGCAATTCCTACACATCACTACTACTTTGGTTATCCGCAAGCTATGTACTTCGATGTAATATTAAATGCACTGAATGTAAATCATTATATATACACATATTTTGTATCACGAAAAGAAAATGTTTCCACCCATCTGTTTTCTGATTAAAATATATGTTATGGCATCTGTTGTCAAGTCATAAAGTAACCTTCAAGTGCAAATTGTTGCTTGCTTAAATGTTTCGTCACAGCCATGTATCCGAGTGTTCAATAAATTTTGATTGCATGAGGAATTTGTAATGTGTATAGTTTTACTAATACTAAAATAAAAGAAATGCACGAATTTACGAATAACAAAACACTTTTTTTTTCTCGTGAACTACTATAATCTGCATTGTTTTAACCCTTCGTCGACCGACGGTACTGTAAAATATCATTCGTTTAAAATGCGTTTAAAAACGAATTTATGGAAGAAATGCCAAAAATATTTGTATGAATCTCTATCTCTACTTTAATCTCACTACAAGGCACTAGGCAGTACACGTAGCCGGTTCTGTTCCAGGATATTAAAAAAAAAATATATTTATTTAATTTTTTTTAAACTAATTTAGCTAGTTGAATTGAAAATGTTTTTTGATAAATGTTATCTAACACGTGTAATAAAACCTTTATGATCGGAAAATTGTATAGTTTCAATATGATTGTGTATGCTATAACTAAAATATTCGGCTTTAATGTTGAGTAAAAATTATTTTAATCAATTTAAATTTTTTTTTCTAAACCAGAGCATCTTAACCGGTTTTCCAAGAACATACAGAAAGCGTTCCGATAATTGATTGGTGTTTCTTCACGTGTAAACTGTTATGTTCTTTATAACATATTATGAAAAAAGAAAAAAAAAAGTATATAATGTTTTATTTGAAGCTATAACACGAAGATCTCAAATAAATTTCAATTTAATTTTAGTTTTCTGCAATTAACAAAGGCTGTTAATAAAAGATCATTAGATTTCAATTTACACGTTTATAAATAAATATATATGAAAAAACTGTGGTTATAAATGTGTTCATTTAAAGTAATCTTGCTTGAATTATTTTTGACAGAAGAGCAAAAAAGAGATTTTTTTTTTTTTTTTATGGATTATGAAAATAACAGTTTTGTTTCGAATTTCTTTATTTCACCAACAAACGATAAATAGCCAAGAAAAGGACATTTAAATTATTTTTTTACAGACCACATGTACAGATTCCGCCGAACTCCTTTTTTATAAACATACTTTAAGGGAACTCTCTTCTATAGCTTTTTCAAAAATTTCTGGACATGCGCAAACGGACACTATAGCACAAATAATAACAATAAATAATTAAAAAAAAGAAAAAGAAAGAAAAAAAAAACATTAATTATTTTCGGTGTATAATCCGCGTATACGATATGTCATTCCTGGACTAGAAATTTTGTATAACAGAAAATCTATATTATTTCGAAGATACAGCACATACATATGTAACTTAATTTCTAATTTAAAATTTCTGGTACAAAACTGATCGATCTTACCTGCGCATTACACGCCGAAAATTACAGTACTTCTTTTCTTTTAACTTTCCTTGTAGTTTCTGTAGGCTGTCGATTTAAATAAGCATAATTACCTTATGTCTCGAAGGCTTAAAATGTGCTACAAAAAACCGCTGATAACAAACAATTTTAAGATTTAAATTTTTGTTTTTATCTTTTTTAGAGCTTAGTGGTATAAAAAACATATTATATACTCAAGTTTTAACCTGAATCATTACAAACTGGTATTTTTTTGCTGCTAAAAATATCATTTATATTTAAATACTTCTATTTAAAAAACATATTAAATATTATGTACTGTATTAAACCTCTCAGCGTGTAGCCTCAAATGACCATTCTACTTAAAAAATAATCTTATTGCCTAAAAAAATAATCTTATTGACTACGCTAGCTTCATGATTTTAAGTTACAATTTTACGTCTCGCACGATTTAGAGAGAGATTTCTTCCTTTACAAAAGTCAGTCTCAAACCATTTGAAGGGTGTCTATTGGAGTTACAAAAATCCGGTTCAAATGCTTAGAGGGTTTAAAATATTATCATTTTCAGCGTTTTGACTAGTAAATTTAACACTCATATGAAGTATTTAAAAAACAAATCTCAAAATAAATAAATAAATAAATAAAGGTGGATAGCATTATCGTGATTTATGACTTTAAAGACTTATTCAGTAATATATAAATATCAAATTTATGTTCGAAAATTTGGGATCTCCACACAGGCGGGAGGGGGGAGGGGGGATGCAGCTGTATATTCTGTTTCATCTTAACTCAGCAGCACTTTATTATTATGAACTCAATCTTAGTTACGATAATACACAACTGTAACGTTATATTGAAGATAAAAAAAAAAATTCATAAAAATAATAATTTTCCTTAATTGATTAAATTAGATTATGCTTCTAAATTAACTGTAACGAACACTCCTCTTAATAATTAATTAATTGACTTTTTAGACTTAGAAATATCAAATTAACGGTAAAAAAAAAATAGGGGGGGGGGGTAAATCTGTGAATACGTTTAAATCGATGTCTAGTCAAATGAAGTTAATACTTTGGATGCTAAACCATAGATACTGCAGGAAAACAAAATAAACTCGCATGTTGTATCCACCACAAGATGTATTTTCCTGTACAATTTCACTAAGTGTGAATAATTTATTAAAACTATATAACATGATGAATGCAAATGATTTTCATCTACGGGAATTCTAACACTAAATATCCAAATAAAGATAGTTTTATCGTCTATAAATAACATCTTAAAAAATGCGTTTTTATAATGGTTATCTCGTATTTCAAGTTTCGTACAGTTATATGCAACAGACGTTGAGATAGTGTCGTGCCATTATCGGTGAAATTTGCTGTATAGCAGCGACACTTATTGGCCGATAAGCATTCAAATTGAGTTAGCATAATGCCTCATAATGGTCTTCTCACATATCAATTTTGTTTGATGATACGCAACTAAACTTGAGATATAGCCTTCCTTTAAACTGTGGCAATCACTGTGTAGCAGCGCCACCTTTTGAGCACTTTAAACGAAAGCGTGACAGGAACTAAGTTATATTAAAGTGCATCGACATATAAATCTATATGCGATTCCATGAAGTAGTTCCTAAGATATAGCCTTTCCTTAAATTGTGGAAATCGCTGTATAGCAAGGCCACTTGTGAATGATAAGTATTCAGATTGAATCAGCATAATACATCATAGTGGTCTTCCCACCTATCAAGTTTTGTTCGATTATACACAACAGAGCCTGAGATATAGCCTCCCTTGAAATTGCAGAAATCGCAGCCTAGCAGCGCCCCCTGTTAAGCAGTGGACACCAAAAGTTGATAGGCACTAATTTAGGTCATGGTGCATCTACATATAAATTAATATGTAATTCTGAACAGTAATTACGGAGATACATCTGCCACAAAATTTTTGTCACACACACACACACACAGACAGACGGGCGGACAGACAGACATTCTCTAAAAGTGATCAAATCGTGTTTTAGACATCTCAAAACGTGTAAATCCGTCGAAAACCGAAAGTCGAAAACTTTTACGAATCCAATACTTACTTGTATTGAATATAGAAGACAGTAATAAATAAGTAATAAGTAATGCAGAGACTGGCAAACTATCTTTTATACAGAATTTAAACAATGGAGACGGATGAAGACAGACAGCTCTATTCTATGTTTATAAAATATAATGTTTCTTCCTAGCAGTTAATTAAAGTAGCTTTTCTTTTTTTTTCATTTCATTTTTTTCATTTTTCTTTCATCTTTCTTTCATTTTTCATTTTTTTTTTTTTTTTTTTTTTTTTGAATTATGAAAGCTGAAGCAATTGAAATGCATTTTGCATATCAAGGGGAGAGCTGTTTCCCGCCCTCCTTCTTATGAACGAATTTGCAGAACATACATTCGCTCACATGTCACTCATAACACAAGTAACTTATTAGAAAAAATAGCGTGGCAGTACTACGTTCACGATATTAAATTTTAATTGAAATAATTTTATTAAATTTATGACTCGCTGAACAAGATATATGCAAGTATGCATATGAAATAGAGATGGTGTTCCACCCTCTTCACATCAATAAATTTTTCATATGTATATAATACATGGATTAAAATTCTATGTAAAAGTACTATGCAAAAGCATGCATTCGCAAACCAAATTTATTGTGTAATACAAATAACATTTGTACCTTTGAACCTTTTTTAAAATTAAATTAAATGAGTTTTAATACCTAATTCTTTTATAAATACATATCAAGATATTATAATAAGTCTCGTAATAAATATAAGTATACAGATATACATATATATTTTTCTTTTTTTTTATGTTTTAAATTTTTAATTAGACACTACTCCTTAAAAAGCTACGTAAGAAAAATTTTCTTTTAGAAGATCTTCCTAATTGTCCGATCAATAAGCGGTTTAATCCGACGGATTCAGAAAAATTGCCCCTTTCCTTTTGTACCTTATTAGTAACGAATTTTTGATTAGATTTTTTAAAAATTAATTAAAATATGAAAATAGACATAGCTTTAAAATAGACATTTTAATTTTTAACTGTTGCCATTTTTTTCAGTATAAATAAAATGAAATATGGTTTCACATGAAAAAAAAAAAATCTAAAATATTGAATATTAAATTTGTTCATGCATATGAAAAAAATAACGTCTATAAAATAATAATAATAATAATTTTAAATTTTAAAGCCTTTTTTTATTGTGTGTGTGTGTGTGTTTAATTTTAAGTCATTTAACAAGAGATAACCCACAATATATTTTTTACATGAATTGCAATTGCTTTCACCAAGTGAATATATTACGTTTTTTTAAGAAAGGCAGGACTATTGCTTTTGACAAAAAAAAAAAAAGAGCAGTTTTTCTTTCTTTCTTTCTTTTTTCCTCTTCTCTTTTGTCAACAAGTTAAAAAATAAATTAAAAATACGTAACGTTGTAAAATCGAGAAAAAACATGTTTTTGAGATTTTTTTTTTTTCTGTATTTTGTATATTTAAACCAACTGAAGAAATTTCCTATTTTTTTAATTCATCAAATTATACATATATATACTATATATAATAGCTAAAAAAAAAAAAAAAAAAAAAAATTATATATTCATTGTAAGCAGAATTTTATTTAGTACAATATCTATATCTATTCTTCCCTATAAAGGCATGTAGTAACTGCGTTTTATTCCCTGGCATTGGTTACTAAATTGATTTCTAAAAAAAAAAAAAAAAAAAAAAAAAATGATGCAGCTTCGACATAAGAGTTCCTTCGCTGCTTTTAAATTTCTGTTGCCGTTTTGGTGATGAATGAAAAAGGCTATCGCCATTGCGTAAGTAAACATCTTGGTGAGAAACATCCGATCAACTTTAGTGCCAATTTTCAAATTTCTTCAAGGAGTTCTATGCTGAAACTGTCCCAATTTTTTAACACTATTTATCTCAATTTTATTTTAATTACTTTTAAAATATGTTTGCACGTGCATTGCTTTTCGACATAATTTATATAATATATTTATTTAGTTAGTTAGTTTTAGCTCGTGAATCATAGAATAGAATATATATAGATAGATAGATTTATAGATTTAATAAAATTTTAACAATCCAAATTTATGTAACAAATTTTGAGTTACGTCATAACGGAGTTACGTCATATCTTCACATGGAAGAAATAGAAAGAGTCTAAATAAAAGACTCGTTTTGTCCTAAATTAAATTCCATTTTCTACAGAAGTTTATATGTATTACAGAAATGTAAATACAGGCTTTAGTGTATTTTAATGAATAATTTTATTATTATCATTACTATTATTATCATTAAATTACTAAGCTTTGTATTTGTTACTTTTACAATGAAGCATTTTATGTCTAATTTTATATTTTTATTCGTATCTCATTTCACTTGAAAGAAACGTCCTCCGTCTGGATAGCTTGGAAGGAAGGATTTTCTAAGCAATTATATTTAAACGCATGCATTTGCATCAACAAAGGGCTAAACATTTTTTAAATATGGGGGAAGCATATTCTGAAAAACCCTATTTGGTTTAGCTATCTCACTTACACGCTGTATTAAAACCATTCACTAGTTATATATAGAAAAATATTCTAAAAAGTGTAAGATCTTAACCCCCTTTTTAATATGCAAGTCGTGATCTGGAGGGGAAAAAAAAGGAAAGATAAAGAAAAGAAAATTACAGAAAGAAAAGGGGGAAAAAATGCATTGCAGTTTGACCAAAGATCTTTCAATACGTGAAGTTCTTTGGTTTGACTGCTTATGACTCTTTTCTGATATATAAAACTAATTTATTGATCAATACTAAACACCATAAAACACATGATCATTATTTCTTTTTTTTTACTTTTGGAGATGATATTTTATGCTTTATCTCAGATAAAAAGCTTTTCAATTGTGAATCTTTCTGTAAAATATCTTCTGAATAGTCTCATTTAAGGTATTTGCACACACAGGACTAAAAATGATCTCACTGCGCAGAAGAAAAAAAAAATTCGAGCCTGATACCATTTTTGCTGATTCTTGTGTAAAATGACTTCATGAATCCGAATATGACTCCCATTTCGCCCAGTCACCCACCGTTTTCACAGGACCCTATCCCACCTCCCCCAATTTTTATCACTGTTCGGTCATTTTATGGCCATGAATTTGATTTGGAGAAAGAAAAAGAATTAATTTAACACTGAAAAACAATATACACTCATGAACAATTGCTAAGGACGGTATATATATAATGTTTAATAAATAACATTAATAATAGATTTAAAAAATATAAGAAATGTACTACGTAATATCAGTGGCAAATTCCCCCTAAATTTTCTCTTTGCTGCGAATGCTCATGTTTTAGAATTTTCCAACTCTGTAGCCCCTCAGAAAATATTTAACAATTAAATTAATTCTACCCCTCCCCTAAAAATTGAATTGATAACCATAAAATGATCGAAAAATGATAAAAATATGGCGTCGTCCCAGAAAACGGTGGGTCATAGGGCAAAGTGGGCGTTCAGGAGATTATTCTACATACGAATTTGCAAAAATGGTGTTGGGGACAATTTTCAAATAGAGCAGTGTCATTAATTAAGTATTGAATCCAGGATTCTTTGTAAAATATCACTAAAAGTTGCGCCTCTAAATTTATACAAGTGATGCTCAGTTCATTTAAAACATGCAGAGATACTGATTTTAGCTGCTTATGACGTTCTTTTGTTATTTAGTTATTCAAGTTGTTCCATATATATATATATATATATATATATATATATATATATATATAAATCTCAAGTAATATTTAATAAATTTAAAACTTTTACAAAAAAAAAAAAAAAAAAAAAAAAAAAAAAACAGAAGAAGAAGAAAAATAAAGAAAGAAAGAAACTGAGCCTATTTTTTGTTTTTTTTGAGAAATTAAGTTCTGGACAAAACATAATTTAATTTATTACAACAGAACTACATTTTAGGTCTATTCTTCCGTTTAAAAGCATGCGGTAACTGTGTTGCATTCCTTAGCAACGGTTATTGTATTCATTTCTTAAAATCTCTTTGTTACAGCTTTAGTATAGGTCCCCCTCGGCGTTTTTAAAATGTTTATATCTGTTTTGGCGATGAATTAAAACGGCTATTTTAGTTGGGTAGGTGGACCTAGAATTAACCTTATTTAGAAATTCGGTGCCAAAGCTACTTAGCTAACAAATTTGAATTTTAGTAAAGGGGTCCTGTACTAAAGATATTCTATTTCTTTCGTGAGATTTTTCTAATTTTTATTTTCAATATTATTATTATTTTTTTTAATTGATGCGAGAGAAAGAAAAGGAAAAATATTTTTAATTGGGATACAAATGATAAATACTATCTATACAAAAACCGAAAATAATAATGATAAATATAAATATAATATTAATAATAATAATAAATGTTATGTCCTTCAAATTTCATTCTTCATAACAAGAAATATATTTCTTTATCACGTGTAACTAAATTTCTTTTTATAAGGGGATTTTTTGTTTTTTTCTTTTTCTTTTCTTTTCTTTTCTTTCGTTCTTTAAAGAAAGAAATGAACGCGTATTTTTTATTTATTATCTTTCCACATAAACTTTTTTTTCCCCTTTTAATAATTTAAAGTTAAAATGAAGTTTTTATTGAATATTTTTTTTGAACCAATAATCCGATTGAACTGAAAAATACGTCATTAGCTGGATTTTGTTCTGATTAACAAGGGTACTAATTTTTCCTAGCGATCAGTTGAACAGTATAGCTTTGCATAGCGAATTAAACCCTTTATATTCAAGGTAACACACAGCAAATGAAGACAATGCCTACTGGAAGAATCAGTCCTGTCGTACTAAAATATGTTTTCAGATTTTCTTTGTTAGGTTCATTGTTGTAAAAAAGTTAATTTTATGGAAGACTAGAATTTGATTTTTTGTAACTAATATTCAACTCAACTGGATTCTGGATACATTCCAACAAAACATTTTCTTAAATCGTAGCCTTGATACTCAAGATGTAAAGAGGATAAAATTTTTACTCATCTCAGTTTGATTTTTTGATATAATTGGAAGACCTTGTACAAAATGGAGCATGTTATTCATTCAGATTATATATGCCAGCATGCCATATGCCACCACAAGACATTCTTCTACAAATTCACGTAATACAAATTATTTTTTGAATTATTTTCCATAATGAGCGCAGACTTTTTTTTTTCGTAGAGAAGTTTAACACTAGATGCTGAAAGAAAGTTGATTTTATGACAACATCAGAGCTAATGCGATTTTCTTTTTCTTTCTTTCTTTCTTTGTGTGTGTGTGTGTGTGTGTTAAAAGTGAAATAAGTAAACAAATAAATAAAATGAATAACTTTGTTTAAATTTGCATATATTTATGATTCAACCAATCGTTTTAAAAGTATTGACGAATTCTTTTGAATAATATCTATATTGAAAATGTACAGGATGTAATGGACTTTTCACTCTGAAAATAATTATTTAAAAAATACATAGAGCATTACGTAATTTTTGAGTAAACCAGCCATGAAATTGGAGCCAATAAAAAAAAAAGCGGAAAAAGAGAACGTTTTTGAAATTTATTTCACACACAAAAAAAAAAAAAAAAAAAGGTTTAATGCACTATTAAAATCCCAGTCCTTCTACATTAATTGAAAAAGAAAGATAAATTATAAATAAAAAAACTTTGTCCACATCTCAATTTTGAGAAAATGTTTAGTGCTGCCATCTATGTATAATAATTAATACTAGATGTATTATTTTTCACGTTAGTGTAATTTTCGAGTGTTGGGGTTAATTTAACACTTAAGAAGACCAATTCAGTATGCTAGTATTCTAGGAATGGCCTACGTGGGTGGTCTTTCTAAGGGGGCCTAGAGCGTATTTATGAAAGTTTTGGAGAAAACCATGAGAAAGCCATGTAAATCTGAAGGTTAATCATATTACAAAATATTATGTTACAATATTAACAATACATTTTTTTTTTTTTACCTGTAGAAAGATATATAAATGTGATTTTTCAAAGTGTATCCCCTAAAACGCAATGTATTGGAATTTTGTTTTGTTTGTCCCTGTACATAAACTAGTTGTACAGGACATAGTATTGTCATTTTAAATAGGAAACATACCATAGTGAACTTGACTAATATATAACATTTTTTAAAAATTCTGAAAATATTAACGGACGCTGGGATGGGAGAAAGACAGATAGAAAGATAAACATTCGCACAGACAAATGCACAAATTAAAATCATTTTCACACTTAAAAATTTTTTGAAAGCACTAAAAATGCTTACTCTAAACGAAAGTTCAATTCAGCAAATTTTTATTAATATCTCTTAAAGAAACCAAATATTTTTGTGTGCCCCTGTAAATCTAATGCGCATCATACAATGTTCTATAGCAAGCATTCTTTTGTGCATATGAATAACAGATTTCAATTTCATTAAACTTTGTGAAAAGTAAAGTTATTAAAATTTGGCTTATAGAAATACTTCACATAGAACGCAATGCTATGGAATACTTTTGAGTGTCCTTGTACACAAACCAGTGCTGGTATTTACGCCATTTTACATAAGAAATATTCAATAGTGAACTGGAATGGCATATTTTAATTTTATTAAGTTTTGTCTACATTAAAGGTATTAAAATATGGCTTATATAAATGCATTTCTCAGAACACAAAAATCTGGAAAACTTTCGGGTATCCCTGTACACAAACCGGTTGAGGTATTCACCCCATTTTCGATAGGGAACATCCGGTAGTGAACTTGAATAACATATATCAGTTTCAAAAAATTCTATAAGTATTTAAGGGAGTTAAACGTGGACAGACAGACGAACAGGCAGACACACACACAAATTAAAATCATATTCACACTTAAAACTTGTTAGAAAGTGTTAAAAATACTTAATATAAACGAAAGTGAAATTCCAGCAAACTTTTATTAATATTTTTGTGTCGCCGTGTAAATTTAATGCTAATCATACTATATAGAAAGCAATCTTTTGTGCATATGCATTACATATTTCAATTTCATTACGCTTTGTGCAAAGTAAAGTTGGTAAAATTTGGTTTATAGAAATACCTCTCGTAGAATGCAATGCTTTGGAATACTTTCGGGTGTCACTGTACACAAACCGGTGGTGGTATTTACTCCATTTTACATAAGAAACATCCGATAGTGCATTTGAATAACATATTTGAATTTCATTAACATTTGTGTACAGTAAAGGTATTAAAAGATGCTTTATAGAAATACCTCCCTTAGAACTCAATGCTTTAGAATACTTTCGGTTGTCCCTGTACATAAACCAGTAGAGGTACGCGGTCCATTTTCAATAGGGAACATCCAATTGTGAACTTGAATAACATATATCAGTTTCAGAAAATTCCATAAATATTTACGGGAGTTAGAGTGCGGGCAGAAGGACAGACAGGCAGACAAACCTAAGTCAGTAGCACTTTTCAACCTTGTTGGAAAGTGTTAAAAGCTTTTTTTTTTTTTTTTTTTTTTGCATTTTTTTAAATAAGCTGTTATATTTCTATGAATATATGCGCTAGCCTCATAAAAATTTACACAGATAATGAGAAAAATCCTGATAATCACATACTATAGCCAAAACACATTTAAAACATTTCTTTTACAGTGTGATCCAAAACATTTTGATTTTTTTTTCTTAAGGACAAATTTTTGCTGAAATATATTTGAGGTATAACATCTTCTTTACACTGCCAAAGTTTCAAGATGATTCCTAATGAATTTTTTTAGATATTTGACAAAACGTCAAACTTTGAAAGCGTCCCAATACTTATTGGTAGATGGTGTATAATCGACAAGTGAGTCGCTGTTATTATTATTATTATTATTATTATGACATATTTGTCCCGTCATGTGTATGTATATATATATATTGTATTTCATAATGGGAGCAGACACAAAAATGAAGAAAATAAAAATAAATAAACGAAGAAGAAGTTACTGAATAAGTCTGAGAAAAAAAACTTTCTTTAATTTCTAAAAGAATGAAAAAAAAAGTTTCCTGTTGAATATGATCTATATAGCCTGACTATTTGTGCACAGGGTTCCGTAAAATAATTCAGATTAATTACTGCCTATGAGATGTATTTCACGAAAGTAAAATTTATTATCTTAATATGGCACAAAATATAATGAAACTAACATACATTATCCAGATGTACAAAAATATGTTTTCATGGTATAAATAATTAGCATTGATGATTAATTTAGAAGGCTACACAATATTTGAAGGGAAGAAGAAAAAAAAAGAGGCAGAGGACCACTTTCAATCCACATTTTATTACAGTGTTGCCCTCTATAGAATAAAATATAAACTAAAGATTTAAAACTTATGAGTTTATAATTATAATAATCATTCCAAGTCAGAAACATTAACGACGAGTAGACTAACTGTAAAACAATTGAAAGCAATTGTCAAAATATCGAAATATACGTATACGTACATGTATGTACATAAATACTGTTACAATGACAGTAGAATGCAAGAAAAATCTATCATTCAATGCAGAATTTACCTATAGAGCCAAAAATAAGATATCTAGTAATAACTTTAGAGATGAGAAAGAATAAAAATATGCATCAAATCATAGATATAGTAATATATATATAGATCTATCATCCCCATGTTATCGAGCAAAAACTTTTGATGCCGAAAAAAAGTTCTAAAATCAGCCATTAGAAAGTATTGAAGAAAAGATAAAAAAGAAAAATGAATTTGAAACTATATCTGAAGTTTTTCGTTCACCTTTAGTAAATAAATTATTCATATATATGTATATTTTTTTTTACTAAATTATTCGTGTGTATTCCTGTGCGTAATTTATTCGTGTGTATTCCTGTGCGTAGACTTTTCCCGAGGAAAAAAAAAGCCCCCTTAAAATTAAAGCTTCATTTCTCAAACTTAAATAATTCTACCTTCCACTAATTCACTGATAGAGCCCTAATTAATTCATTTTCTAAATATTCCATCAATTACAAATTCTTTAACTAATCTCAATTCTTAAAGTTATTTTTATTTTAAAAAGGTTTAAATTAATTTTACAGCAATTGCATGCTTTAAAAAGTTGGATTATTGATGGAAGTATTTTAAAACAGATAATTTATTATATAAAATTGAGATTATTTTTAATTGGTGTATTTAAATAATATGAAATACCCTTTATCATACTTATTGGTATCTTTAAAATTGCTCAAATCTTCTCTTCTTTCATTTCTAAGAACTTAGGGTCAGGTGGGGTAAAGTGGGTATACTTAAAAAAAAAAAAAAAAAAAAAACTGCTACATATTTAAAATAATTCAACATTTTAATTTTTTTCTTTTTCTTTTGTATTTATTAGATGGCTACACAGTTTTTCCGCTACAGAAAAAAAATAGTGGCAACTTAAAAATTATCGTTTTTAATTTAAATTATTGTTCTACATGCAACATATTTCAGCTATTACTGTTCCAAACTTTTGTCTCCCTCTTTTTTATACGAAAATTATAAATATTTTACAAAAGAATAACAAACATAAAGTATCAGAGAACATTTATTCACTTGAAGGTAAATTAAATGTATTGTATTTCGTATTCTATGGATTATTTTATCAGCTGGGTTAAATTGGGTATAGAATTACGCTTAATTATATGGCTAAATTATTATACTGGTCCTTCTCACGAAAACTGTCATTATGAGAAAATTGAAAGAAATGAAAAGCTTTGAAATTTTTTTAAACAGATATATGTAATAGCTACATAAGAAAAATATAGATCCTGCATATATATTTCACAATATTTAATTAATAAATTTATTCTGAATACTGAAAAGTGAGAGAATGGCAGTTATAATAAGAGGATGATATATTATTAGTATACACTACTTTTTATAACTTTTTATTTTTTGCATAATAAATGACAATATCATTGTGATTTGTGCATAATAAATGACAATATCATTGTGATTTGTGCAAAATAAAGGTATTAAAAAATGAAAATTTATGGCAATACCTCTCATAGAACTCGATGCTTTGGAATTATTTCAGGTGTCCCTGTATACAAACCAGCGGTTGTACTTCCTCCATTTTCAATAGGAAACATCCTATACTGAACATGAATAGAATATATCAATTTCCAGGAATTCCATAAATATTTACGAGAGTTAGAGCGCGGACAAGCAGACAGACAGACAAACCGAAGTCATAAACTCTTTTCTACTTTGTTGGAAAATGTTAAAAACTCTTTTCAGCTTTGTCGAAAAGTTTTAAAAAGGATTTACCTGCAATTTTGCTCCCTTTTTATTAATTACTCACATTAACAGACTACTCACTTTACCCCATGCCATGGGGTAAGGTGGCTATAAAACAATCTATTTCAAATCGTTATTATTTTTTTATTTTTAAGTATTGAGTCAAAAATTCAAGCGCTGTGTGTTCTCAACACTTGTAATGTATATATGCAACAAAAAGTTATCTAATTTTTTGAAATCTTATAATAATTTTGTTCTACCGATTTTCAAAAACGGTGTTTTTATACCCATATTATCCCACCTGACCCTAAATAATTTGAAGGAAGGTCCCCCCCCCCCCCCCCCTTTCAATCTTTCTGCTTGTCTTCTTCCCTGCCGATCACTTTGTCTCGGTAGTAAATTTTAAATTACTGTATGAGTTGTAAAAGTGCGTTACGGATAATTTGTGATATCTCTGTATATTATCGATTTTCTTTCCTTTTTTCGAATTAAACTTTTTTTGAAATAATTCGTTTTTGATCTGCAATGAATCACTCAGCATAGTTTAAAATGTTTGTTAATAAACGACTCATATTGGTTCGTATATAAAAGATCATTATTTATTTCCAACTTATTTTAATGTAAAAAAAAAAAAAAAAAAAAATTAAAATAAAATAATTTAAACAGATAAGTTTTTTAAACGTTTGTTTGTTGCAAAACCATCTTCCATGGTGACAATAATTTAAACAGAGTTCAGGTAAAAAAAAAAAAAAAAAAAAAAAAAAAAAAAATCCCTTGAATCAGTCACAACGAAGTACAGATAAACATATTAAAGCAATTTTAAAATTGCCATATTTTAAATACATAAATGAAGCCAGGTAGATCCTGTAACGAATATTTGATACTTAAAAGTGGTTTTTTCGATATAAAAATATAGCTGAAAACAGAAACCTCATTTCGTGAGTAATATGAAGTTTAGCGACGAACTATTTTTATATAATTACAGTTAAAATGTTTTAAATTTTTTCTTGCATCGAATATTATACCTTATAATTATGAAAAATATTTTCCATAAAATCGATTAGCGTTTAAAAAGAAAATAGTAAAAGCATGAAAAAGGTTGCGTGGATTAAAATTAAGTTTAATTGATTAAAAAATCGATTTGTAATATTGATCAGGGTGAACAGGGATAAATGAAACAATGTTTTGATATAGTTCGATTTTAACCTCGTTTTGTCCAGTTCTACTCTACTTACACACCAGAAAATGTCTTGACTTATAAGCTACAACTGATAACTAGCTTTGCCAAAGTGTGAATTTTTTTTATTTAACAATGTGCAATTTAAAGGCAGAAAGAAAAAAAGAATAATATGGTGCGTCACTCACATGAGTTTCCCGACATAATTAACAAAATTTTTAAATTACGAAATTTATAGTAAGTTATGTTAATGCCAATATCCTAAATCATATTTTGAAAGGTGTGTGTGACAACTTTCAAACGAAAATATCCTTCAAAATGGTCGTTTTAATAAAATATTTCCCAATTTGTCATGTTAAGAAATTCGTAAATTTCAAATAAGATAAGAAGTTTTCAAAATTGAATTTTCATAGTTAATTATGTTTATGACAGCTTGATAACTGATATCTTAAAGCTGGTCTTTGCGGTCCGCGATTGAATTCACGAAACTCAAAATCTTTATATATGTAAATGGCTAAGAGATTTTCTTGGTGTCTGTTTGTCTGTGTGTTGACGCAAATTGCCACCAGCTTTTCATACTTTAGTTAATTTAAAAAAATCTAACTGTCCGATCGATAAGTTAATTAAACCAACGGATTCAGTAAAAATTCCCCTTTCATTTGGTACCTTATTTGTAACGAAATTTTGATGAGATTTTTAAAAATTAATTGAAATGTGAAAGTAATAGCCTGGTAAAAGCTTTGAAAATGGACATTTAAATTTTTATTTGTTGCCAAAAAAAAATATATATATATATATATATATATATTATTTTTTTTTTCAACATAAAATAAAGTATGCTTTCACGCGAAAAACAAACAAACATATATATTAAATATTAAACTTGCTCCTGCACATGAAAAAATGAGAATATGAAAATGGAGTAAAAAAAAAAAAAAAATAATAAAAAAAAAAATTTTAGATTTTTCCCCCCTTTCATTTAAACAGTATGTTAAATAGACGAATCGCGCTTCGCATGAAAGCTAATTCAACACTGCATTAAAGAGCTTTACTTATTGATAATCCTGGGTAATTTTTAAAATTTTGATGCTGATATAGATCGGACATTTTTCGCCAAGGATTCCACTTTCGTAAAAGCCACTTTAAACCAAGTAGCGCATAAAAAATATAAATTAATTATAAAATGTTGAAAAACAGAAAAGAAATAAAAGGAAAGAAGGGGAAAACGAAAAGAAAAGAAAGAAACAACAAAATAATAATAATAATAATAATAACATAAATTATGCATTTTTGTCTAAAGTGACGATAAACCTTCAAAAGTCGCCAAAAATGGGGAGCTACATTATGGCTGTACCATGATCAGTATAGGTTTACATATTTCATTATTTCATTTTTTATTTTTCTATATACCAACTACTATTAACTAACTCAACTACTATTATAACCACAAAAATTAATTGTCTCATGCGATAGACGTAGCCGATCATAGCACATTGTAATATTATTTTTGGTGTGAAATTGTTGTCATTTTATGGTTGATCAAATAAGTCAAATAAATATAGAAAATAACGTGAAAGAAAATATTATGTACACCACGTATAGTGTTATTCATGGACAATTTCATGATTTCTTTAAATTTTATTTTTGTTTGTAAAGCGATATGGAAAAGAGTTTCTTTTAAATATAGTGACCAGCGAAGCGAGAAAAGCCTTCGTTGGTTCACTACCTTCATTGAATTCATGAATTAAAAAATGGTTTCGATAACAAACTTTGATCTATTGGCACGCAGGCAGAATCAGGCCGAGTTTTGTACATTTCGAGGATTCGGAATTCGGTTCGTTCCCGAACCGGGGCTTTGCTAGTGTTATCCTAATTTATTAATTTGTTCTATTATAGGGTAAGTTTCGTAGTTTAATGTTCATTCATTTTCAATAAAGCTCTAGATCAGCTGTCGTCAGTCGCCAACTGGCGACCATTGCATTGAAAATGGAAACAAAAAATTCAAACCCTAGTTGCCCAATGTAGCAACCATTTTACTTTATTTATTTTTTATTATTTAATAACTAATTAATCATAAGCATGGAATAAAATGTCATATCAGTCAACAACTATGAAATCGCCGTAATTTTTACGAGAGTATAGGAAACTACGGAACAGTTGCTCCCCAAGATGTTGAAAAATGTGGTATCCGGATTCTCTCACAATTAATTTTTTGTTCTCTATTTATTTTTTTGTAACACTGAATGCAATCACGATTTCAAACGATTTTAATGAAGGAACGTATTTGGCATCAAAAGCTGAAAACATTGTCTCCTTCACAGAATGCATCGCTACCAACGTTTATCTGCCCATGAAACGGCGAAAATTGAAAAAAAAAAATAAGAAGAAGAAGAAGAAAGAAAAGAAAAAAAAATGCGAATTTTACTGATTAACAACGAATATATTTAAGTAGCTGATTGCGATTAAACCTAAATTATGTGGGCGAATGGTAAAAGGTCTTGTCGTTTCAAAATAGGTTGAAAAATTGGCGTCTATTATTTCAGGAAATTACTTTGAAGAACTGCGATTTTTACTTTCATTACCCTAATACCGTTGGTAATGCAAGTATTGTATTGGGTCCAAAAATTCGATATCGACTTTTCACTTGATTTACACGTTTTAAGGTCTCCCTAGTCCAAAAAAGTAGTATTTGGCAATTGGTCAGTATGTGTGTGTGTGTGGGGGGGGGGGGGGATTTCTGGCTATTATACCTCGGAAACTAATAAAGACATTACTATGAAACTTCACAATTGATACAGGTCTGGTATACAGATGAATTTTTTAAATTTTGATGAAAACTGAAAACCAGAAGTAGGTCATCGGAAACCGGAATTGAAACCGTAAGCGCGTATCTCAAAAACGGTTTATAGAAATTTCTCCCCCAGCATCTCGCCCCCAGTATTTTGCCTCCGGGAAATCTCCCCCCCCCCGGAAATTTCGCCCCCGGAATTTTCACCCCCGGTAATTTCGGACCCGAACAGTGGATTTCGGAAATTTCGCCCCCAGCGTCTCACCCCCGTGTTTTGAAAAATATATATGTAATGACAAATAAAAATAAAAATATACATGTACTAATTCTCGATATATTTCTATTTAATTCACACTATTTTCCCTTTTAATTTAAATATAAAACATATGAATTAAAATAAGGTTTTCGAATGCAAAAATTTTTCGATTAATTTTTCATCGCTGTTAATTAAAAAAAAAGCTTAAGTCTACAGTAATATTATTTATTTATTTATTAAATTGTTAGTGCACACATAATAATTTTATTAAATTATCAAATATTATTTTACTTTATTTTATTTATTAACCAATTTGATCATTATTGATAAATAAGGACATAAGATTACAGAAGCAAGAAATTTTCATCTACTTTAGGGTAATGAACTTATACTAGGCGAGTCGTATTAACCCCAGACGATATATTGAACGCCCCAGCCCAACCGTTACCGTCCTTCGATGTCTTTTCTAGTCAAATTTTTCCTTTTATCCTTTCCAATGTTAGCTTCTTTTTTTTTTTTTCCACACTTGACATTGTGAGTTTTTTTTTTTTTTTTTTTTTCATCCCATGCATTTTTATATGTAATTTTGACTCATTTTTTTCCCCCTCTTTCTATGAATTTTCAGCCTTTTTCCCTCGTTTTCTACATTCTAAGGTGTGGTCCGAAAATTCGATATCGAGTTTTCACCTGATTTATAGATTTTAAGGCCTCCTGAGTCCAGAAAATTAGTTTCTGACTCACAGTTGGTCAGAGTGTGTGTATGTATATGTATGTATGTGTATGTATGTGCGGAATCTTCTGGGTACCATATCTCCGAAGATAACAAAAATAGAACTATGAAACTTCAGAACTGAGACAGGTCTGGTATACAGAATTTTTTTTCAAATTTTGGGGGAAACTGAAAAACCGGAAATGGGACCGCAAGTCCGTATCGCAAAAACGGCTCTATCAATTTTATTCAAAGTTTCTATATGATCACTCTATTAGATGATCTTTCAAATAATATAGTTGGTTAGTTCAGGAAAATTTATAGGCGTCCGGTAAAAGTAGCTCAATTCCAGGCTTCCATTCCTTTAAAAATGACTGCTCGGGTTTTTTTTTTTTTTTTTTTTTTTTTCCAAATCCGTTATATTAAAAAACATTTTTTTTGTATGTAATTATTATTTTCCGGTCAATAATTGAGTTTGCCAAGTTTTGGTAAAAGTTGTATCTTAAAAACGGCTCTAACGATTTTTTTTTGAAAATTATTACATAAATCCATTTTAGATATCTTTTCTCCTGTATTACGTGGTTAACACTTTTCAACTACACGTGCACTTTACCTCATTTAACTTTCAATGTACTTCGCCTACATGATCACTTAACGGGCAGAACAGAGGGACAAAAAGAGAGAGAAGCAGATTAATTCAATTCATAATCACTTTAAACATTCTTGTAACGTGTTAAAAACGCTTAAAAAGTCGAAAATGTAATATCAGCAATTTCTGGTAATAATCCTTAATGTATGTGAATACATTTGTGTGGCCCAGGAAATCTGGATGCTAATCTTATATTGTTCTATAGAAACCACCCCCCCCCCTTTTTTGTTATACATAGGTATAAAAAATTTAAATTTTATTATATTTGTGAAATATGCATATATATATATTCAAACATATGTTAATGACAAGAAATTACATGAATATTTACGAGAGTTAAAGCACGGTAAGACAGACAGATAGTCAAACAGAAGTCATACAGTTTGGTGGAAAATATTAAAAACTTTTGTTTTAAATAAATAGATTGAAATGTCTTAAATAATCGTCGGCTTATAAATTATATACATGCGAGATAATTTTGTTCAGAATTAGAAAATATGTAAAGGAGTCTCATCAATTAATTATCAAATGATAAATAAAATTATATCAAATTAAGACATAAATGCAACTTATATTGCACATGGACTAACGTTAATTTAACATATAAATGATAACATAAATGAGGAAAAAAAAAGTATATATATATATATATATTGGTTTATATTTTGCTCTAGTTACATTATTTTTAACTCTCACTAAAAGTATATACCTAATAACAAAATACAATGAAATTATACTGCATATAAACTGTAACTAAGTCAATATATAACTTACTTAGTTACGTAGGTTAGTCAAAAGACAATAATTATGATGGCTATAATTTTATGTCAATTCGAAAAATGAATATTTATTAATTTGATTTACATTTACGTTTGTCATATAAATTTAAAAATCGAGTCAAAATTATGCCTAATTGTAAAAATTCTTAAGACACAAAGAAAATATTTTCTATTAAATTAATAGAAAATAATTTTCAGGTATTTCATTACTTATAATTAAAAAATTAATATAAAGTTTTAAAACCAAACAAATAAGTTAGTAACCAGAATATACTTTGAAATACTACTACTACTACTACTACTACTTATTATTATTAAAATTAAACTTTAATCCCGTAATTTTACTTGTTTCATTTTCATTAAAAGAAATCGTATTGTTAATTTTCTTTTTTTGTCTTGTTTACTATTTTTTTTTTAACAATATGGGAAAGATAACTTACTAAAGGTAGATGAAATGTAAACTGTATTTGTAGAAATAATCATTAAAGACAATAGATCAATAACAGTCATGGGCTAGTTATCAACACGTTTTAAATTATTACTAATATTAAGCATTATGAAAAACTACCTAATTGCTTTAAATAAGATTTTAAAATAGTTGAAACAAACTTATAGTAAATACCCACATATATTTAGGAATTTCAAAAAAAAAAAAAAAAAACTTATTGCAAATAAATTCAGAATTTAAGAATTATTGGAAGAAAATTAAAATTGTTCAGGAAAATTATCCATCTTCCATGCAAGTGAACAGAAGATATACTGGAATTTATGTTGTTAGAGCAGGTGTTGGAAAGGTAAGGTGGGACCTCGGTTGCTGACGTCAGTGGAGGCGCGAATTTTTGTTCAAAGACTTTGTATTAATCGAGCAGGTGTTGCCTGATCAGGCCTATCGTTACAAATTTGATACCAAATGTAAGGGGCGATTTTTCTGAATCCAGGGGTGCAAACAGGTTTTCGACACGACAATTTAATTTTTTTAATTTAACTAGCGTATGAAATTAAGGTGACAGACTTCATTTTAATCCATTTTAGTCATTTTAAAAAATTCGAGTCTAAGTTTTACGGTAAAAGAAAAATTAAATAAAAATTAATTAAAAACTTAAAATAATAATTTTACAGACTGAAATTAATACTTCTCTGTTCTAAACCAAATTCTGTCTTTAGCAAAAATTTTAATGATTTTTTTTTTTTTTTTTTTTTTTTTTTTTTTACTTCCTTATACAAAGTATAAGGAAGTATAGTAATCCCGATTTGCAAAATGGATTTTGTATTTCACATTGCTCGAAACGAATGAACGCTGAATGTTGCCAATTTATACGTGTGACTGTCATGATGTCTAGTTGTACACCTGCAAGTATCGTCTTAACACGAACTCTCGTTTTAGAGATATAAGGGATTTTACACGATTTTTCGTGACGTCTGTATGTATGTGTGTCTGTGTGTGTGTCCGTATGTCGCATAACTCAAAAACGTTTGGACGTAGAAAGTTGCGAATTGGTACAGAGGTGTGTTATAACATCTAGTTGTGCACCTCCCTTTTTGGGCTTTGTATGATTTTCCGTTTTGGAGATATTTAGAAAATTAGGTTCATAATGACAAAAAATACATAGGTTTTGGCCATATTGTATCAAAAAACGGTGACAACTCAAAAACGGTTTGGACAAATCTTGCAATTTAACTGACTTCCCGACTAGCTAGACATTTGAAACTTTCAGAACACGTTGACAATGCATTTTTTAAAATATTTTTAGCCAACTGTTTCCGATACCTGCTGCCTTCAGCGGCGTTTATGTGATTGAACAGAAAATTTATTTAACTAACTTCCCGACTAGCTAGACATTTGAAACTTTCAGACTAGATCAGAACACGGTGTAAATGCATTTTTTAAATATTTTTAGCCAACTGGTTAGGGTCACTGCTGCCTTCGGCAGCGTTACCAGTACAAATCTTGCAATCGAGTTTTAACTAACTTCCCGACTAGCTAGACATTTAAAACTTCAGGAAAAGCTAACACGGGGACAATGCATTTTTCAAATATTTTTAATCAACTGTTTCGGGTCACTGGTGCCTTCGGCCGCGTTTATATTGTTCAACAGAAAAAATATTTAACTTAACTTCCCGACTAGCTAGACATTTGAAACTTTCAGAATAGTTCAGAACACGGTGAAAATGCATCTTTTTAATACCTTTAGCCAACTGTTTCGGTTTCCTGCTGCCTTCGTCAGTGTTATCAGTACAAATCTTGCAATCGGTTTTCAAATAACTTTCAGAAAAGCTCAGAAAACGGTGATAATTCATTTTTTCAAATATTTTTAGCCAACTGTTTCGGATCCAATGTCAATGTTTTTTAACTTTATGTATATTTCTAAAAGTGTATAAGGAAGTCATGTGGTGCCCACATCAGATTTTTTTCTATGGGTACCCTTTCATATTTATATTTTCATTTAAGAAAATATCCAAACTTTCTTCCATGCAATAACATGTTCTTTGCACTACCAAATTTTCAAGGTGATTTTTAAAAAACTTTTCTAGATATTTGACAAAATTTCTAAGTTCGAATATGTTCAAATACTTATTGCTGGATAGTGTATATATGACAACGTTGTTTCATAATACTTTTTCCATCTTCTCTTTTCGTTTTATTTTTATGTTCTCTCACTCAAATATATGGTAGAAAAGGTATTGTTTTGGTGGTAAAATTTTCGAAAGTAAGTTTTTGTTATCTTTGATCATTTTGAGGTCTGAGGAATCCGAAAATCATATTTTTAGCGGTTGGTCTGTATGTCTGCCTGTCTGTGTGTGTGTGTGTTATTAGAATGTAATCAAGAACAAATAATAACAGAAAGTACAAACTCAGTATTCTATATTGGTATCATATAATCATGCTACGCTAAACTTTGTGTTGATATCAAGCAAATGGTTAGAGTACAAGACCATTCAAACGAATTCAAATACATTACAACTAGGAAAGAAATTTATGATTAGTACAGTTTAACGTGTATAGCCTGCCCTAAACAAAATGAAGAACTTTTTTGTTTTATGCATGAAAGCATGTTTTGTGGTATGAATATCATTCTTCATCAGTTACAGTAAAGCGCCGTTTATACTTCTTTTAAGGGACTGACGTAAAAGGATGTATAATCGAAATTTTAATTATAATAACTCAATTACTACAAATGTAATGACACCTAAGCAAAATTTATATGAAAATACTAATTAATAAAGTTTTTTAAGTTAGTAAATGTATATTATACTTTTAAGACAATAATTAATAATAATTAAAATAATACTATAGTTTTAAAAAATTAAAGAACACACTTTTATAGAAATGTGATCTAAACAGCACAAAATATCTATCTTAGTATTAAAATTCAGGGTAAGAAAAAATCGTGTGAGTGACACACCATAATATTTACATACATTAAATCGTTAATTAAAATAATTTAGAATTAAACAAAAACCATTGTAAAAAATCTCCCCTGACTGGGATCGAACGCTAGACCTTTAGGTTCGTAGCGCGGAGCTATATCTCAACGCCCCGCCGTTCACGCATGGAAAGTCATTTTTTACAATATAAATTTTTTGTTTGCTCCCAGAGAGGTTACAAACATACAAACATACATACAAACATACATACATACATACAGGTGAAGCTAATAAAAGCGTGTTAAAAAGATTCATTATAAAAAGTGAGAAAAATCATACTAATAATGTATGACTGGGTACTAATACATATGTCATATATTGAGTATTATATTACATTTCTTAAGAATTATGTGAACACATTTTGAATATTCATTATATATATTGCGTACCTTTAACAATAAGCATACGATTTATGCCCATACAAATAGTTATTTAATGACATTAAAAAACTTTAATATTCGTCTGATTTGCTGCTTGTCTATGAAGTACGAGCATTCAAAATTCTATTGACTCTTTGATCAGTATTCTTCCATCTTTCCTGTGTTTCTCCATTTAAGATGCTTTCTAGGAAAAATACGTCTTATTTAGAATGGAAAATAATGACAGGTGGACAAACTCTGCGAATTTCGATAAAGTAAAAAAGTGTATAACCGATATTAGCGGCGTTTAAACGAAGAAATTTTGCATTAAAATCAATAGGAATGTAACGGGTTTTCACTAAAAGGACGTATAAACGAGAGACGTATGAACGATGTTTTACCGTATTTACAGGATTATCCAAAATATTTGGATATATTGGGGCTCTATTTGAAAATTGCTGGAAGTGTGTTTCGTTCTTTATTATAAGTTTTCATATAGAACTAATTTTATATACACAATGTGATTTGTACATAGTTTATAAAAATTACGCAGTGTTACCCAAAATTAGGCTACATTCTCTTTGTTATTGAATTTAATTGATGGATGTGATACGTTTTGCTATGTCGACGAATTCTACTCAGAAAAGAACAATATTTTGTACCCATACTGTAAACAAAGTTTTTTTTTTTTTTTTTTTTAGGTTCTATTTTAACTCTGGTTTTTTATACAATATCTTGTTTTGAGGTTTCCTGAATAGGAAAGTCCAGAGTCACCAGTTGATCTGTATGTATGTTTCTTAACAACATAAATTAGAAACAAATAAATGTAAATTATTTATATTTGGTTCTTTAAAGTTCATGTTAGGTTTCCACTTGAAAAATTTCAGCAAAATTAGCAAGTTTAATGAAATCTTTAATTTCTTTTTTTTGAAATAAAGGTAGGCATTATTATTGATCGGATGTTTGAGAAGTGCTGTAGCTCCCTTCACACAGAATTATATATCGAATGGAAAAGCTCCTAAGCCTATTTTAGATTATATTTAAAATTGGTTAATCTTTATTATTTCACCTTATTGATCTGACGACTTGATCTGCAGTGTATATTTATAGCACTGAAGAGAAAGCGATGCGAGCGAGACATTAAATTGTTATCTATGAAGTAGCAGGCTTCGCTACTGATCACTGTATTTTAATGAGTTTTCAAAAAATAAATGAATTATTTAAATGATTAAATAAATGCATTTCGATTGGCGACTATTTTCTCCAAATTAGAACCATGCCCCAATATCGTGATGTACGACCGTTCACAAAATTATATATATATATAGTTTCATTATGTTACTTAGAAACACGATTAATTTTAAATAAACTAAATATGCATTCGCATTAAATTGCGGACAATAAAAATCAAGGAAAAAAGAACATTTGAATATTTAATAAATTGAAATTAGAAATGGAAAACGTAATTTTACTTTTTATTTTGTTTTATTTTATTTTACTTTTTTATTTCTGCAGAAAGCATGTATAATGTTAAAGCTATTATGACTTCAGTTTTGTCAGATTTTTTTAAAAATTGATGTTTAAGTTTTTTTTTTTTTTTTTTTTTTTTTTTTTTTTCTTCACGGGTAAAAATACCTTTTATGTTAAATAAATGAATAAACTAGTATGTTGTGGCCACCACATGACTTTCTTCTATATTTTCCTATACAAATTCAGTAAATAAAAAAAATTATTAAAATTATTATTTAAAAAAACTAGGGGGCTCTGCCCCCTGCTCGCTCCGCTCACCAACCCCCAAAGGATGCTTCGCCTCCTCCCCGACTCACTTTACTTATTAACACATGCAGAATCCTGCCCGCCTATTCGCTGCTTTCTTTCACTGAAAAGGAATATTCATAGTGCATATTACAAGACAAAAGCAGAAAATTATTATGGAAATCCTCACATTCAATGTCAAGTTGAAATATAATATATATATATATATATATATATATTTAATAGAAAGAAAATCATAATATCTAGACCATTTTGCATTACAGCTTTAGTATACGACCTTTTTATTTCTTTTTTACAACCTTAAATTCGAAGGTTCTCGAGCCAAAGACCGTCGTGTATACTAATGGTGGCTATTGCACGTAAAATATATCGTGGCCGCAATGTCCTCCGTGTCCCCATCAAAATTATACTTCTGACAGCCACCGAAGCTGGGGAGCTATCTCCTTCGAGTAGGACCAAAACTGTGGTGGCATGTCCCCGGAACACCCGTAGGGTGCGTCCCAGACCGTCGCCAATTATCCATAGCGCAGTAATGGTGCGACGTCAATCACAACCTACATAATTATCTACCTACCTATAATCATGGATCAAATTTTAATTTTCCCGAGTAAGAAGATTAATTTTAATAGAGAAAAGTAGTTGATATTTATTTTCTTTTTTTTTACATCCATTGTTTCGGGCCGCGGTACCCTAGTCGGTAAAGCGCTTAGCACGTAATTGGAAGATTGCCGAATCGATACTTGAGCCGGCCAAAGACCGTCGTGTACACTTATAGCGGCGAGTGCACATAAAATCTGTCGTGGTTGCAAAATCTTCCATGTTCCCATCCCCACTATACTTCTGGGGATCACCAAATCGGATGGGGTTCCCCTCCGTGAAGGTTCAAAATTGTGATGTCATGTCTCCGGAACATCTCTAGGGGTGCGTCCCAGACCGCCACCAATTACCCATAGCGCTGTATTGGTGCAACGTTAAATCCAACCAACCTACCTACCTACGTAGAACCATGGATCATATTTAATTTTCTCGTGTAAAATGACTTCATAACAAAAGAACAACGTCACTGGGAAAAACTTTTTTCAAAATGGCAAACAGAGTACTTTCAAAAACTTGTCGTTTTTGTTAATAACTTCATCAATTAAAATGATAGAAATTTCTAAGCGTCTTCCTTGGAGTACTCGGAACACATTGATACCTCTCATGACGCGAAGGACCCTGCCCTGCGATAGAAGATACTGTCGCAGACAAAAAAAATCTGACGCCAGTGACAGTAACTTTTTTTTAATATAGAGAGATTATTTAGAAAAAATATCTTCCATGATAATGCAGACTATTTCCATATTAGAGAAGTAGTATAACACTAAATATCCAAAAAAAGTCAATTTTATTGTCAATAGTACATTTAAAAAAAAAAAAAAAAACTTTAAAAATGAAAAAAATCGATTACTTCATTTTAAATTATCGCAGATCTGTGGTTCAACCATTCGTTTTAAAGGTGCTGGCGAGCTCTTTTGAAAGATACCCATCATGAAAATTTACTCCCTTCGAGGAGGGACTTCCCCCCCCAGCTGGAGGGGGGAGGCGAGGATCCTAGTTTTTTCCCCCAGTTCACTATCTCTATTATAAAAAATTCTTTTACATTTCATAACGATTATTAAAAAATAATTCTCTTTATGCACATTTATACAAAATTTTGTCCTATACCACCATGTTAAAAATTTAGAAAAAGCGGGATGGCAACGCAACCTGTAAGACAATTATTACCAAAGGTTGATAGGCACTAATTTATGTGAAGGTGCAACTACTTACCAATTTGTATGAAATTCTGTGCAGTAGTTCCTGAGACACAGTTGCCACAAAATTTTGTCACACACACACTAAGACTGACAGACAAACTGACATTTGCTAAAAATGGTCAAATCGTGTTCTACAGCTCTCAAAACGTCTAGATCTATCAAAACTCAAGGTCGAAAATTTTTAGAATCCAATACTTTCTTCTATTGAATATAGAAGAAAGTAATAAATAAAAAGTTGTAAACATTCAAATTTTAGAGGCATCATCTCGAAACCTCGTAATTACATAGCAGAGAAAAATATTGAGGAAAAAACATGAAAAATCGTGTAAAATATAATTTTTACATGATCAATAAAAATATCGAAAATGTAAAGTATGTTGCAAAACTAAATGCAGTCATTTTCAGAAATTGTACGTGCCATTATTCCTACTGTACTTCGCACACAGACAGACAAGCAAACACTTTCTTTTATTAGCATAAATTTAAAGAGCATAATTTTTATTAGCATAAATTTATTCTCAGATTTCTACGTAAATATATTACTGCAAATATATTTCTACGTAAATAACTAAATTTCTTTTGCCTTTAACAGAAATGAAGATTTAGATTAAATATGTGTATGGGTTTGTATAAGGAATCATGAACGCAGTTACTCACACACATACATAAAAGAAGATAGAAAAATAAAGAAAAAACATGCTCTTCGCACTGATTATTAACATTTTGCAACTGTAGGTGTACTCGTTGCTTTAACCATTATCATTCTTTGTGTGCGTTATCTCACAACGGACACGCAGAAGGACGGCAAGACAGACTAACTGAATTTATAATCAATCTTGAATATTGTTGGATAGTGTTAAAAACGCTGAACACAAGCGGAGACGCAATTTCAGCAACTATCGATTGTAGCCCTTACTATATCAGAATATTTTAGTGTAGTTCTATAAATCTGAACGTTAAACATACCACATTATAAACAAGACTGTTTTTTAGCCTATTAACGACAAATGTCAATTTCATTATATTTTTTTCAGTAGAAAGTTATTTAAATTTGATTTATAAAAATGACTCCCATAAAACGCAAAACATTGAAATACAGTAGTCCCCACCTAATCGGGTAGCAGATAATCGAATACCCCGCTTATAAGAATATAAAGTTATAGAACCAATTTTTTGGATGTCACTGTTTACAAATCATTAGTGTTATTAATGCCATTTTAAATAAAGAACATTCCATAGCAAATTTGAAAAAACATATATCATTTAAAAAAAAAAAAAAAAACGAAACAAACGAAAAATATTTGCGGTCGCTGAAGGCGTGCAGACTGATAGTCTAATTAAAATCATAGAAACTCCCAAACAATTTTAGAAATTGTTGAAAATGCTTACTAATACTGAAAATGCTACTTGAACAATTTCCATTTATAGACCTAAATATATATGGATATTTTTGTGTGGCCCTATAAATTTCAATACTAATAATACTTTATGCTATAGTAAGCAGTTTTTTTTTCTTTTGTATGTGTACATATAAAACTTACACAAAACAAAGGTGTCCAAATAGGCTTTTTAGAAATAACTATTCATTGAATGCAATACTTTAGAATTCCTTCGGATATCCTTGTATGCAAACCATTGGTGTTATTTACTCGATTTTCAATAAGGAATATTCGATAATGACATTGAATAACATAAGGCCTGTTTCAAGGTATTTTATTAATATTTACGGGAGTTAAAGCGCGACAGACAGACAAATCCAAGTCATAAACACTTGGAAATATTCATAGACTTCCTTTAAACGGACGTATGTTATTCAATTTCACTGTCGGATGTTCCCTGGAGGGAATATGGAACGAATATTTCCACTGGTTTGTGTGCAAGGATACAAGAAAACATCCCAGAGCATTGCTTTCTATGAGAATTATTGCTTATGAACTGACTTTAATATCTTTATTTGCATAAATCACAAAGAAATTGACATTTACTATTCATTTACACAAAAAGAAAATAATAATTATAAAGGTTTTCTTTAAAATAAAATTTGATTAACATGAAGATTTTCTGGGCCACACAAAAATATTCAGATACATTAAGGTGTAATTGAAATTTTGAAAGTGTGATTAATCTGTGCAAAACGAATGATTTATTGTTTTTGTTATTTCGATATATTATTAATATATTTATATGTATATAGGGAAGAGTCGGGAGGGATGGGATAGTTCTGACAAAAATATTTTTTTTTAATTTACTTTTACTGGTACAACACTGTCAGTTTCAGAGAAACAAATTAAAACATTTTAACACCTTTTAAAAATATAAATTTTATGGTAATTATTAAAATATTAATTTTATAAGCCAATTAACATAGTCATAAAAATGTCCCATCCCTCCCTTGTATGAGGGAGGGAAGGGACATGTTTATAAAGTTAAAATAAATATAAAATGTACAGACATACTATGAAAAATGACAAAAACAGTGGGACATGATGTATGTAAGGTTAATTAATTACTAATAACATCTATTTTATCCAACATTATAATTTAATGTATCACTTAAATAAAAATTTTCAAATGCTCAATCATTTCATCTTTTTTTTTTTTTTTTTTTACTTCTGGCAAAATATTTACAAACGCGCACATTAACACACATAAAAATACATACATTCTAAAAGTAACATTTCAAAATTAGCTTTTGAAACCTTCTAAAACATTCTTTTCGCCACTTCTTCTTTCTCTGCTATTCACATTCTAATCTCTCCGCAGCCTTCTGATGCCACACAGAAAAACTAAAAGTTCGCAAACGATTCGAATAAAGTTCGAATATGATCTTTACACGACCCCCCCCCCCATGGAAGCGCATCCGTCGCTGGAGGGACGATGCAGCTAAATCTGAAAAGAAAAACACTGAAAACAAAATACAACATATAAAAGTGGACTCTTCTCTGCAGGTTCGATGAGAGCTCTTAAATAAAAAATGCAAAATCTCCCCAAAAAAGATAAAACTAAAATTATATATATACATATAAAAAAATGGAAACTAATATATGTATACATATATGAACGTGCAAATTACGTTAATATTCATAAAATACTGATAATATATTTACAAAACACAACAATGTAATTTATCTCACAAAAAAAAAAAAAAAAAAAAAAACTGACTGTAATCTAGGTAGATATCTTTAATCTAGATATCAATCTATTTTTAATCTGAATAATGCATCAGCATTACCGTGTTTTGACCCTTTGCGATACGAGACCGTGAGGTTATAACTTTGCAATGCCAAGGCCCATCTAGAGAGCTTAGCACTGTGGGAAGCGCTGTGCGTCAGGTACGTGAGAGGATTATGGTCTGATACAATTTGTATATGCGCTCCAAATATCCAGGTGTCAAATTTTTTTCAAGGCTTCGAGCATGCAATAGGCTTCACGTTCAATTGTACTCCATTTGATTTGACAGGGTGTGAGTTTCTTGCAGATTAAAGCTATAGGCATCTCTTTCCCTACGTCATCACTTTGTGCTAAACAGGCTCCAATGGTGGTGGCTGAAGCATCTGTAAATAATAGGAATGGACGTTCCATATTTGGAGTGTACAGAGTGAACATCCTCAAAAGTTCTTTCTTAAGTTTTAAAAAAGCTTCCTATTCTGTATCCATCCAGGGAATATCTACTCTGTGACAACTTGAATGCTTTCTTCGAACACAAGACGGACTAGCATAACGATCAGAAAAACTTGAACCTCTTCTTGTCAGAGGAATTGTAAATCAATAATAGTTTTTTTCTGTGATCAAAGAAGTAAGAATTACCATAATAAGGAGCATTCTCAAATCTTCTAAGATAGGATGAAATTGCATGCGGTATATTCTGATATCTCATTGTCCTTTGCCGAGGCATTTTCCTCTTCACCTTTTTATCACAAATAGGTCATTTAGGATCTTGGAAATATCCGTGGTAATAACTTTGATCACTACGTACTTGATCACCTGCAGAGCCTGACACTGATGAAGGGTTCTGTCTACCGGTATGAGAATAATTATGGTGATAAGTACTTTCATCCACTTTATTCTCAAATAAAGTAGTAGTTGGAGAAGATGAATCAGATTCAGAGTCAGCATAAAAACTGGATTCAGATCCTGAGGGCTCAAAATTTGACTCAGATTCGGACGAATTAGTTTCTGAATCAGTATCTTCATTAGAACTGCTGAATGACAAATGAAAACTAGAATCACTGGATACAGAATCCGATTCAAAACCGATACTAGAACTTTGCTTTTCAACTCCACTGAATATTGAAGACTCTTCTGTTTGTTCAGAGAAATGGCTTTCCAAAGAAACAAAGTGTTCTTGAAATGGTTTGGGCGCTGATTCTTCGTCTACAGGCACTTTTGTATTTCGCTTCATTTTACCACTGAGTTGAGGAGTACTTTCAAAACTAGGTTTTCCAGGAAACGATTCTGTACGTTGAACCTCATCTCCTAATTTTATATATATAGAATTACTTTCAGATTTATCTGACAATTCAGCATGGACAACTTTCTCGCCAACCAAATTAGCATTAGAATTAGTTTCATTATTTTCTTTTTCATCATTTTCATTCTTAGAAATATATGAGCAATCCTTATTATCTTGAAAATTTTTCAAAAATTTGTAAAAGAAATCATTCTTTTGAGATTTCAATTTATTAAGCATATCTATAGTAATAAGATTCTTATCAGAATCATCCTTTGGCAAACTAACATTATCAAATGTAACTTTTGATTTCCCTCACAAAAGTTCTTTGTTTGATTCATATGTATTTACAAATGTTTTTATTATATCATTCAGTATATCGAAAAGTTTGGAAATATTTTTCTGCCCAGAATTTACAAGATCATCTTTGTCTTTTAGGCAATCCTTTGGTTCAGGTATTTCAGGTATCTTACCTACAGGTTTTTCATTTAGTTTTCCCCTATCAGTTTCAAAATATTTGCCTACATTACCATTAACACTTACTATATCTTGCTTTTCTAATACATTTGTAACATGAAAATCAACAGTTTTTTATAACTATCACATGTGCAAGGTTTGTCAAAAAACTTACTATCAATAAATTCTTTTTCATTACATTCGTGCACAAAATCAGAATTCTTATTTTTGTTTAGTTCTATACAGTTATCAGTATATTCATTCTGTAAATTTTTATCAGTTATTTCTTCATTAAGAACAACAGTTTTAGGATTTTTATTCTTTGAAAGAGCGTCATCATCTTTAAAGGAATCGTCAAGCTTTACGTTACATTCTACAATGTCTTTGGTTGATTTTACATCTGCAGCTGCAGTTATCACTGCTGGCTCATTATTACTAGCATCATTACTAACAGCACGATTAGCCTTAGGAGCACATTTTTGCTGAAAACTTTTAGAACTAGCTTCATCTTTTAAGTTACCATCAACTTTCTTTCTCAACCCAAACGCACCGGAAACTTTTGAATCCTCATTTTGTGTAACATAAAGTGTATGGCCCTGACGCAGTTGGACACTCTCTGGGAAGAACACTCTCTGGGACACTCTCTCTCATTAAGAACAACAGTTTTAGGATTTTTATTCTTTGAAAGAGCGTCATCATCTTTAAAGGAATCGTCAAGCTTTACGTTACATTCTACAATGTCTTTGGTAGATTTTACATCTGCAGCTGCAGTTATCACTGCTGGCTCATTATTACTAGCATCATTACTAACAGCACGATTAGCCTTAGGAGCACATTTTTGCTGAACACTTTTAGAACTAGCTTCATCTTTTAAGTTACCATCAACTTTCTTTCTCAACCCAAACGCACCGGAAACTTTTGAATCCTCATTTTGTGTAACATAAAATGTATGGCCCTGACGCAGTTGGACACTCCCCAGACAGCACATCACCTCCTCAGGATATCTTCAAGGTGTCTTCAGGATGAAAAGACATCCCAGAAACATCCTTAAGACGTACTGCGGATAAGTTAAGCCTAACTGTGCTGTTAGGGTCTCTGGGAGAGCGTTCACGGACATACTTAGAGGAAGACCATTGACTACTTTTTCGAGACAGCACAAGCCACTGGCACTGGCCCATGTATGCAATCGTCTAGTTC
This sequence comes from Salticus scenicus, assembly GCA_963930645.1. Taxonomy (NCBI): domain Eukaryota; kingdom Metazoa; phylum Arthropoda; class Arachnida; order Araneae; family Salticidae; genus Salticus; species Salticus scenicus. The sequence continues at coordinate 29,962,127 of OZ005662.1, forward strand.
GAAATTGAAAATCCTTAAGGAAACTCTTTCTCCCCAAAAGCTAACTCAATCACTATCTGGCTCTTTCCCTCAAACTGTTCATCAGCCAACAGATCTTCCCACACAACTGAAATTTGTGTACCTGAATCTATAAATCCGATTAATGTCTCACTTCCGCAACGGAAATTCACAGTTTGTAATTTCCCGACAATTTCAATAGGGGAGGAAACTGGGGCATTTATTTTTGCGGTTAATACTGAATTTTCGATCTCTGGTTTCAGCTTGCTGGTTTTCATTAAATTATTCTGACCAGATGAATTTGAAGCTTTCTTTTGAATAGGCTTAGAAGAACAATGACGTGAAAGGTGACCTTCAGCCCCACATAAAAAACAGGTAGGTGTGAATGTCTGTTTAGTCTTATCAGTTTTCTATTGTGATGGTGCTGGTGGGATTTGAAAATTAGTGCTTTCGGAACTGTTTTTATTTTTCCCAAATTTTTCATGGAAATGATTTTGAGGTCGATATTTTTCCGCTTTTCTTTCACTAGTCCAGTTTTCTTATTATTGATTCGGACACTCTCATATGCATCCAGCTTGTCGGCTAATTCCGATGGAGATATTAATTTTACCCATTCACCAACGAAGTGTTCTCTGATGTCTGGGGATACTCGCCTTTTTATCTGGTCGGTAATAATCAAATTCTTTAAACTTTCGAAGTCTTTTACTTCAAGACCATATATCCATTCTTGGAAATAATTTATGATTTCATATGTGAAATCCCGATTTTTCTGAACTTTTCTGATGCGTGACAAATTTCTTGCGGAAGGACTCTGCTGTGAATTTAAATCTTGACAATAATATATTCCTGATGTATATATAATCTTCAAATTTTTCTTCCGACTCTCTTGCAATGAGCTGCACTATTTCAGACGGAAGTCAATAAAGCAGACACCCAATTCTTGTCTTCTACCTTAATTCTTTTAGCTTGACGCTCGAAAAGAGATAAGAACAACACGATATTATCATTTTTAAAATCAAATTTTGGCATCATCTTTACCAATTCATAACATGCCGATGCGCTTTCACGAGAGGGAGGAGTGTCAACCTGAGCTTTCTGGGCTTCTATTTTCAATTGCTCTAGCTGCAGTTCGTAATTCATACGCTATTTCTCTCTACGGTAATTTTCTTCCTCACGATCTTTCTCTCTACGGTAATTTTCTTCATCGTTTCTAGTTTTTACAATTGTCTCTAACAGATTTTTCACTGTCTCTTCCTCGTAATTTTTACTGCTGGTAATTAGATTTTTTAACCCGATGACTTTTAGATCGGGGCCTTCTTCTGCAAGAGATCGCAGATAATCCTTGGACCCTACCTACTCACGCCAATGATAATTTCCTTCAACTTTTCGGAATTTCGACGTCGCAATACATTCATGGTATCGGCAGCTAATCTTTCCATCACAACTAAAGTGGGTGATTTTTTTTATTCCCCATCATGCTATATGCATGGGGAACTTAGGTAATCGCGAGAATTTCCGACCTCGGTTTTTTGACTTTTTTACACGTTTTCAGGTGTGAGGAGACCAAAAATATCAAAATGGATATGGTGTCCGTCTGTAGGGTGTCTGTTACTTTTTAGTCCGTTAGTGTCAAATAAATAAGTAATTGAATTGTTTAAATAAAGGTATTTCGACTGGCGACTATTTTCTCCAAATTCAAACCATGCCCCAATATAGTAACATAGGGGAGACTGGGGCACAGTGGACCACCCCTATTTAAATCTCTTAATATTTAACTCTTTTAGTTTATATTGAGACACATAGATGGCTGCATGGTACTACTTGTATACATCCAAAAAAACCTCATGGTAAATGCTAAGGAAGCCATTTTATACAATTTTTATGTTTTGAGCTGCTCAAAGTAATTTTTCAAGTTTGAAGTTTTTTTTTATTTTATCAAGACTGAACAATGGACTACAAATATTGGATAGTTGTTAAGGAAAGGTAAGATATTTTTGTTTTTAAATTTATAAAAATTATTAGCATATTTATAGTTTATGAATAATTTTAATATTATTATTTGTTTTTTCTGGACATGGGGCACAGTGGACCACCTCTACATGGGGCACATTGGACCGCCTTCCAGTGTGCCTAAAAGTCCAAATTATATTTAATACCTTATTTATTTTAGTTAAATTTACATCTATATTAATAAAATCAGAGTTTTGTCTGTAAATTTGTCAGAATCGAAAAATTTTGCGATATCTTCACGTTTCACACCCCAAGAAAGCCGAAAATGACTTCAGAAAATTTTGCCTGTGTGTTTGTGTGTGTGTGTGTGTGTGTGTGTGTGTGTCATAGTGTCCGTATGTCGCTTTTTTTGTCCGGGCATCACTTGAGAACGGCTGGACGGAATTCAACGGCGCTTGGCAGGGATTTAGGTCTTCACCCAACTTAAAATTATATCTGTCAACTTTTCAGAAATCCCCCCCATTACCCCCTGGGGGGCAGAAGACTAAAACACGTTTGTCCGGGCATCACTCGAGAACGGCTGGACGGAATTCAACGGCGCTTGGCAGAAACTTAGGTCTTCACCCAACTTGAAATTATATCTATAGAAATTTTCAAAATTATGATTAGTGTTTAAATTGTGGGTAAAAAACGCCTGCGCACGCGCCATAAATATTTTTTCACTAAAACGCTTTGAATGGAAAAATAAAATATAAAAATAAATTTTTAAGATAAAGACTTTTTTTTAATTCGCGTGATTCGCACTACAAATTATGAAAAGATTGAAATGAAGTTTTGCTATCTAAATTCCATACTTTAGTTAATTTTAAAAAATCTAATTGTCGTATCGAAAAACTGCTTACACCCCAGGATTCAGAAAAATCACCTCTTTCATTTGGTACTAAATTTGTAACGATAGGTCTGATATTTCTAATTTATTTTCCTCTTTTTCCGTTTTTCCGTTTTTCCGTTGCCACTTAAATTTCATACTTTAGTTATTTTTTAAAAATCTAATTATCGCATCGAAAAACTGTTTGCACCCCTGGATTCAGTAAAATCACCCCTTTCATTTGGTATCAAATTTATAATTATAGGTCTGATATTTCTAATTTATTTTACCCTTTTTCCATTTTCAACCGAGATTCGGTAGAAGGTTTTATATTTATATACATTTTTATTTTCCAGAAATAAAATGAAATGTTTTTAATTTCACGTGAATAATAAACAAAATTAGAGAGAAAAATACCTGCAAAAGTAATCAGGAATTTGTATGTGGATAAATATTTTCATAGAGATATTTGGCATAAGTTTAATATTTTTATTTAATTACGCAGTACTTTTCTTTCCTGCAGTAAAACAAAATTTTTTGTTGTTATTTATGTACCTTATGAGGTTCTTTTATGTTCTCCCCTTAATTGTAAATGATTAAAATTTGGATTTTATTAAGATTTTTTATTTTTATTTTGTAAATATCAGAAAAGAGTTTTTATTTTATTTTATTTTATTTTATTTTATTTTATTTATTTATTTATTTTGTGTATGGAACAGCTTTAGTAACGGATCCCTTTGGCAAAATTTGAAATTCGGCACCGAAGTAGCTCGGACGTTTCTCGCCAAGATCTTTAATTGCACAATTGAGATAGCCAATTCAGTTCATCGTAAAAATGGCTTAAAATATTTAAAGTCACCAACGGGGTCCCATACTAAAGCTGTGGTTTTTTTCTTTATTTATTTATAATATTTTCTTTTAAAGAGTTCTGTGCTCACGAAATTTGGTGCGTAAATTGTTTGTACGCATCCGGCACTTATTGTAACTGGAATTCACGAAATTCGAAATCCCTCTCCCCCCCCCCCCCCCCCCCCCGCACACACACACACACACACACACTTCTCGGAGTCGGAGTGCAATAAACATGCGTAAACACATGTTTTTCCGTTTGAATTCGTTTTCAATTATTTTAGAATAGCGAATTTTGGTGTGTGGATATTGATTAAGTGTGCGCATTATGTACATTAGTGGCATTTTGCAAAACTTCGAACTCACCCGCTGAGGAAGGGGAAGTAAGAAGTGGGTAAATTGCTGCCGAAGGCAGTGGGAACCCAGACTCCTCACGTTGCGAGCGAGAGAACCTCTACCAATCACAGCGAGAATTTACGTTATTAACAAAGATATGGGATTTTGACAACTCATTTAAGTTTAATGTTCAGCGAAGCGGGCAAAGCCTGCTAGTATACAAATATAATGCGACTCAAAATAAATAATAAAAAAACAATAATCTTAAATTTATAATAAAATAAATTTCTGAAAAGGGAAAATAGTTGAATAGTCGTATAATAATTATGAATATCTAATATTAATAACTATTTGAATTATTTAATATTAAAAAAATAAATAAAATGATTATGTAATATAATAAATTAGTAGGTTATATAAATTTATTGTTGTTGATTTTAGAAATAACATGTAAAAGATAAAAGTAGAATAATTTTAGTTAAACTTATCTCACAATTATATATTTCATAATTTTTATAACTATATAACATTAATAAACAAATTAAAAATATATCTTATAGTTTTTAGTGATGGCACGTAAAAGATAAAGGAAATCTGATAGGATTCTTCCTCTACTTTGATTTCTTATTTATTTTGGTTTCCTTTAAATTTTGGTAATTTTATTTCATGAAAATGTTTGAATTATGTTATTTAGACTAGAATTGTATAAGAAACTAATTTTAGAAAAGAAAAAAAAAAAAAAAAAAAAAAAAAAAAGATGAGTAATTTATTGTAATTGAACCTGAGCAACAGAGGTTGGTCCACTGTAACCCGGGTTGTGGACCACTGTGTCGCGGTAATGGGGAACAGTGATTCACATTGTGGGTGCACACAATTTATTTTTTTATTCGTTATGTATTAGAAGTATTGATATAAAATAAATTAGGACGTGTCAAGAAAGGTTTAATGAATGTTTGCTACATTTTTCAAGCATCTTGCTTTTTTATTTTTCGTGAAAAAAATTAATTAAAATAAAAGTGAAAAAGTGGTCCACTGTGCTCCGGTCTCTCCTACAGCTATTAATAAAACATATATATATACATTTTTTTTTTTTCATTATTTTGCTTAGAAACACGATTAATTTTAAGTAAACTAAACATGCATCCACTTTAATTTTCAGACAATAAAAATCAAGGAAAAAAGTATATTTGAATATTAAAAAAAAACGAAATTATAAGTAAACCAAAATAAAATATTAAAATAGAAAACTTTATTTTTACCATGTTTTTATTAACTTCGATTCTTGTTTGTATGTTTGTTTGTTTGTCAGGGACAAATCTTGCAATCGATTTTTAACTAACTTCCCGACTAGCTAGATATTTGAAATTTTCAGGACAGCTCACAACACGGTGACAATACATTTTTCCAATAATTTTAGTCAACTATTTCAAGTCCCGCTGCCTTCGGCAGCGCTTATATGATTCGACAGAAAATTTATTTAACTAACTTCCCGACTAGCTAGACATTTGAAACTTTCAGAACAGTTCCGAATACGGTTAAAATGCATTTTTTTAATACCTTTAGCCAACTGTTTCGGGTTCCCGGTGCCTTCGGCAGCGTTATCAGTACGAAGATTGCAATCGATTTTTCACTAACTTTCCGACTAACTAGACATTTGAAACTTTCAGGATAGCTCAAAACACTTTGACAATACATTTTTTTAATACGTTTAGTCAACGGTTTCAGGTCCCCACTGCCTTCGGCAGCGTTTATATGATTCAACAGAAAATATATTTAACTAACTTCCCGACTAGCTAGACATTTGAAACTTTCAGAATAGTTCAGAACACGGTGAAAATGCATTTTTTAAATATTTTTAACCAACTGCTCTGGGTTCCTGCTGCCTTCGGTAGCGTTACCAGTACAAAGCTTGTAATCGATTTTTCACTAACTTCTCGACTAGCTACACATTTGAAACTTTCAGGATAGCTCAGAATACAGTGACAATACATTTTTTTGATACTTTTAGTTAACTGTTTCAGGTCCCTACTGCCTTCGGCAGCATTTATATGATTCAACAGAAAATTTATTTAACTACTTTCCTGACTAGCTAGACATTTGAAACTTTCAGAATTGTTCAGATCACGGTGAAAATGCATTTTTTAAATATTTTTAACCAACTGCTTCGGAATCCTGCTGCCTTCAGCAGCGTTACCAGTACAAAGCTTGCAATCAATTTTTCACTAACTTCCCGATTAGCCAGACATTTGAAACTTTCAGGACAGCTCAGAATACGGTGACAATACATTTTTTTAATACTTTTAGTCAACTGTTTCAGGTCCCTACTGTATTCGGAAGCGCTTATATGATTCAACAGAAAGTTTATTTAACTAACTTCCCGACTAGCTAGACATTTGAAACTTTCAGAATAGTTCAGGATACGGTGAAAATGAATTTTTAAATATTTTTAACCAATTGCTTCAGGACCAGTACAAAGTTACCAGTACAAAGCTTGCAATTAATTTTAACTAACTTCCCGGCTAGATAGCCATTTGAAACTTTTATAATAGCTCAAAACACGAGAGCAATGAATTTTTTAACACTTTTATTCAATTGCTCCGGGTTCCCGCCGCCTTCGGTAGCGTTTATATGATTCAACAGAAAATTTAAAAACATGGTATATAAAAAGATCTTTTTATCTTGTAATTATTATTATTATTATTTATTTATTTATTTTTTAATTCCCGCAGAAAGCATGTATAATTTTAAAGAAGACCTTGGCAAGAAATATCCGAGCTAACTCGGTGAGGAATTTCAAATTCCGAAAAGGGGCTCTATACTGAAGTTCTTCCAATTCTTTAATACAATTTTCGTCGATTTTATTTTAATTATATGCATATAAAAAAATGCTCTTTCTTGTCTTTTCTTTCTTTTTTCTTTATTTCTTTCCTTCTTTTTTTTTTTTTTTTTTTTTACACGAAAAAAATATATTTACTTATTTATTTATATTTGGCATGAATTTTCATTTTATTTTAAATAATTGTAAAGTTAAGATGAGGTTTTCACTTAATAGTTTTTAATCTATTATCCAATTGAAATAGCTAGATTTTGTCCTTATTAATAAGTGCACTAGTATTTGATAAAATCTAACATTCCTTATAGATACGATGACAAACTTTCAGCTTTATACTTTTTGAATAAAAACAAAAATGTTCGCACGTTCATTTAAGACGTAATAAAATAAAATGGCGACAAGGCAAAATCGCTACCTGAAAGAAATAGTACGAACTGCCGTTACTAATAATTAGGAAAAATAAATAAACTGTAATAGCAAGATTGCGAGAATTTTGATACGCCAAAAAAAAAATATATATATATATAATCGTCTTTTGAATGATTTATGCTATAAGTTCAACACTGGTAATGATAAATATTATCTTGAGCTTCATATCGAATGGGGTAAATATCGTTATTAAACTTAAAAACTTCTTCACACGCAATAAAATTTATGAAGGCACAACCGGTTTCGAAAGGATGTGGCCTCTTTTCTGGTGCAAAACACGTGCTACTTACCTTGGAGGCACTTTCATTAATTTTGAGATGTGTGAAGAGGTTTTGAGCTTAAATATTGATTCTACGCCAGTTCTTTAATTTAGTATTGCAAATGTTGTTAGTTTACTCATGTAAGTTACTAGACGGGGTTTGGAATACCAACTCCACGAACTTTTCAAATTCTCGACTAAAAGTTTTACAACATTAACTTAGGTGTTTTTTTTTTTTTTTTTTTTTTTTTTTTTTGTTGTTGTTTTTTTTAGGACGGAGAACTATTAGTCTCAATCTACGGATAAAGAGTTGTTGCGTGTTTTACGAAGATTGGCCATTTATCGAAATCGAAAATTTGTCGAAAATATAATTGAATAATTTGAAAGCGATGTTATAATTTTAACAGGAAAACTAATAGTCCTTCGGATTAAACTAAATTCTGCTTTTCCTAGAGACTCATCATTTTTTTTTTTTTTTTTTTTTTTTTGTAAGAAAAAGAGAATTAATAATAATCAGTATCGAAAAATTTGAAGAAGTCTTTTTTTAGACCAGAATACGTAATTTATTTTAATTTTTAATTGCTGCCAAAAATGTTTACGAGTTGATTTTATTTATTTATTTATTTAAATGAAAAGAAATTCAAGCGTAAATATTAAAATTTTTATAAAACATTGCGAAAAAATAAAAATGTAGGGTAAGTTTGACGTCATTATATCTCTAAAAGTTTTTTTTTTTTAATTATTACTATTATTATTATTATTATTTTGTTTGTTTCAGTTGTTTGAAGTACGGACAGTTATATATAGGAATTTCTTGCAATATGAAATGAATTTATATTTAAAAAAATTTTACTGGTTCTGACTAGAGCTCCTCCAATCCGCGTTTGTAATAATCGATAGATGGCGCTTTCTCAACTGGAGTTGTTAGTAAATATAATAGCCACGTGTGTTTATTATTGTTCTTTCTCCGCCATTACATCATGGAAAATTGATTGCATAATAGGATTCAATGAAAATTATTGAGTTTTATTATTTAACTAGTTGGCATAGGTGGACTCTGCTCAGTTCCCCATCATATTTATGTTCTCATAAATTTCTAGTGCGAGACATATTATAATCATGGTAAAAGAAATGAATTTGGCCAAAGCTTGATACAGTGACAGAATGAAATCCCCGCCTAATAGCTATTCACCGTTCAATTCGATATATTTATATTATTCTAATCTATTAATTTATTTTTATCAGGGTCAATTCCTTTGTGTAGTTTTCATGCTACTATTTCCAATGCAATAATTCTCAAAATTCATATTTATATGAAAAATTTACAATTTCGCTATGTTGATAAAATCGTAAATTACGAATAATTTACGAAATTTTCATATTAGAATATTTGTATTCAATCATGTTCAAACAAATATCATAAATGTAATTTTGAAGTTGTTTAATGTATTTATGATCCTCAAAATGGAAGTTTATGCTCAATTTTGCCTCATTCTGACATGTTAAGTTAATCGTAAATTCCAAATAACTTACGAATTTTTTAAATTGGAAAAACCATAGTATATGATATTCATGCCAGTATCCTAAATAATATTTCGAAAGTTGTTTGACATCTTTACGATGAAAATATCCCTCGAGATTGACGTTTATGTGAAATTTTGCTCTATTCTCCCATGTTAAGAAATTCGTAAATTTCCAATAACTTGCAAAATTTTCAAAGTAGCACATTTATAGTTACTGATGTCCATTCCAGCATAAAAATTGATATTTTAAAACTGGCCTGACATTTTTACAGTAAAAAGTTTTCATTTAATGCACGTTTAAGTGAATTTTTGTCCTATTCTCCCATGTTAAGAAAATCGTAAATCTCTAATAACTTACGAAGTTTTTAAATTCGAATGTTTCAAATGAATAGGGTTCTTGCCAGTGTCAAAAGTAATATTTTAAAACTGATCTGACCTCTCTGCCATAATTTTTTCTTGAGATATCGTGTACACAGACTAACAAACTAACGGACTAACGGACTAACACACTAACACACTAAAATACTAACAGACACCCTACAGACAAATACCGTACAAATTTTGACATTTTCGTATTCCTCACAACTGAAAACGTGTAAAAAAGTCAAAAAACCGAGGTCGAAAATTTTCACGATTACCTAAGTTCCCCACACCTATAGTATGATGGGGAACTATTAATTCCACTGTATTTTAACTGCATCTATATGTTATCTTACAACAAAGGTAGATTTAAATATATATATATAAATAAATATAAATAAAGGTACGACTATAGATTTGGTCCATAACTGGATTTGGCGATTTTTCTTTGGAACCGTTTTGAACGATAACGATGCCTTTCTGGATTCTTTGCAATAAAATACGCTTTTGTTTACGCTTGGAATCCATCGCAACCATTTGCAAAAACGACATTTCGCCATAATCACCAAAGAAAAATCACCAAATGCACTTGTGGACCAATACTATATGTGTTCCATGACATCCATGAAATGTAATCGTTTTGCTTTTGCGCGTTAGCGAAGGAAACGATCAGCTTTATCTAAAATATTTTATAATAAAAACAAATTAAACGTATTATTACTTGTGAAATCCTTAGGTGCGAAATGTTTCAAACAAACAGTCATACTTGACGATACTTCTTTCCCAATTCGTAAACGTCTAATCCATTCACACTTTCTACTAACTAAAGCTTTTTTTTTTCATCAGCGGACGCAACTGGAATTTTAAATTTGTCATTTGGAAACAAATGGAAGCTTAATTCCGGATTCCTTGATCCATTGGAGTTACACTGTAGCACACAGCAGTATGTGTTATCTCTTTTGCCGTATTTATTCATCCTATCGAATATACAGCAGCAGCAAGCAATGGTGTCTCGACGAAAGCGTGAAAGCTATCAGTCCAGTTTTATTGTTAATTTTACCTTAGCCCACCAGAGGGCGAGCATTTCATTACAATCACAGATAGAGTCTGGAGCGTAAATCATTTTGTTTCCCACTCAGCGATTGTTGCCCACGCAGTCCGAATTTCGAGTGTTATCAAATTACATAAAAAGGGAGTTGGGCAGCCAAAAATTGCTCAAATCATACCGGAGCTGGTTTTAGAAAGTTTAGATTTGCAACAGATGAAGAAAGACGAAAGAAATGGGCCATTAATTGTCGAAGAGAATTGTACGCCTAGCTTTCAATCACAAATATGCAGTGTTGTCATATGTTTTCTTTCATTTTTTTGTATCAATTATTTGTTTTTATTGTTGCTTGATTATCTAAATGTTATATTTTACAACAGACTCTACTTTTCAACGTGTATAAATATTTAAAATTTTTAATTTTTAACAGAAGCAGTGATGTCTACTTTTTACTAGGTTTATGAAAAATTTTTGCGAAATATTACCGCCAAATTTATCAAGTGCAAACAATAATTCGCTCTCCTGTTTAGGCAGACTCGCCATTTTAGGCGATAAAGACGGCGAGTAATGTGTCTGAAACTAAACGTCACCAATCTATATTTCCGCTGAACAACAATGATCGGCTGTGAGTCAACTCGTATTATAGGAGACTTAGTTCTGACTAGAGACCAGAATGCAGTATTTACAATGTCACTGATATTTTCTTCTTGTTTATTATATAAAAAAAATCCCCAATACTAAGTTTGGATAGGGATGAATTGATTTTTAAATGTACTCTTTAACAAATTCGTATTACACCACCGCGGATGCTACGGATTGACTTTACTTTGATTTCTGTTGATACATATCCAATTTCTGCAAACAGCAATAGGTACGTTCAGAATAATTACCAACATATACAAATTCAAAGTAGTATGTTGTGGGGACCAAAAGACTTTCTTCTATATTTTCCTAAACAAATTCACTAAGGAGAAATAATTTATTAAAACTGTTATTTATTAAAACTATATAACATGATGCATGCAAACGGTTTTCATCTTGGAGAAAACTAATAATAAATATTCAAAGAAAGACAGTTTTATTGTGTATAAATAACGTCTTAAAAATGCGTTTTTATAATGATTATCTCACATGTCAAGTTTTGTACAGTTATATACAGTACAAGTTGGGATATAGCCTTCCCGTTATGGAGGACATTTCCAATGTAGCAGCACCATCTACTGGCCTATGAGCATTCAACTTGAATCAACATAATGTCTCATAATGGCCTCATCACATATCAAGTTTTGTTTGATTATACGCAATAGAACCTTAGCTTTAGCCGTTCCTGAAATTTCAGAAATCACTGTGTAGCAGCGCTACCTGTTGAGTGGTTGACACCAAAAGTTGAAAGGTATTAACATATGTCAAGGTGCATCTACATATAAAGTTATATGCAATTCTGTGCAGTAGTTCCTGAGATATAACCTTCCCTTAAATTGCAGAAATAGCTGTATAGCAGCGCCACTTCTTGGCCGATGATCATTTAAATTGAACCAGCATAATGTCTCATAATAACCTTCTTACATATCAAGTTTTGTTTGATTATATGCAATAGAACCAGATATATTGTTTTCCATTAAATTGCGTAAATCGTTGTATAGAAGTGTCACCTGTTGAGCGGTTGACACCAAAAGTTGATAGACACTAATTTAGATCAAGGTACATTTACATACAAATTTGTATTTAATTCTGAGTAGTAGTTCCGGAGATACAGTTGCCACAAAATTTTTGTCCCACACACACTGACAGACATTTTCTAAAAATGATAAAATCATCTCCAAGGTCTCACAAAACGTGTTAATCCGTCGAAAACCGGAAATCGAAAATTTTTACGAATCCGATACTTTCTTCTATTGAAGATAGAAGAAAGTAAAAATTGGAATAATTGGGCGTCCGTTAATTACGTGAGGTGTTCAGGGGGGAGGAGGGTCGAACTGAATCTCACCCAGTCTCCCGTGGAGGAGAGACGGAAAATATCACGTAATTTTTTTTCCTGCAAAAAACAGCGTAAAATTGCGAGAAAATTGAGTTAAATTCAAGTAAAACGTGTTTCTTGACTTAGATATGGCAAAATCTGACACGATAATATTTATCATGGCTATCCGAACGCCGCGAAGCAGCACAGACTACGATCTATTCTAGCTACGATCTATGCAATCTTAAAAACTATTTCGTAACTACTCTTCAATAAAAATAATAAAGTAAATTGTGTTTTTTGAAATAAATCCAACGCATTTACAATAAAAGTACGAATTTAAAAAAGTCTTACGTGAGATTAAGGGTGGGGGAGGGGGTCGAGCCAAATCTCATGAAATCGCACCAGGGGGAGGGGGGGGGTCAAAAAATCCTCAAAACCGCATCACGTAATTAATAGACACTCCCTAAGTACCTTGAAATTTGAAAAAAATACAGACAACGGAACGCTATCTTCCCTACTGTTAGCAAACTTATGTTCTTAGCAACAACGCTCAACCTTTGGGGGATTGCTTCGGGTCTTTTTTTTTAATGACTAGGGGGCTCGCCTCCTGCTCGCTCTGCTCACCAACCTCCCGACTCACTTTAGTTATTAACACATGCAGAGCTCTGCCCGCCTATTCGCTGCTTTCTTTCACCGAAAAGGAATAATAATCGTGCATATCACAAGACAAAAACATAAAAATATTTTAATTTTCATCATATTTTAATTTTCCCGTGTAAGAAAATTATTTTTTTTTAAGTAGAGAAAAAAAGTTGATATTTATTTTCTTTCTTTTTACATCTATGGTTTCGGACCGCGGTACCCCAGTCGGCAAAGTGCCGAGAACGAAATTGGAAGATTGCCGATTCGATACTTGAGCCGGCCAAAGACCGTCGTGTACACTAATGGTGGCTGGTGCACATAAAATATGTCGCGGCAGCAAAGTCCTCGATGTTCCCATCCACACTATACCTGTGGGAATCACCAAAGCGGGGTGATCATCCACTCAGTGAAGGATCAAAATTGTGATGACATGTCTCCGGAACATCTCTGGGGGTGCGTCCCAGACCGTCGCCAATTACCCATAGAGCAGTACTGGTGCGACGTTAAATCCAACCTACCTGCCAACTTCCTACCTACCTACATAAAACCATGGTACATATTTTAATTTTCCCGTGTAAAATGACTCCATGACAGAAGAACAACGTCACAGGGAAAACTCTTTTCAAAATGGCAAATAGAGTACCTTCATAAACTTGTCGATTTTAGTTGATAACTTCTTTAATTAAATGATAGAAATTTCTAAGCAGCTGAAATGTCTTCCTTGGAGTATTCGGAACACATTGATACCTCTCATGACACGGAGGACCCTGCCCTCCGCTAGAACATGCTGTCGCAGAAAAAAAAAATTGACGCCCAAAACAGTAACTTTTTTTTAATATATAGGGACATATACTATACCTTTAACATTTATCATAATATATATAATATCAACTGTATGTTTTACGGGGTAAATGCTGTCAGCTTATCCAAGTAATTTACTTGACCGCATTCGGACTTTCCATGCCGCGGACTTTCTCATGTTCTCGGCGGACGGTTTTCCCTCACTACTAAAGCGGTTGATATTTTTTTTCTTTATAATTTGATGCATGAAGAATAATTAGAATAATATGTATGAATTTCATGCGCTATAAAATTACTTTTATATTTATATGTTTTATTTATTTATTTTATTTATTTATTTATTTTTAATTTATTTTTTCTTTTTTTTTTGCAAGTTCTGGCTTGCGACTGAAGGTTATTTGCCTGTTGTTTATTATATTATAAATTCGCTTTACCCATTTTGTTGTGTAGAAATAACTGTGAAATGTGTTTATTTTTATTTATTTATTTATTTATATATTTATTTATTTTATGAATTCGAGACCCTCTTTACGGAAAATGTGATGCATATCTACGGACCATTCTTAGGGATGCGTCCCAGATCGTCGCCAATTATCCATTGCACAGTACTAGTACGACGTGAAACATAACCTACCAACCTACCTACCTACTTATCTCTACCGCGGATGCGGACACATACGCCTCCTTTGTTTACTGTTTTGATACCTAACCATTTATTAGAAATATGAATTCATCGGTATGAAATCGCTACCAAAAATGTAATACTATCTCCTGTAGTATAATGTCTAGGTCCAGTTGCTGGGACGTCAAACTACTTGAACTGATTTTTTTTTTTCTTTATTTCTTTTTTTTTTTTTTCTTTTCTTTCTTTCTTTCTGTAGGATGCGTTGTTCACTCACACAGTTCGTACAATAGAGAGATAGAGCTTTTCATTTTTTCATATTTTCTGTGAATACAAATTCATTTTTCATGATAAAATTTGTATTAATTTACTTCTGTAATTGCATGTGAACAATGAGAAAAATAACGTCGACTATTCGATAGATTGGACGAATTGTTTATTTCTTTGTTAAATGAATCTACACAAAATTATCTACTTAAATCTGTAATTTTTGAATTAAAGAGACATGCAACTTTCAAATTAAACTTGGTACTTCAGCGCAATCAAATTTTTAACATCAATTTTTTTTTTTTTTTTTTTTTTTTTGGGGGGGGGGGGAGATGGAGGGATGGGGGGGTGAAACGTGAAATAACTTACTTTACCTTTTGAAAGGTTTCGTGTTTATAATAATTGCAACATCTTTTCAAATTAGAGTAAGCACGAACTTTCTAATAATTCGCAAAAACATTTTTCTAATAATACGATGGGTAAATAATGTAACAGCATATATTTTGTATTAAAGGTACATATTGCTCTGTTCGCTACAATTTTATTGATCCAATACACATTATAAGGAACAACCCAATTGCTGTAAGTGTACAGTCACGTTTGAATTATCGCTGTATCCTTTTGAAAACCGAAGAAAATGTCATTCGTATTCTACATTGTACAGTGTGTACTGTGTTAGTGTACGTAAAAATTCTGCTTGAACATCGCGTAAAACACTAACGTATATTTGTTTCTTAATCTGAAATGAGAAAAATTATGAAGTATTTTTAAAAGTGTCTGTTTTGTGCTATCTAAAAGCAGAGATCGTGAAAGGTATGGACTGATTTACTATTTTCTCATGCATTCAAAGGAACAAATTAATGGAATAGAAATTTTTACAATTGCAGATATCTTTTTACTGCCTGAATTTTTCCCGCTAAATTTATTTTGATGAACATTTTAAATTTAGATTATTTTGGAAGAAATATTATATTTCAATTTAAAGATGAAATCTTTATACGGCGATACAAATCACGAAATTTTAAGTAAAAGTTGATACATGAATATTCCTGAAACTGTATATTATGTACTCTCTCTTACAGTCACTGAAAATAAGACATTCCAAGAAGCCACAATTATACTTCGTACTGTTTTTTTGAAACGTTTACAAACAGGTTGGATGTGGTTAATGATTTAAAATTTTAAAAAGTTAAATAGAAAATAAATAATTTTATGACTTTGTAGAGATAGATTTTGTCGTCTGAATAATAAAATTAATAGTACAATGCAATATATTTTTTCTAAATAACTAAATACGAGAAATATTTCATGTAGATTCCAAAAAAATATAAGAAAATCTACTTTGTTAAAAAACTGAAAAAAGAAAAAAAAAAAAAAAAAAAAAAAAAAAAAAACATTGTATTCAAGAAAAAAGTACATTCTTGTACACTTTTCAAATATTTAAAATAAAAAGAAAATACCTGGGAAATTCATTTAAAGCTGCTCAAGAATATTTTTCATAAATTATTTTTTATGTTGGTAATTTTATGTTATTCCTTGTGAAAAGAATTCCGCTTAGCAGTTGAAACTAAATCACTTTAATTATTTTTTTAAGAGCAGACGACACACAAAACTGCTAAAGCGTTTGTCAACAGGGGGTAAAGGGTAAAAAGTAAATGCAAACGAAATTTCCTAAATAAAGAAACAAATTTAAAATTATTGTAAAAAAAGCAAATATTCGACAAATAATGTGTTAGGATTTGTACATATATACATAGGAATTTAAAAAAAAAAATTCTACGAAATCAGTAAAATTTCAAATCGTACTTGAATCAAAAATTTAGGATTGCAACTTCTTTTATGACAAATTTGTACACTGAAATAACGTGTTAAAATCTGAGTGATATGGAAATTCAGAAAAATATAAAAATTGGTTTTCCGCTTCTCCCAGGGGATGAATATATCGCAAATGCAAGTTATGACGAACAGATTCGATTTCTTTCATTTAAAGGAAGTGTACACGGTCAATTACTTCTTGCACTTAAAATGTACCTCGAACAACACACAGAAATGTTTGATAGAGTTGATTTTGTTTTCGGACCTCCATCTAATGGTACATATTCAGAAATGTTTCAAAAGGTGAAGCACTCTGAAATTGATATAGATGGTAAACCGAAAGTTATAGATGAAATTTTCATGCAATCAGTTGATTTCTGCTATCCATACATGATGAATGATTTTACTTTTGTAACCAGGAAACCAGAATATAAGCCACAAGTGTTCGGCATCTTTCAAACGTTTTCACAGTCAGTTTGGATGGCAATCGTATCAGTCTTGATCGTGATGATGCTAATACATTACCTAGTCTTAAAATGGAAGCAAAAGACTGACAAATGTTTGCTTCACGTTTTTGCGATACTAATGAAGCAGAGTGCGCTGATAACACCATCGTCGTTTGCAGAAAAACTCCTCATGTATTCATGGGTGGTCGGAGGCATGATCCTCTGCCTTTCTTACGACTCCGTGTTTCTGTCTTTCCTCTCATTTCCTCCAGTGGTTAAAATAAAAGATTTATCGGACTTGGCCTCGGCCGTTGAAAGAGGAAACATCCGTTGTATGACATACATAAACAAAGGTGTCGAAAGTCATTTGTGGAATACAAAGCAGAGACATTTGAGAGTGATTGCAAGAGACATCGTGGAGAATAATTTAAGCTATGGAGATGCCTATATAGATTTTATTTTTGAAAGTAAGAAGCAAAAACATGCTTTGCTCTTGAATACGGAAATCCTAGAAATTTTTTCAGAAAAATACTTCATCTCGGAAGATCGTTTCAACGAATATTTGTCCGCAATGATGATTCGAAAAGGCTTCTGCTGCAGAGAGCTTATAGATACTTTTGTGCATCGAATAATGGCTTCAGGTATTTACTCTAAACTAACTGAAGATTTTTTTTATTTGTTTCATCTTTTTATTTTGTCCTATAGTTCGGAGTCAGAAGACTCTAACCGAAAGTTGACTCTCACAGACGTTGCTCCAGCGTTCATATTCCTCTTGTGCGGCTACTTTATCTCGTTTCTGGTTTTTCTTAGAGAATTGTATTTAGGTCGCAAGAAAATTAAACGCAAGAAAATTGAAAAGGGAAAAAGAAGAAATGTGCGTAGAATAACTTCTGCAGTAAGATTCTAATTTTCTATCTCTCTCTCTCTTTATATATATATATATATATATATATATAGCTATTACAACAGTGTATTCTAATTTGTTTTTTCTGAATTACAACTTGTTTATTTATTAGTTATTTATTTTATACAAATATAAATATACAATAGATATATGTATAATCGATATATATTATTAACATTTCAAAATTATATATATATATATTTAATTTATTATGTTTTTGAAAAATGTTCTATAATACTCAATCTAAAGTGGCATTACTTTCCCTTCTAATTTTTTGTTTCACTCACTTTATGCTTCAAGGAAAATATTTCCAACTCTAGAACGACACATTATCAATCATCTGAACTTCAACTGAATTTCATTATGTGTATTACTCATTGTATCACGATATACACTGTATCCCTCACTGTATCACGATTACTATATCACATTTTGTCAATAAATTTCATAAATCTTATTGACAAAACTTTATCACATGCATGAAAATTACAAGATCACAAAATTAATGCTCCGTTACCACGCAATAGTTTAAAAACTAACAATCTCTAGTACATGTGATTAATTTTTTCCAGTGCATAATTACCTATTTTTTCGTTTGTATAAAAGTCAGAAAATGAAATATTAATTCTCCACTATCTACGCAAAAGATTTTTGTCAGTAACAACCCTCATTTTTCACAATTTTTAGGGTTTATTTGGAATAAATGAGCAGTCAGGAAATTTGTATAGATTATATATTTGTCTCAATTTATCTTAGAGTTACAATTTTCCAAAGTATGGGGAAGCTAAAGTTAAATACATGTGAAGAACATTAATTCATTTCTTCACGAAAAATTATAGTATTCAATTCATTTCATTTATTTATGCATCAGAATAAAGTGACTCAAACATATTCCATGCATATTTTTGATTAAAAACATATTTTGAATAATGAAAATTGTTAATATATTCATATTTCAAAAAATTATGAATTATTAGTTATATAATGTTCTACACAAATAGAACGACGTCATCAAAAATATACGTTTCCAAATTTACAGCTCATTCCTACTGTTATTATTCGTGTTACAGTGGTATTTCAATTTTTATTGCTGTAAGGTGGCCGTCACTTGTTATCATTTGTGTCATCTAAAACGTTGAATAAAAGGATTTAAAATTGTTATTTAGGAATGTTTAGACGCATACCTCATTTATTAGAATTACTTTAGCTTATATTACATTTAAAATTACCATACTTCTTTTCCGGTTATTATCTGAATGGACATCATATTTTTCTGCGTGATATCTTAATCCATTTTTTGTTTTTTAATATAGGGATTTACCTCTAACACTTTAGATAACACTGTAGATGTATAAAGAATTAATTTAAGGTATGGAAACCATACCTTTTACCGAATCGCCTTGATCTCAAAAATTCGAATATGTAGTCAAAAATGGCTGTTACTACTCGAAAATTAAGGTATAGGAAAATTTTAAAATTTAAACGAATTATTAAGGAATATTTTAAGTAATTTCAGATAAGCGAGATAAGTGCACTTAGATTCAGATAATATTAGTGAAGATAAACTCAGATAATATTAGTGAAACGTTTAGATTACGTTCTCTCCTACTGTCACTATAAAAAAGAAAAAAAATTCCAAGAAACCACAAATATGCTATGTTTTACAAAACTGAAAAAGCTTCAAATTCGTTGGAGATGTTAATGAGTTAAAGTAAAGAAGTGAAATGAAAAATGAATGATTTTATGTTACTTTGTAGAGATAAATTTTGTTGTTTAAATAACAATAACGCAACATAATTTTCCTTAATAACGAAATACAAGAAAAGTTTCAAATAGTTAAGATAAAAAAAAAAAAAAAAAAAAAAAAAAAAAAAAAATGAAAAATTTTTTGTTGAAAAAGAAAATCTGTCTTTAATAAAAAGGAACATTCTTGTATACATCTTAGAACTTCCACAGAAAAAGAGAACATCTAACAAATTCATTAAAAGCAGCTCAAGGATACATTTCATAAGTTATTTTTTATGTCGGTACATTTATGCTTTACTTTGTGAAGATAATATTTCATTGGAGTTGTAACTAAATCACTTTAATTACTTTTATACGAGCAGAAGACAAAGAAAAATACTAAACTGTTTTTCGATATTAACCAAAGAATAAAAAGCAAATGCAGACAAAAATTTCTAAATAAAGAAATAATTAATAATAGATATAGAAATAATTAATAAAGAAATAATTCTAAATAAGAAATTTAGAAATACCATTACGTTTAATACAAGCAATTTTTTGTTAAGGAATGTTTTATGATCAGTAGAGATACACTTAGACATTAAAAATAAAAATGTCTTCGACATCAGTAAAATTTTGAAAAGCCCTACTACTTGACTCAAAAATTTAGTATTTCAACTTCTTTGATGACAAATTTCTATACTGAAATAACGTTTTAAAATCTGAGTGATATAGAAATTCCGAAAATTGTAAAACTTGGCTTTTCACTTTTTTCATGGCAATACAATATTGCAAATACAAGTTATGACGAACAGATAGGAACAGTCAGTTACTTGTTGCACTTAAAATGTACCTGGAACAACACACAGAAATGTTCGATAGAGTTGATTTTGTTTTCGGACATATACCTGATGGTACATAGCCAAAATTGTCTGAAAAAGTGACACTCTCTGAAATAGATATGTATTTTAAACCAGAACGCATGGAGAAAATTATTATACAATCAGTTGATTTCTGCTACCACTACCAGATGAATGATTTTTCATTTGTAACCTTCAAATCAGACTATAAGCCACAAGTGTTCGGTATTTTTCAAACGTTTTCTCTGTCAGTTAGAATGACAATCATATCAGTCTTGATTGCGATGATACTGATGCATTACGTAGTCTGAAAATGGAAACAAAATACTGACAAGTATTTGCTTCACGTTTTTGCTATATTTATGAATACGAGTGCGCTGATAACACCTTTGTCGTTTGCAGAAAAACTCCTTACGTATTCATAGGTGATTGGAGCCATGATCCTCTGCCTGTCTTACGACTCCGTGTTTCTGTCTTTCCTCTCATTTCCTCGAGTGGTTAAAGTAAAAGATTTGTCGGACTTGGCGTCGACCGTCGAGAAAGGAGATTTTCGTTGTGTGGTACTGATAAGTCAAGATGTCGCTCATTACTTGTGGAATACAAAGCAAAGACATTTAAAAAAGATTGCAAGACACATTGTGAAGAATAAATTAAGCTGCGGGAAAATCTTTGGAAGTTTTATTCGCGAAGGTAAGAAGCAAAATCTGGCTTTTTTCACACCTACGGTATTTTGTAGAAGATTTTGCTAGAGAATACTTCCATATCAGAGATCGTTTTTACCAATCTTTGTCGGCAATAAGAGTTCAAAGAGGCTTCTGTTTTAGAGATTTGATATATACATTCGTGCATCGAACAATAGCTTCAGGTATTTACTTCAAGCTAATTGAAGAAACTTTGTTTTCGACTTGCCATACGATTTTACCATATATCTCGAAGTCAGAAGCCTCTAACTGAATGTTGACTTTCACAGACGTTACTCCAGCGTTTATATTCTTCTTGTGCAGCTACGTTTTATTGTTTCAGCTCCTTCATGGAGAATTGTATTTAGGTCGCAAGAAAAACAAGCGGAAGAAAATTGAAAAAAGAAATAGAAGAAATGTGATGAAAATAACTTCTGTAGCATGATACTGAAAGATTTTTTTTAAATTGCTGTTAGGATATTACGCTGATGATTTTTTTTTCTGAATTATAACTCGTTTACTTATTAATTATTTGTTTTAAGCAATATGTACATTATGAACATTTAGAAAATAAACTAAAGACATTCTTTATAGTTTTAAATTTTTTTAATTTAAATTTAAAACTTAATTTTCATTAACTAATTAATTATTTCATTGTTTAATTAATTTGAAAAAACTCTTTCATATTCACTATAAAATGAAATATTTTCCCTTGTAACTTTATAATACTTCACTCACTTTATGCTGCAAGGAAAATATTTCCGAATCTAGAATGATGCATTCTCAGTTCAGTAAACTTCAGCTGAATTCTATTATGTCTAATAGGCAACTGCATCACGATTTAACTTTCTTGTAAATTTTATTGTCACAAATTTTTTTCACATGCATGGAAATTATATGTTCACAAAAATAATCCTCCCCTCCATTATTTGGTCCAAAAGACTAATACCCAGTACTTCGTTGCATTAAATTTTTTCTGTGGATAGTGAAAGTATTTTTCGTGTGCATAGAAGTCAGAAAAGGACATTAATTCCCTTTTATTTACGCAATTGTACAACACATTCATCTTTTTCTATTTTCTCCATATTATTTTATTTTATTTTATTTATTTATTTTTTGGAAAATCTGAACTAATTTTCAAAAATTGTTATTAGACACATAGCTGTTTCACAAGTAACTATTAATAATAATTATAAAAAAAAAAAAAAAAAAACTTTTAATTTTCGGCGGGTTTTTGTTCCCAAACACCTATTTGTTTACCAGATTCAAACCAAATAAGTATATAAATACATCTGTATATAAATGTACCTGTAAATAAGTACTTCAATTTTGAAAAAGCTCACAACAGTTGTTTCAATTCGAAATTACAGCACACTTTTCACCGGATGAAAAAACTAGGCAAGCGTGCGTCCATAAAGCAGCAACTACGGACTCATGACTACCAAGAAATTTAAAGTTACTTCTGCATTTCCCCTTCTCTGAAGCATCTTTTGTTAAATTTCGTAGTAGTGCTGCTATTTAGCAATCAGAGAAGAGTAAAAAATTTAAAAATCGATTAAAACAGCGAAAAACTATTCAAAAATTGCTGCATAAAGTAAATATTTAAAATTGGGTTTTAGTGCGAAACCAAAAATCATTGAAGCGTTAAAAAGTTTCTTTAATTGCATGAAAATCAACAAATATAAGACTTTTTTGTTAACTCTTTATTGTTGACTCTTAATGTTAACTTTATTACCCAGCTGACCAAGTATTTCGAATTCTGTTGATTTAATCCCGTTACACGGCAAAAGTAAACGATTTGAAAGCAGTAAATTAGTTAAAACGTAATGTACCAATATATAAAGATCAAGTTATTATTATTAATAATCTATAAATATAAACGTTGAAGAGATTTCCTTGGACTCTGTTTGTCTGCGTGTGGATGCAAGTTGCCACCTAATTTTCATACTTTAGTTAATTTTAAAATATCTAATTGTCTGTTCGATAAGCTGTTTAGTCCGACGGATTCTGAAAAATCGACCCTTTCACTTGGTACCTTATTTGTAACGAAATTTTGATTAAATTTTTAAAAATTAATTAAAATATGAAAATAATAATTTCAAAATTGGACATTTAAATTTGTATTTGCTGCGAAAAAAAATTTAGTTTTTTTTTTTTTTTTTTAAGCATAAAATGAAATATGCTTTCACGCGAAAAATAAAAATTTATAAATTATTAAATTTGCTCATGCCTATGAAAGAATGAAAATGGAAAAAAAAAAAAAAATATATATATATATATATATAACTTTTTTTAGTATGGTTCAATTTTAGATTTTTTTCTTTTTTGTTTTGTTTAAATAGTATGTTTTTGGCACGGATGAATCGCACTTGTCATGAAAGCTATATCATTGATAATTCTGGGTAATTTTTAAAATTTTAATGCTGAAATAAATCGAACATTTTTCGCCAAGGACTCTACTTTTGTGAAAGCCACTTTAAGCCAAGTAGCGCTTCAAAAATATAAATAAATTATAAATTATTGAAAAACAGAGAAAGAAAGGAAAAAGAAAAAAAATCTGAACAGAACAGAAAAAGAAAAAATAATCGCAAAAATTATGTATTTTTGTGTAAAATGGCGATATAAATTCAAAAATCGTCAAGGGAAGCTATATTAAGGCTGTACTGTGATCAGGTTTACATATTTAATTATTTATTTTTCTCTATACCAACTACTATTAACTAACTCGTGTTTTCCTTTACCTGCGGCTTATTTCTGTTGAGCTATCTAAATGATAGACCAGATGTTTCTGCCAAAAGGTTGTCTGAGTGAGTAATGCTGACCGGTTTGTCGGCCTGGATGGTTCAATTGGTAGAGCCTTGACCTTGTAAGTCAAAGATCCGGGGTTCGACTCCCGGTCCAGGCATTATTTTCAGTCAGTCGGAAAAATAAAAAAATTCATTAAATATGATTTTTTTCCAATCAGTTGATTGTGATTTTAATAAATATTGCATTTCTTTCTCCCATTATTTAATGGTGTTTTCCTTTACCTGCGGCTTATTTCTGTTCACCTATCTAAATGATAGACCAGATGTTTCTGCCAAAAGGTTGTCTGAGTGAGTAATTCTGATCGGTTTGTTGGCCTGGATAGCTCAATTGGTAGAGCCTTGACCTTGTAAGTCAAAGATCCGGGGTTCGACTCCCGGTCCAGGCATTATTTTCACTCAATCGGAAAAATAAAAAAATTCATTAAATATGATTTTCTTCCAATCAGTTGATTGTGATTTTAATAAAAAATGTATTTCTTTCTCCCATTATTTAATGGTGTTTTCCTTTACCTGCGGCTTATTTCTGTTGAGCTATCTAAATGATAGACCAGATGTTTCTGACAAAAGGTTGTCTGAGTGAGTAATGCTGACCGGTTTGTCGGCCTGGATAGCTCAATTGGTAGAGCCTTGACCTTGTAAGTCAAAGATCCGGGGTTTGACTCCCGGTCCAGGCATTATTTTCACTCAGTCGAAAAATATATATATATATATATATTTATGAAAGTTCTCAAAACAGACGTTCCTACTAGAGCATTGTTACAACCACGAGTTTTCACATGTAAGTTCACAAACTTACAATTTAGTGCCTGACGTGTGATCATCGGGATGAAATTTGGGTACACAGTGGTTTCAGTGACATCTTCTTTTAGTGTTCAAAGTGTGTAATAAACACCTAAATATAGGTGATAGCTACTCTTTGACAGTGTCTGATTGATCCCCGGTTTTCAAAGTGCCAAGATGATTCCACTAACGCGTTAGGAGACACGGCAAGGAAGACAGGGGGGAATCGTCTGCTATGTGTAGAATCTTTGATACTCCTGCTTCGTTTTCTGCTACGGACA
Source organism: Salticus scenicus (assembly GCA_963930645.1). Classification (NCBI taxonomy): domain Eukaryota; kingdom Metazoa; phylum Arthropoda; class Arachnida; order Araneae; family Salticidae; genus Salticus; species Salticus scenicus. The sequence continues at coordinate 29,987,166 of OZ005662.1, forward strand.
TGCCTATTTTATAAATGGACCAGATATTTACACTCATGCGCAGATGACGCGGGGATCTTCCTTCCGCGATTTATGAGTACCTTTTCTCAATTTTATAATTTATTTATTTATTATTATTATTATTTATTTATTTATTTATTTATTTATTATATATTTATTTATTTTTTCAATTTAAACATCTGTGTTACTTCTCCTAATGTACCAAATTTTGTTTCAAGACTCTCCAAACTTATTTCCCTGGATAAAAAGAATTATCTTAATTTTACAATTTAAAAATTAAAGTAAAATAAATATATCAGCATCAAAATAATTAACTTCAGCAACTGGCTTAATTATCCAAATCTTAACATCAGTTATTCATTTATTATTTTTTGCAATGAGATTAAATGGAGGGGGGAGAGTTAATCTCCTGGTTCTAGATACAGCATTCGCTAAAAGCAGTACAGTTTCATACACTAACGCTTTTCTTAACAAACAGTTTCATATACACATTCATACAGAAATGAAACTTAATGCCACATACTTCACTCAATGAGAACTAAGTTCTCCCCTTCTTTCCTTGAAAAGTGAAAACGAATAATATTATCGTGATGACGTATTAGAATACATACGTTCTGTAGACAAAATGTATCAAAGGAATTGAAAAATACACACTTCAAAGTTTAAAACTGTTAAATAAATAGGCTTACTGTTTCACTGCAGAACTAACAAAAGCTGTCTTTAAAATATTGTGGCATTTACTACACATCACTACTACTTTGGTTATCCGAAAATTAGTTTTCTTTGAAATCAAATTAAATGTATTGCATTTAAATCATTATTATATGTACACCGGTTTGTTACGAATCGGCGCGGCCGTTTCGTGTCTACATTCCGAATTTTTAGAGTGTAAGAAATATTATTTTTCTTTTTTTTCGGTAAAAATAATAAATAGATATATTCATCAATTTCATAACTGTTTATTATTATATGTATTAAAATAAACCTGCGAGTTAATCATTATTGACTTTGTTTAATTGAAGACAGTTTAAGAATTGGTTAAGAATGCATACATTTTCTTTATATTGTTTCTTGCTAAAGTTAACCTTTATTTTATCTCAGCTAGCTTTATTATGTAAGAAATTTTAATATGCAAACTGTTAATAAAAATAAACAGAAATCTTAAATAATTAAACTTCCTTTAACAAAAAAAAAAAAAAAAAAAAAAAAAAAAAAAAAAAAAAGGGAGAAGAATAGCAGTGATAGATAATGAAAACTTTAAGATAGTGAAAACTTTATAGAATCTTATTTATTATTATTATTATTATTATTTTCTTTCATAACTAGTGGATATTTAAAAGTACAAGAAATGTTCATCTGGCATTGATAAAAGTAAATTTCTTATTTTTCTTTTTTGTGCAATTAATTTTTACTGATTTAGTGTTTAATGAAGTCTACATTTTAACTGTGGGGACTTGCAATAAATAAAGTAAATAGTAAGCTGAGGGGAAAGAAAAAATATTATAAATTAACAAGTTGTATTCTGCTATGTGTAATAGCTTCAGAGATTTAGAGAAGCAATGAGAGTTTTAAGTAAATTATAAATATATATATATGTATATATATATAAAGCAGGGTGGGCATGGTATTTACCGTGTGATTGTTTTTGTCGCTAAACATGGTTTTGCCATGGTTTTTAGCACATTCAGAGAAAATAAATTTCCTATTTATTTTATTTTATTTTTTTAATTTATCACAAAATCTTTCCGAACATATTTTAAAATTTTTAGCTCTCATTTACCCAATATTATTTACTATGAAATTTCCATTCTATCAGTCATTTCTAAGAACAATATTTTGAAAAAAAAAAATGAATAATAATAATAATAATAATAACAAAGTAATCAAAGCGGAAACGCACCACGCTTTGATTGCAGCACTTGTGCCACCTTTGCTCGCCTGACGAAGGGTTGTGTCTTCTTTTGTTGACCCGAAACAATTATTTCAAGTTCTAGCATTTCATGATGGTTATTCAAAGTTTTCTACTTATTACATTGCATAATACACATGTAGACATTCTTTTTATTACAAGCATTACATATTTCTGGACAATATATTTTAAAAACATGTGTATGTAACGAATGATCTAGTACTTACCACTCTACTGGTATATGTCGGCTAATAGCATTTACCAGAATTTTACCATTTTTTCCATGATTTTTACCGGTAAAAACCCAGTTTTTACCTTGTCCTGGTAAAAACTACTTTTTACAGATAAAAACCCAACCCTGATTTAAATAAGTAAATAAATCAAGAAGTGAAATTTAAATTTTAGGCAAGGAAATATCATAATAAAGTTATAAAAAATTATACTGTACATATGTAAAGTAAAAAATTCAAAAACAAATTATAAACACGGAGAAATTAGTAGGATTTTTAAAATTTTTAATTTCTTACCTTATGAATTACATTTTTAATTTAAATATTTATCTGATGAATGTTAGCAATACTCCTGAGATACTCTAATATCTTTAGTAAATAATTTAAAATAATGTTTTGTTTACGCATGAAAAATATATAAATAAATAAATAATAATAATAATAATTAAAAAATAAAAAATTACATTGTTTATTTTATTAGCCAAAGAACCGCGCGACAACAAGTTTTATAATTTTTAACTATAAAAATAGAATTCTTTTCTCAGATTATCACTGGCTTCTTTAAATTCGAAAAATTCCATTCATCATTAATATCATTAATAAACAATTAAAAACATTTTTCAGTTCAAGCATAAAAAAAAAAAAAAATCAGATATTACATTGTTTATTTTATTTTCCAAAGAACCTCCATCACCAAATAGGTTAGGATCTTTAGAATTGCTGCATATGTGTTGCCATCAGATGACTAAGTTTAATAAGTTTTAATTACAGAAAACTGGTTTCTCATCTTATCATTGGCTTCATTAAATTACGCAAAATTCTATTCATCATTAATATCTTTAGTAAATAATTTAAAATATTTTTTTGTTCATGCATAAAAAATAAATAAATAAATAAGAAATCATAAATTACATTATTTAACGAAAGTTTGGCGAAAATTTAATGACATGAAGAATATCTATCATTAAATAAATTTTAACTGAAAAGGCTGCGCCGAAAGACGTGGCCATTTCTTGAAGAAAAAGCTGCGCGAAAACGGCCTCTCAGAAATGGACTTCGCGCCAAGACGGCGGCGCTGAAACAGCTGCGCCGAATCGTCCCATCCCGTGTGTACACATATTTTGTGTCACTAAAAGTAAATGTTTCCACCCTCTGTATTCTGATTAAAATTTATGTTATGGTATCTGTTGTCAAGTCATAATGTAACTTTCAAGTGAAATGTGGCTTCCTCAAGTGTTTCGCTACAGCAATGTATCTGAGATTTCAATAAAATTTTATTTCATCATGAATTTGTAATGTGTAAAGTTTTACTAATACTATAATAACGGAAATACACAATGTTACGAATAACAAAACACATATTTATTTACCTTTTATTATTTTTATTTTTTTTTCTATTGAAATCTGCATTGTTTTAACCCTTTATCGACTAACGGTACTTTAATGTGCCACTAGTTAAAAAATCGTGTAAATGTGAATTTATGAAAGAAATGTCAAATACATTTATAAGAATAGATTGTATGTATATACTAGATATGAGACGGGCTCAGCTCGAGCCCGATCGTGCTCAAATCTCACGCATGTCTTCTGGCTCCGGACGGGCTCGGATTCAAGCTAAAAGTCCGGTTTATTTTATACTACACTGACTAGAAAATGTAAAAAAGAAAAAAAAACTGGCAGTTGCTTTATGGGAAATAAACATGCTGTTTTTTTTGTAAAGAAAATATTTTGCAGTTCCTTGTAAAGTTAGTTTTAAATAGATAAGGAATATTGTTATAAATCGCAAAATAATCTTGCAAACCTTAGTTGCTTTGATTTTCCTTTTTCTAAATAGAACTTTTTTTCAATGGGATGCATATTATCAGAATGTCACAATTATAAATAATCTCTAAAAAATAAAGAGTTAAATTGAACACGTGTCATTTGTATTAAATACATTTAAAACACTTTAAACACGCGTAAATATAAATTTATTTAAAAGATATTAAAATTTTTTTATCCAAATAAGCTTTTCGCTTTAATAATAAAGCATCATCAGGGATTTATGATTCGTTTCCATTGCGCAGTTTTAAATATGTTTTCTTTTTACAGTCAACAGTTAAGTCTTTTAATAACGTGATATATTTTAAATATCAGCAAAAAACAATATGAATTCCGGTAGAGGTTGGACCAAGGAGTTAAGAAAAGTGAGAGAAGCTGGAACTATTGCATATATTACGAGGTTATTGTAGGAGAAAAAACATCATGAATTAGCAGAAATAAACTATTAACTATTTTATAATATTGTGCCAAATTATTGGTAAAATTGCAGCATCTTTGGAATTTATTGCATTTTTGCATTTAATTATATGAATAGCTTCGGAAATGTAAAGTTCTTGGATATTAGATGGTGCTGTAATAATTTTGGCTTTATCCCATATAGGGTTGGCGTTTGTGTTGGCATAGATGAAGTCGACTAGAGTAGAACTATTTGCTTCTTTTATATTTCGTATATGTTCTTGTATTCTTTTATTTAAAGTCCTCTTGGTCTGTCCAATATAATAGAAAAGTTCTTTATTGCTTTCTATGGGAATTTGATAGAATTAGAAAAACGCGTATTTGAAACTTCCATACTCAAACCTACTATATATTTGCGATATGTTGACGATATTTTTATCTCCTGGCCTTATTCAAAAAATGCACTCCTTAATTTAATTGATTGTCTCAACAACCAATTTCCATCGATTAAATTTACATTTGAAACTGAGATCAATCGTACGCTTCCGTTTCTTGACCTTAAGATACATCGTAACGAAAATAATACAACTATATGGTTTGACGTCTTTTCCAAAAACACATTTATCCCTTTACCGATCCCAGCTGATTCAGCTCATCCTACTAATTATAAAAATGCTTTTTTTAATTCCTACATTACCCGAGCTATAAATTATACCACTTTTAAATTTAATGAAAAGCAACAAATTAACAATATTATTCAAATAGGTACTGCTGCGGGATATAGTAAATCTAGTATTATAAGATTAGTTAATAGAATAAAAAATCGCATGCTAATTAAACCTAATAATCCCACTCTAGATTCAACTCTAAAATTTCGTTACACTAATAGTCTCCCTTTCTGTAAAGAATTCTATAGCTTTAAACATTATATACAACGTAAATTTAATTTCTTTATCCCATTCAGTTCTCCTATAACTATTAAACAATTAACCCTTCATGACCGCGACTAAATGGACCCACTGGAGGAGTCTATCAAATTCCCATAGAAAGCAATAAAGAACTTTTCTATTATATTGGACAGACCAAGAGGACTTTAAATAAAAGAATACAAGAACATATACGAAATATAAAAGAAGCAAATAGTTCTACTCTAGTCGACTTCATCTATGCCAACACAAACGCCAACCCTATATGGGATAAAGCCAAAATTATTACAGCACCATCTAATATCCAAGAACTTTACATTTCCGAAGCTATTCATATAATTAAATGCAAAAATGCAATAAATTCCAAAGATGCTGCAATTTTACCAATAATTTGGCACAATATTATAAAATAGTTAGTAGTTTATTTCTGCTAATTCATGATGTTTTTTCTCCTACAATAACCTCGTAATATATGCAATAGTTCCAGCTTCTCTCACTTTTCTTAACTCCTTGGTCCAACCTCTACCGGAATTCATATTGTTTTTTGCTGATATTTAAAATATATCACGTTATTAAAAGACTTAACTGTTGACTGTAAAAAGAAAACATATTTAAAACTGCGCAATGGAAACGAATCATAAATCCCTGATGATGCTTTATTATTAAAGCGAAAAGCTTTGGATAAAAAAATTTTAACATCTTTTAAATAAATTTATATTTACATGTGTTTAAAGTGTTTTAAATGTATTTAAAAAAGAATGTCACAATGTTATATACAGTAATCCTTTCTTATTCGTTATATTAGGATCATTCGGATAAATCTGGCTTTTTATTTGTCCCCTGACAGGCGCGTTGTAAACGATGAGTTGCACTATAAATATATATTATACAGAGAAATATATACATGTATACAGAGACACAGACATTATAAATTGTTATAGTAACATTTATAGTTAGTTAAAAGGAAGACTGATTATAATAAAATTAATTTGAAAAAGAAAAAGGTATTTAATTTTACTATTGTGTATGCGTTGGGTACCGTATCACTTTCAATATCGAGCTCGGGCGGGCTCGGGCGGGCTCAGTTAAAAAATGTTTCGGGCCCGGGCGGGCTCGGATTACCCAAATAGAGCCCGAACTCACCTCTAGTATATACATCATTTTAATCTTACTACAAGGCACTATGAACTCTACACGTAGCTGTTTTTATTTCAGGAAGTATTTTATAAGTTGTGTTTGCTGTTATAGTCATAAAAATCATAGTCAAAAAATGTATTTGTTAAATTTATTTAAATTAACTTAGCACGTAGAATTGAAAAAGGTTTTTTATCAATGTTATCTAACCAGTGTCATGAAAAGTTTATGACCGGAAAATTGTATATTTTCAATATTAATGTTTTCGTTGTGCTAAAAATTGGGATTTAATGTTGAGTTGAAAATTATTTTATTTTTTCCGATTATTTTTTTCTAAACTACAGCATCTTAACTGGTTTTCCAAGAACATACAAAAAGTGTTCCGATAATTGATTGGTATATATTTATATGTAAAATGTTATAGTCTTTTTAAGATATCTTGCAATAAAACAAGTATATAATGTTTTTTTTTTTTTTTTTTTTTTTGAGGCTGTAACATGAAAATCTCAAATAATTTACAAGTTAATTTAAATTTTCCGCAACTAACAAAGGCTGTTAACATAAAATCATTAGGTTTCAAGTTACACATTTATAAATAAATATACTACTCCGATTCAAAAAGTCTGGAACGACTCTACTCAATTTTCCGACCATTGAGTAATTAACGGTTTTGTAGAGTATTTCTTTCTCCCATTGTATAATGGTGTTTTCCCTTACCTGCGTCTTATTTCTGTCGTGCTATCTACATGATAGACCAGATGTTTCTGCCTAAAAGTTGTCTGAGTGAGGAATGCCGACCGAGTGTCGGCCTGGATAGCTCAATTGGTAGAGCGTTGACCTTGTAAGTCAAAGATCCGAGGTTCGAGTCCCGGTCCAGGCATTATTTTCACTCAGTCGGAAACATTAAATTTCAATAAATATGATTTTCTTCCAATCAGTTGATTGTGCGTTTTTAATAAAAATTGTAAAATAAAGGGTTTAACACGAACACTCACATATTCTTTTCTTTTCTGTATTGTTTTGTTTTGAAGAACGGTGAAAGGCGAGGTTTTAGAAAACAGGAATTCTTGATGCAAACACTAATGTCTAAAAATCATCATTTTTCTTTCATTTCTTTGCGTTTGACGTCGTTGTTGTATAATTTGACCCGTAAAAAAAAAAAAAAAAAAAGTGCATTTTGTTTAATTTTCTCTGTTATTTTTTAAGATTTGCTTCGTTATCTTATGCAAAACTTTATAAGAGGTGGCCCCCTAAACCACTCCAAAAGAAAGATTTATTTATATCTCGAAAACTAATAAGTGGAATGAGCTGAAAATTTGCACACGCATATTTTTCAGCATTAGGATTCATTTTGTGTAAAAATTAATATAGGTCATAATTCATCATTTTTATGAATATGAATTTATTAATATTTTTCAGAATCAAAAGTAACGATGGATTATGTTTGGGTTTATTCTTTGTATCTCGTAATATATATATATATATATATATATATATATATCGATCAGGTTATTTTTTGTGAAGATATTAATAAAAATTTGAAATATAAATTTAACATTAGCACCTTCAAACTTTGAACGCTTATAACTCTTTAAAATAGTCTGGTGTGCCACTCACACGACTTTCTCTTACCCTGAAATTTAATACTATAAATACAGGTTGGAGATTAAGAGGTAAGATAACGTGTACTATTAAGTAAACCTATGTTAAACAATTCAAATTTGGCTTTGGAAGAGTTTTATATGATAATTAGTTCTGCGTGAGGGAAACTACCGCCCCCCTCAGCCTCCCGTTTCATTAATGCACCGACATTTATATAGAATTTAGTTCGGTTATAAAAAATAATTTATTAAAATTTTTATTTAAACAAATTATCTTTTATGATAATGTAGACGATTTCCATATTAGAGAAGTAGTATAAAACTAAATATCCAAAAAAAAAGTTGAATTTATTCTCAAAATTACATGAAAAAAAAAAAAAAATGTTAAAAATGAAAAAAATCGATAAATTTATTTTAAATTATCGCAGATAGATGGTTCAACCATTCGTTTTAAAGGTATTGGCGAGCTCTTCTGAACGATACCCATCATAAAAATTTACTCTCTTTGAGGGGGGGGGGGAGGTGACGCTCCTGCATACACATATTTTTTTCCCTGTTGACTATCTCTATTACGAAAATATATCTTCGTTTCATTTGGTTTAGCTCAGTCTATAGATGTTAAACTCTACTACGTGCAATTTCCCCCATAGGCTTAATGTATTTGAATACTTTTGAGTGTCCCTGTACACGAACCAATAGCTTCATCTCAACGAAAAGTTTAGTGTAGCATCCTTATAAAATACACATTTAGAATACCAAGTTTGAACTTTCTGCCATAATTTGTTTTTGAGATATGCTGATAAAAGGCAGACACACACACAGACCAACTGTTAAAAACATGATTTTCGTATTCAGGAGACCTCAAAACATGTAAATATAACAAAATCTCACTTTCGAAAATTTGGCCCCAAAACAATACTTTCTTTAACTTATGGGTAAGAGAAAGTTTTTTTATTTATTTATTTATTTATTTCCAATGGCTAGGCATAAGTTACAGAGGACTATAAAGATACGAATCAAATTATAGACAATATAACATAGAACAAAAGACCGAAGTCATTGCTTAAGGAGCGATCTTGCCTCCCAATATCTCGACTCTTCTGTAGAACATCGAAGAGCCCTACAACGGGACAGATGGTCCCTGTCCATTACTTCTCCAGAATCACAAAGTGGGCAAGTAGGGTCGTTTAAGATACCTGTGCGCTTCAAATGAGCGGCAAGGCAGTCACGTCCTGTAGATAGGCGGAAAGTCGCAACTGCCTTACGTCTTGGTTTATCAGTAATTAGAGAAGGACTTAAATTCTTCCATTTCTTTAGAGCTGTACGATTCTTAAGATCTCGTAAAGCATAAGATGCAGATAAATTCTTTAAAAACAGTTTAATCATCCAGTAAGAAATGGCTGTATTGGGATGTTGTAGTAAGGTGGCACCTCTTTTTGCAAGAAAGGCCGCTTGTTCATTGCCCCAAAGGCCACAATGGCCGGGCACCCACTGGAGAACAATTTGTTTCCCCTTTAAAGTGAGAGTTCTTAATGATTCTTGGCATTGGAATATTTCCGGTGTTAATGGATGATCAAAAGCGCTTATTGACTGGATGGTTGTCTGAGAGTCAGAAAGAATGACCGCCCTTTCAAACTTGCAATGAACAGCTAATAGTTGCTTTAAGGCTAAACGTATCGCCACAACGTCACCATCAAAGGAGGTACCAATATAGCCCACAGGGGCATAGAAAGAAAAAAAGATCTGAGAACACGCCAGCCCCTACATTGAGATGACAATCAAACTGGGAACCATCTGTAAAAATGTGCAGCCACTGAGATGGTGGATCCGGACGTGGTGGTGGATGGATGATTTACCGGCCATTTCTTTACCCTGAAATGAAATGGCCGCAATGGTCTCTAAGGCAAGACATTTCAACACACTTGGTGCAATATCTCCCTTTCTATGGATAGTTTCAACTAGATCCAGCCTCATACCGACATTTATCACTTCGAAGGGATTTCTGGGTCTCAAGAGTGGTTGTATATCACCTGGAATTACAAGATCTTTCTTAATATCCAGGACTATTTGAATAAATCCATTATGGGTTTTTAAATTCCTTGGCTTGGTCACATAGTCCCTGCAGTAGAGATCCTCTATACGCAGTGGTAAGAGAAAGTAAAAATAAGTAAGACATACAACCAATATACTTTTTCGCGTTGTCGCGATCTGAGGAATTCAAATATAAAATAATCTGGTGTGTCACTCACACGACTTTCTCTTACCCTGAAATTTAATGCTATAAATGTAGGTTGGAGATTAACATGTAAGATAACGATGTCATGTAAACCTATGTTAAACAATTCAAATTAGGCTTCGGAAGAGTTTTATATGATAATTAGTTCTGTGTGAGGAAGGCTATCGCTCCCCTGAAACCCCGTTTCAGTAATGCACCTACATTTATATAGAATTTAATTCGGTTATTAAAAAATAATTCTGTTTTTAAAAGATAATTTATTTAAATTATTATTTAAAAAAATTATCTTTTATGATAATGCAGACGATTGCCATATTAGAGAAGTAGTATAACACTAAATAACTAAAAAAAAAAGTCCATTTTATTCTCAGTATTAAAAAAAAAAAAAAAAAAAAAAAACGATTTTATTTTTAAGTTTTTTTTCGTTAAAAGTAAAAATATCGATAACTTTGTTTTAAATTATCGCAGATCGGTGGTTCAACCATTCGTTTTAAAGGTATTGGCGAGCTCTTTTGAAAAATACCCATCATGAAGATTTGCTCCCCTCGAGGGGATGACTTCCCCTCTAGGGGGGAAGGAGAGGCTCCTACATACACAAATTTTTTTTCCCTGTTGACTATCTCTATTACAAAAAATTTATATTCGTTTCATTTGGTTTAGTGCAGTCTATAGATGTTAAACTCTACTTAACTGTAAGTTCCTCCATAGACGTAATGTATTTGAATAATTTTGAGTGTCCCTGTACACGAACCAATAGCTGCATCTCAACGAAAAGCTTAGTGTAACATCCCTATATGATACACATTTAGAATACCAAGTTTGAACTTTCTGCCATAATTTGTTTTTGAGATATGCTGATAACTCACAGACACACACACAGACACACACACTCACAGACACACACACAGACATACACACAGACCATTTGCTAAAAACAGGATTTTCGTATTCAGGGGACCATTAGAACATGTAAATACAACAAAATCTCACTTTCGAAAATTTGACCCAAAAACAATACTTTCTCTACCTTATGGGTGAGAGAAAGTAGTAAAAATGGGGCATTACCATTGAAAAAATCAAAGTTGGTGCGCGTTTTAATGTGTAGACGACCCTCAATTCAAAATTTAACTTTATTTTATAAAACTGCTTGCAGTTCCCCGTCGAATGATGCCTATTACATTTTTGTGCATCGATTAGCAACGAAGGTACATCCAGTGTTGCGTTTTTTTTTTTTTTTTTTTTTTCGACTGTACGTAAATATCGTTACAATGACAGTAGAATACAAGAAAAATTCATGATTCAATGCAGAATTTACCAATAGATCCAAAAATAGGATATCCAGTAATAACTTTAGAGATGAGAAAGAATAAAAATATGCATCAAATATGTAATTTTAACATGTAGAAATAAAGATAGTAATATGCATTGTCACATTACATATATATATATATGTGTGTGTGTGTGTGTTAGATTATTCATGAAAGTGTTTTAAAACAGTTAATTTACTATATCAAATTGAAATTATTTTTAATTTGTTTATTTAAATAATACGAAATATTATCTACATAATTACTGGTATCTTTAAAATTACTCAACTCTTCTCTTCTCTCATTTCTAAGAACTTAAATGATTGGAAGGAAGGTTTCCCCCCTTTTAATCTTTCTTCTTATCTTCTTCTCTGCCAATCACTTTGTCTCTGTAGTAAATTTTAAATTACTGTATGAGTTGTAAAGTGCGTTACGGATAATTTGTGATATCTCTGTATATCATCGATTTTCTTTTCTTTTTTCGAATTAAACTTTTTCTGAAACAATTCGTTTTTGATCTGCAATGAATCACTCAGCATAGTTTAAAATGTTTCTTTATCTTACAGTTTGTTAATAAACTACTCATATTGGTTCGTATATAAAAGATCATTTTTTTATTTCCAACTTATTTTAATATATATAAAAAAAATTGAACAAATAGTTTTTTTTTTTTTTTTTTATGTTTGTTTGTTGTAAAATCGTCTTCCATGGTGACAATAATATTTAAACAGAATTCAGGTTAAAAAAAAAAAAAATAAAAAAGACAATCCCTTGAATGAGTCACAACGAAGTACAGATAAACATATTAAAGTACTTTTAAAATTGTCATATTTTAAATACATAAATTAAGCCAGGTACATCATATAACAAGTATTTGACGTTTAAAAGTGGTTCTTTCAAAAGAAAAATATAGCTGAAATGAGAACTCTCATGTCGTGAGTAATTCGAAGTTCAACGAAGAACTATTTTTATATAATTACAGTTAAAAAGTTTTCAAATTTTTTCTTGCCTCGAATAATATACTTTGTAATTATGAAAAATATTTTCCATAAAATCGATTAGCGTTTAAAAAGCAAATAGTAACAGCATGAAAAAGGCGTGGATTAAAATAAAGTTTAATTACTTAAAAAATCGATTTCCAATATTGATTAGAGTGAACAGCCGTAAGTTAGTTAAATTAGAAAATCCATAGTAAATGATGTTCATGCCAGTATCATCAAATATTTTTTAAAAGTAGTATAACATCTTTCAAACGAAAATATCTCTCAAAAATGACGTTTTTATAAAATTTTACCCTATTCACCATATTAAAAAACTCGTAAATTTCAAATAAGATACGAAGCATCGTCTCATTCTCAGAATGCATCGCTACCGATGTTTATCCATGAAAAGTCGAAAATTGAAAAAAAAAAAGAATAAAAAAAAGTAATACGAATTTTATTGATTAACGACGAATAATAGTCTATTTTAGTAGCTGATTGCGATTAAACCTAAATTAAGTGGGCGAACGGTGAAATGTCTTGTCATTTCAAAATAGGTCGAAAAATTGGTGCTTATTTCAGGAAATGGTTTGAAGAACTGTGATTTTTGCTTCCATTATCTTAATACCATAGGTAATGGAAGTATTTTATTGGGTCCAAAAATTTGATATCCTGTTTTCACATGATTTACACGTTTTTAAGTTCTACTAAGTCCAAAAAAAGTAGGTTTTGGCAATTGGTTAGTGTGTGTGTGTGTATGTATGTGTACGGGGAATCTTCTGGCTATTATATCTTAGAAACTAATAAAGACATTACTACGGAACTTCAGAATTGATATAGGTCTGGTGTACAGATGAATTTTCTAAATTTTGGTGAAAATTGGAAAAGAAATGGGTCATCGGAAACCGGAATTGGGACCGTAAGTCCGTATCTCAAAAACAGCTCTAACGATTTTTTTCAAATTTGCTATATAGACAGTCTTTTAAATGTCCTTTCGAATGATGAAGTTGGTTAGTTCAGAAAAAATAATAGGCTTTCTGTATAAATAGCTCAATTACAGGTCTTGCAAGTATGTTCCCTTAAAAATGGCTGTACGGATTTTTTTCCAAACTCGCTGTATTAACTCCTTTTAAAATATCCTTTTGTATGTAATAATTCTTTTCCAGTCAATAATTGAGTTTGCCAAGTTTTGGTAAAATTTGGTATCTCAAAAACGGCTCTAACGATTTTCTTGAAAATTGTTACATAAATCCATTTTAAATATTCTTTCTCGTGTATTGCGTGATTATTACAGAAAAATTAACAGTCATCCTGCTTAGGTAGGTTAGTTTTAGATCTCTGAAATTAATATTTCTAAAAATAACTCTACCAATTTTCTTTTTTTTTTTTTTCTTCTATTCTTATTTTGTAACTTGCCATGTAAACTTTCTTTTATATGTCTTTACACGTGTATTGAGTTTCTCTTACAAAACGCATTTAATGGGTATAATAATGTGCTCGAAAATAAGCACAATGACCTGCTTATTTTTTCCAAGCAGTTTCGATTTGAAGATGAGTATTCGCTGTTCTCAGATTTAAGCAAGGATATTTTCTTAAAACTCTGCGGTTTCCTGCATTTAATGGGTATAGTGGAAGTCGTGTGGTGGTTTCACATCAGATTTTTATCAATTAGCAACAAAATGATTGTACATTTCGGCAATTATTTACTTTGCAAAACTTATGTTTTGAGAATTAACCGCAAAATTATTACGCTTTTCAACAATGAGCCGCAAAAATATTTCATATTTCGGTAAATAACTTTGTAAAGTTGTTGAATTTATCAATTTGCAACTAAATAACAGCCTATTTCTACAATTATTTGCGTCATCGAACGTAAATTTTAATAATGAGCAGCGAAACTATTTCATATTTCAGTAATGTGACGCAAAACTATTATGTATTTCAAAAAATAATTTTAAAGAAAAGGGTGATGTTTATCGAATAGAAAATCGCATACTTCGGAAATTAGCTGCAAAAATATAACATATTTCGAAAATCAGCTTTGAAAAGAAAAATGTGCCAATTTTATTGATTAGTGACGTATTACTTATATATCTAAAAGAGGCTACCAAAAGCTCAAAAATAGCTAACCATTTTTCAGCCATCTAGTAGCAGGCGGTTAACATTTATAATTGTTAGTCTACAGAAGGTTCGCCAAACTTTTCGAATTCACGGACCACTAACTTCACAATTTAAATTCGCACGGACCACTAACACGTTACCTTTCTAAAAAAATAACATAATACTTTTATTTGAGACATTTTGTCAAATATCTAAAGAAGTAATTGTCAATTCACCTATAGCATGTAATTATATGCGGCTTATTTTAATTATTACCATAATTTTATTAACTTTTATTCTTGTTTGTTTGTTTGTTTGTTTGTCCGGTACAAATCTTGGAATCGAATTTTAACTAACTTCCTTACTAGCTAGACATTTGAAACTTTCACAGTATCTCAGAACCCGGTGACAACACAATACTTCGAGGTCCGATTTTCGAATTTTTGATTAGTTTTCTTATAATTAATTAAATGTAAAAATAATAACATCCTAATATCTTATAAATAGCCATTAAAATATTAGCTAATTATATAATAATAGTATTAGTATAATATTAATATTTGCTAATTAATTGTTGCCAAAAAAAAAAAAAAAAAAAAAAAAAAAAAAAAAAAAAAAACGAGTTAATTTCCTTTTGACATAAAAATAAATACATTTAATTAAACGTGAGTGTTAAAAAATTGTAAAAAGTTAAATTATGCATCTCATAAAATTTGACGTCATTATCAATTTAAAGATTTCATACTGTTGCGTACTTGGGGGTTCGTAAGTTGTCCGAGATTGAGAGGCGAAACTTGCAAAAAATTCAGGAGCTTTATTTACAGGAAATTCCAGAAGAATACAAGTCTATAAACTGAGTATCAGCTTCAATTCTACCAAAAACAGAGCTTAAAGAAACAGCTGTCGACAGCAAATCCACTGTACAAACTGTATGGCAATAACACATAAAGCAATTCTGTAATCTAATTTAATGAGGAAGAGAGATTCAGAAAATCCTGAAGTTAAAATTAACATCTGTATAATTTCTAAAAAAAAATATTTAAAAATGCAAATAATGTCAAGACTTTTCTGCGGTTCACCGGTTCCCGACCACTGGTCTAGAGCACTAATTTCCATTGCAACAATCCCCATAATTTTTATGACATATTGCTCTATTCTGCTATCTTTAAAAAATCGTAAATTTCAAATAATTCACAAAATTTTCAAATTAGAAAATTCATAGTCAATGATGTTCAATCCAGTATCATAAGCGATATCTTAAAAGTAGTCTGACATCTTTAAAATGAACGTATCCCTTAAAATGAACATTTATGCAAAATTTTGCTCTATACTGCCATGTTAAGAAAGTCGTAAATTTCGAATTACATACGAAATTTTTAAATTAGAAACTTAAGAGTAAATGGTGTTCGTACTAGTATCCTTCCCTCAAATGGGTTTTGTAATATTGCATACTATTCTGTCATGTTATGAAATTCGTAAATTTCAACAGGATTACGAAGTTTTCATAGTTAATTATGATTATACCAGCATCATAACTGTTATTTTAATGCTGGTCTGACACCTTTACAGTATTTTTTTTTAATTCATGTTTAAGCAAAAGGTTGCCCTTTACTCTCATGTTAAGAAAATCGTAAAGTTCGAATAACTTACGAAGTTCTTATATTAGAATGTTGAAAATCAATACAGTTCTTCCCAGTGTCGTAAATGATATTTTAAAACTGGTCCAACCACTCTCTGATCATTTGTTCGTGAGATATCGTGTACACAAACTAACACATTAACAGGCTAACAAACTAACACATTAAGAGATACCCTACAGATGGACACTATATCAATTTTGTCATTTTCGGATTCCTCACACCTCTAAACATGCAAAACTAAAGGTCTGGAAATTTCACGATTAACCAAGCACCCCATATCAAGTGTATGACGGGGAACTAAAAAAAGATGAGAATATTCGATTTCATTGAAAATTAGAAGCGAGAACTGAAAAACCAAAGTACAAAATCTGATGCAGGTTTCACATGATTGCTTTATACTCTCCTCGAATTATGCATATTTCTACGAAAACATTGACATTATTGTGTGAGATTATAGTTAGGTTCGTCAATAAACAAGCAGCTTACACTTCGCAAACATTTCTGAAAACAAGCTAAGAGAAACTATTGCTCCAACCACAAAAGTCATGGTAAAATAGGATTATATACACCGCCAAGATCGAATATCGTTTGTAGAGGAATAGTGAGTAGTCTTATAGTGGGAACAATGGGAATTCTGTAATAATAGTGCTCCACAGATTATTACAGAATTCCTCATTGGCCAATGCACCGCTGAGAGTTCAACAGAATTCACTCGAGTGTAGATAGTCGGCTTTTGTTTTCTTTGGTGAAAATATTTTTTTAATGTGAAGTATTTTGAATAAGTTGTACAAAAGTAATACATTGTTTTTAGTATATACACTGTAATAAATCTATTTATACAATGTAATCAACTATAATTTTACATTGGAGTATTTTTCGACAATTTTCGTATCAAGTCACTAAGTTTTTATCCAACCCCGATTTTGGTATTTGCTTCAATTTTGGTGATTTGATTTAGGGTTGCCAAACTTTGGAAGCTCTCACTTCAATAAGAACAGAGGTCTGGAATTTTCGGAAAGATTTCATTCATTTCTAGTGCACAACTTACTTCTTCGAAAGTTTTATAAAGGTTTACTAATATTATATAAGTAACTAACAAGATTATACAAAAAGAAGTTTTTATTGATGAATGTAGGCTGGAACATGCCTATTTTTTTACGTGCTAATTTCTACACGGTATTACACTAAAGATAAAAACCGGTGTCCGTTTTTTTTTTTTTTTTTTTTTTTTTCTTTTTCATTTTCATGAAAACGGGCGTCCACTTGGCGTCAAATTAAACAGTATTATTCCAAATTTGGCTGAAAGTGGTAGTTTAGAATTTCTAAATTTTGGAATCTCTAACTTCAATAGGAGTCGAGTTCTGGAATTTACAAGAATAATTCATTGGTTTCTAGAGCAGAACTACCTCAAAAATTCTATAAACCATTCATAAGATTATCGACGAAATAACATTCTGTTGATTTCGTACTGTGTGATGTTTGATCACAGTTCCTGAATTAGCGAAATTTGTGCTCTGTAGTGTATTTAACCCTGTTAACTTGACTTCTGCAATACGTATGACTGTTTCATTGGATTGTTTCGAGAATATTTGTTTATTATTGATTTTTGTGGTACAGTTTTCTTCAACTGTTTCCAGAATATCCATTAAGTAAAGTGCTTTCGCCGACTAGAGCCTACTTATAAACTTCTTCACACACCATAAAATTAATATAAGAGCAATACCAGTTTCGAAAGGACGCGATGTATCTTCTGGTGCAAAACATGTGCTACTTATTTGGAGGCAAGAGCAAGACAGTCTTGCTTTTGCCTCCAAATAAGTAGCACATGTTTTCCATCTGTAGAAAGAAAGCTACGTCCTAACGAAACCGGTAGTGCTTTCATAAATTTTATGCTGAAAAAAAAAAATTAGAACTTTCATAAATAAAATTCTTTTTTTAATTTGTGCATATTTTTAGCAGTATAAACTTTCGATATAACACTCATGTACCACAAATTTCTATCAATCTAATTTCTAGCTGTTTTGTTTTAGAAAAAAAAAAAAAAAAAAAAAAAAATCTGTAGTCGAGACTATAGTGATGCTACATCTATACAAATTACTGTGTCTACGTCTTTTATTATTACAGTTTTAAAAAACTTCAAGATTAACAACTTTCTACTTTAGGTATATTTTAATATAAAAGAATACGCGTACAAAATGGAAAAGTGCATAAAAAACAAAAGCATTTTTAAATACCTTCTTGACAAAGTAAGAAAATAATTTTTGTATTCTGTGAGTCTGGCTAATCATATATTTCGAGTGATACCATTTTAAAACTCTCTACTCCCATAAATAATAAGTAAAAATTTACCACAAATTTCATGTTTTCCTATTAGTTATATAGATGAATTTCATTTGCTCTGAAATTACTTTATCTATATAAATAAAGAAAAAAGTTTGCCGGCAGAACACATCCGGGTGGACCACTCCTATTTTTGATTGGTTTAGATTTAACTAGTTTAGTGATGAAAATCGACCTTTTTTTTTTTTTTTTTTTTAAGTAAAAACTGAGGATTTTTTTTTTTTTTTTTTTTTTTTAATATTGCATAGATGTAATAATATATTTTAAAAGAGTTCTAAAAACTGTTCATTTTTTGTGAGGACATTATATACATCCAGTTATTAGATTTATAGATATTAAATTGCAAAGTTTTCTTTTAATTAATTAAAATATGAAAATAAATATTAGCTATAATTTAATTGCCGCAAAAAAAAAAAAAAAAAAAAAAATGGACTTAAAAATAAATACATTTTATTAAACGTGGGCATTAAAAAATTGAAAAAAATTAAATTATGCGTCTGAAAAAAATTGACGTCGTTATCACCTTAAAAATTTTCTACTCATTGATAAAGTGCTAATGTAGTTCTATAACTACTAGTTAGTTGCAGGGTGACTAAGACACCCGTTGAAAAAGGATAATTTCATTTTATTTATTTCTCACTTCAAATAATTTATTTCCTAGCAAGCCGGTGCGAAATTTTCGCACTTTATGTATTTCGACGTCATTTTTCACATGCATGAGCAAATTCAATATTTTATTTTTTATTTATTTATTTTTTTTTTCACGTGAAAGCATATTTCATTTTATGGTGGGGAAAAAAGAAAAGGCAACAATTAAAAACTTAAATGTTTATTTTAAAGCTGTTATTTTTATATTTTAATTAATTTAAAAAATCTAATAATAAATTGGTTGCAAATAAGGTACCAAATGAAAGGGGCGATTTTTCTGAATCCGTCGATTTAAACAGTTTATCGATAGGACAATTAGAGTTTTTAAAGTTAACTAAAGTATGAAAAGTAGGTGGCAACTTGCGTTCATACACAGAGTGCAAGGAAATCTCTTAAGCCTAAAGCGTGACAGAGTCAGGCACCGATGAGCGTAACTATAGAACATTTCCTCGTGACGTCTGGTGGTTGGCAAAAAAGCGCGCTCGACTTTCCCGCGCAATTTACTATATTGGTGATCCGCCATCGCTATGCTTTTCCCAAGCCTTTTTGCCAACCACTCATAAAAGTTGAGATGTTTGTTTACAAACAAGGAACTGCCCTATAAATGCTGATAAGATTCAACAGAAAATTTAAAAACACCGTACATAAAAAGTTTTTTTTTTTTTTATCTTGTAATTATTTATGTTTTTGTTGTCCTTTCGGCGATGAGTTGATATGGGTATTGCAAATAAGTAAGTAAACATTTTGGCGAGAAATTTCCGAACTACTTCAGCTTCAGTGCCAAATTTCAAATTCCGCCAAAAGGTCCAAACTATTTCTATGTTTTTGCACAATTTTTCTCAATTTTATTTTAAATATTTTTGTAATGCGAGTCGGGAAAAAAGGAAAAGCATTTTTTTAAATTGACCTAACTATACAAAATATCTCCATGTCAAATATTATGCGTTTTCCGCTTTGTTTATTACCAAAAAGAAATTGACTAATGCAGTTTTTTCTATGTTATTGACATTTCTATTAATTAAACTAGCTGGAACTCGTCGAATTCGACGTTTACTTTATCAATACAAAAATCCTTAACGGGTTAAAAGTTTGTGACGCAGCACTGTACTTTATGGCTATAAAAATTAGAAATACGGGTCTTAAAAATAATGATATCAAATTTTCAGTGACGCTTTGCTATTAATTAAAAATTACATAGATTTTCTTATTTGAATTTGCTTTTTTCTTTTATTTATTTTTACAGTGTAAACGTTATTTTCAACATAAAATAATATATAACATCTACTCACCGATACCTTTTCATTCACATCTCTTATAATATTAAAATATGTGTTTTAAAAGAAATGATATGAAATTCCAGCAGCGCAGTGAATTTACACTGAATGATTTGTTTTTAAATTCCGCTGCAATTATTTTGTTTTGCATATTAAAGTATATTTCCACATTGAAATATTGCTTTTAATTTTCTAATACGCAGTCAAATATATCACTTTCATTAAGTTTATATTATGTACTGAAATGTATTTATTTCAATGAATTATTTTATCTTTTGCGTCCCGCCATCCAAAACTACAACTAAAAATTTCGCAAATGTTTTCTTTACAGCACGCTATCTATTTGCATGCGTTTTCAATTAATTTGGATAAGATGGCACAAAATAAACATTTTCATAAATTTTACTTACAGTTTTGGATTCACTGCGTTGCTGGAATTTCATATCATTTCTTTTAAAACACATATTTTAATATTATAAGAGATGTGAATGAAAAGGTATCGGTGAGTAAATGTTATATATTATTTTATGTTGAAAATAACGTTTACATTGTAAAAATAAATAAAAGAAAAAAGCAAATTCACATAAGAAAATCTATGTAATTTTTAATTAATAGCAAAGCGTCACTGAAAATTTGATATCATTATTTTTAAGACCCGTATTTCTAATTTTTATAGCCATAAAGTGCAGTGCTGCGTCACAAACTTTTAACCCGTTAAGGGTTTTTTGTATTGATATCATTACTTTTTAGGGGTTAATGATTAAAATGTAAAATTAAAGGAGAATGGCGATGAGTTTATAACCCTGTATAAAAAGTGCAGCTTCATAGGTCACACCATATTACATTTTACCTCGAGCAAAATAACAAACTAAATGAAATTTTAAAATTGTATGAAAAGTGATAAATAAAATACAGTTAGATCATTCAAAATTGGAAAAAGAGGTTTTCGATACTTACAAATCAATTGCGGATATTTTCGAATTTGTAAAATTATTAGGAGGGGCGAGAAGAGGGGTGGGGCGGTAAGGGGGGGCTATGGGCAAAAACATATAGAAAAAAAGTTAGGCCGTTCAAAATTGGTACAGATAGGTTTTTGAAGGCCTGCAAGTCGAATAGGGATATTTTCGAAAGTGTAAAGTTATTAGGAGGGGCGAGAAGAGGGGGGAGGGGGGACTTGAGAGGGGGGGGGAAATAAATATAGAGTTAGATCGTTCAAAATTGGTTTATAGAAGTTTTCGATACTTACAAATCAATTGCGGATATTTTCGAATTTCTAAAATTATTAGGAGGGGCGAGAAGGGGGTGGGGCGGTAAGGGGGGCTATGGGCAAAAACAAATAGAAATACAGTTAGGCCGTTCAAAATTGGTGCAGAAAAGGCCTGCAAGTCGAATGGGGATATTTTCGAAAGTGTAAAGTTATTAGGAGGGGCGAGAAGGGGGGAGCGGAATTGAGAGGAGGGGTAAAAAAATAAATATAGAGTTAGATCGTTCAAAATTGGTTTATAGAGGTTTTCGATACTTACAAATCGATTGCGGATATTTTCGAATTTGTAAAATTATTAGGAGGGGCGGTAAGGGGGTGGGGTGGTAAGGGGGTCTATGGGCAAAAACAAATAGAAATACAGTTAGGCCATTCAAAATTGGTACAGATAGGTTTTAGAGGCCTGCAAATCGAATGGGGATATTTTCGAAAGTGTAAAGTTATTAGAAGGGCCGGAAAGGGTGGGACTGAGGGGCAAAAAAATAGAGTTAGATCATTTAAAATTGGTAGATCGAGGTTTTCGATACCTACATATCGATTGCGGATATTTTTGAATTTTTTAAATTATTGGGAGGGGCGGGAAGGGGGGAGGGAGCGGAGAGGCAAAAAAATAAAAATAACGATAGATCGTTCAAAACTGGTGCATAGAGGTTTTTGATACTTACAAATCGATTGCGGATATTTTCGAATTTGTAAAATTATTAGGGCGCGCATATATATGCATTCGCGCGTGCGCATCGCGCACGGGTCTACGCTGCCGAAGGCAGTGGGGACCCGGTGCGACATTTTTCCCGATCAGAGTTTTTTTTTTTCTTTTTTTTTTTTTTTTTTTCACATGATAAAAACTAATGCAATTTTGAGAATTCATTAATTATAATGATTCATTTAAAAATAGTGACCAGCGAAGCGGGCGTAGCCTGCTAGTTTCTTATATGATGGAAAAGGCATAATATAGTATATTTTTAACATTACAAAGGCATAATATAGTATACTAGCAGGCTTTGCCCGCTTCGCTGGACATTAAACTTAAATGAGTTGTCAAAATCCCATATCTTTATTAATAACCTAAGTTCTCGCTGTGATTGATAGAGGTTTTCTCGTTCGCAAAGTGAGGAGTCTGGGTCTCCACTGTCTTCGGCACAACTTACCCACTCCTTACTTCCCCTTCTTCAGCGGGTGAGTTGGAAGTTTTGCAAAATCACACTAATGTACATAATACGTACGCTTAATCAATATCCAGTCTGGGTCCCCACTGCCTTCGGCACAACTTACCCACTCCTTACTTCCCCTTTCTTAGCGGGTGAGTTCGAAGTTTTGCAAAATCCCACTAATGTACATAATGCGTACACTTAATCAATATCCGCACACCAAAATTCGCCATTCTAAGATAATTCAAAGCGAATTCAAACGGAAAAACATGTTTTTACACATGTTTATTGGGAACAACTTCAGTATAACCCCACAACGGTATTTGGCTATATTTTTGTTGGCGATTATGGCTAAATCATAAATCTAAAAATCATAAATCATATATGATAAATGATAAAATCATAATCTAAATCATAAAACATAAAACATAAAACCATAATCTAAATCATAAAACATAAATCATAAAATCATAAATCCAAAATAAACAACATATTAGGCTGCCATATTATATCGCAAACAGTCCAGAACGACATTGTTATCTTTCAAAACGGCGCCAAAGAAAAATCACCAAATTCAGTTGTTGGGTTATACTGAAGTTATACCGTTTATTGCCTTCCGACTCCGAGAAGGGGGGGGGGGATTTCGAATTTCGTGAAATCCAGTTACAATAAGTGCCGGATGCAAACAAACAATTTACGCACCAAATTTCGTGACCACAGATGTCTTTAATAGAAAATATTACAAATAAATAATTACAAAAAGCACAGCTTTAGTATGTGACCCCTTTGGAGAATTTAAATATTTTAAGCCATTTTTGCGATGAACTGAATTGGCTATCCCAATTGTGCAATTAAAGATCTTGGCGAGAAATGTCCGAGCTACGTCGGTTCCGAATTTCAAATTTTGCCAAAGGGATCCAATACTAAAGCTGTTCCATACACAAAATAAATAAATAAATAAAATAAAATAAAATAATAAATCTTTTCTGATATTTACAAAATAAAAATAAAAAATCTTAATAAAATCCAAATTATAATCATTTACAATTAATGGGAGAACATAAAAAAAACCCTCATAAGGTACATAATAACAACAAAAAATTTTGTTTTACTGAAAAAAGAAAAGTACTGCTTAATTAAATAAAAATATTAAACTAATGCCAAATATCTCTATGAAAATATTTATCTACGTGCAAATTCCTCACAAAAAAAAAAAATAAATAAATAAATAAAATAAAAAAAATAGAAAAAATTACCAACTTTTGTAGGTATTTTTCTCTCTAATTTTTATTATTATTCACGTGAAATTAAAAATATTTCATTTTATTTCTCGAAAATAAAAATATATATAAATGCATATTTATAAATATAAAACCTTTTACCGAATCCGCGTTGAAAACGGAAAAAGGGTAAAATAAATTAGAAATATCAGACCTATATTTATAAATTTGATACCAAATGAAAGGGGTGATTTTTCTGAATCCAGGGGTGCAAACAGTTTTTCGATGCGACAATTAGATTTTTAAAAAATAACTAAAGTACGAAATTTAAGTGGCAACGGAAAAACGAAAAAGGGAAAAATAAATTAGAAGTATCAGACCTATCGTTACAAATTTAGTACCAAATGAAAGAGGTGATTTTTCTGCATCCTGGGGTGTAAACAGTTTTTCGATACCACAATTAGATGTTTTAAAATTAACTAAAGTATGAAACTCAGATGGCAAAACTTCATTTCAATCTTTTCATAATTTGTAGTGCGAATCACGCGAATACAAAAATCTTTAACTTAAAAAATATTTTTGCATTTTATTTTTCCATTCAAAGCGTTTTAGTGAAAAAATATTTATGGCGCATGCGCAGGCGTTTTTTACCCACAATTTAAACACGAATCAGAATTTTGAAAATTTCTATAGATATAATTTTAAGTTGGGTGAAGACCAAGTTTCTGCCAAGCGCCGTTGAATTCCGTCCAGCCGTTCTCGAGTGACGCCCGGACGAACGTGTTTTAGTCTTTTACCCCTCAGGGGGGAACGGGGGGAAATTTCTGAAAAGTTGATAGATATAATTTCAAGTTGGGTGAAGACCTAAATTCCTGCCAAGCCCTGTTGAATTCCGTCCTGCCGTTCTCAAGTGATGCCCGGACAAAAAAAGCGACATACGGACACGATGACACACACACACACACACACACACACACACAGGCAACATTTTCTGAAGTCATTTTCGGCTTTCATGGGGTGTGAAACGTGAAGATATCGCAAACTTTTTTGATGCCGACAAATTTACAGACAAAAGTCTGATTTTATTAATATAGATTTTTAAAATGACAAACAATTTCTACAGATACAAAAAAAAAAAAGATATTTATTTTATTTTATTTAATATTCAATTTCTTTCGTTCAACGGTTCATTTATTTCTTAAATAGTTCAACAGAACATTTAAAATAAATGTTCAAAAAATAATTTGTGTACGAAAGTTTTTGTAAAAAAGTCTTATGAATAAGTTTCTAAAGAGCTCTACTCACCGCATAGATTTTGGTTAGATAAGAAAAATTAAACACAAGTTTTTAAATGGACAATCGAATGAACAAAATATTAATATTTTGTTATTTTTTAATTGGAGATGTATAAAGTAAAATGTTGTAAGGATTTGGCAGCAATTTTCCGAAATACCTAACACCATGGGGGTGGGTTTAGATCCTCCTTTGGAAACTCTGATAATTCTGAAAAAGATGCTTAATCAATTTGAGGGAGATTTTGTTTGGTTTAAAATTAATTCAGATGGTGAAAATAGGAGGGGGCAATCAGTTAGACCACTTTGAAATTTTAATCGAAAAACTTTTTTAGAAAATGCTTTTTTGAATCTAATTTTATTTTATCTGGTTAAATATAATGTACAGTCGGGGAAAAAAAAAACGCAGCACTCGATGTAACTCCGTTGCTTTTCAATGCACAAAAATGTAATAGGTATCATTCGACGGGGAATTGAGAGTAGATTCAGAAAATGAACGGAAATTTTGAATTGGGGGTCGTCTACATATTAAAACGCGCACTAACTTTGATTTTTTTCAATGGTAATGCCCCATTTTTATTTTATATTTGAATTCCTGGGATCGCGACAATGCGAAAAAGTATATTGGTTGTATATTTTGCTTATTTTTTCACAGAGTTATAAGCGTTCAAAGTTTGAAGGTGCTAATGTTAAATTCATATTTCAAACTTTTATTAATATCTTCACAAAAGATAACTTGATCGATATAATTATTTTTTTACGAGATACAGTGAAGAAACCCAAACATATTCCATCATTAATTTTGATTCTGAAAAATATTTTTAATTCTAAAAAATATTAATAAATTCATATTCATAAAAATTATGAATTATGACCTATATTAATTTTTACATAAAATGAATCCTATTGCTGAAAAATATGGGTGTGCAAATTTGCAGCTCATTCCAGTTATTAGTTTTCGAGATATCAATAAATCTTTCTTTTGGAGTGGTTTAGGGGGCCGTCTCTTAAAAAATTATGAATGAGATAACGAAGCAAATCTTAAAAAATAACGGAGAAAATTGAACAAAATATTTTTATTTTTTATTTAAGGGTCAAATTATATAACAACAACGTCAAATGCAAAGAAATGAAACAGAAAATGTTGACTTTTAGGTATTTGTGTTAGTATCAAGAATTCCTGTTTTCTAAAGCCCCGCCTTTTAACGTTCTTCAAAACAAAACAATATAGAAACGAAAAGTGAATGTGACTTTGAGTATTCGTGTTAAACCCCTTATTTTACATTGACAAAAATATACAGAAGTGGTATTTACTTCATCGATTACTGGTGATAAATTTAGAATCCTTTAAACGAACACTAGAAGAAAAAAATTAACTAAATAGGCGGGGTTTACTGTTTGAAATACTCTCAAAATAAAATATTTCAAAATAAATTTTCTGTACCACAATTATATTACAGATGGATATACATTATAACTATATTCTTTCTAATTAATGTATTTCTAGCCTTACTATATTTTATTGCAAAAATATGAACACTGGGTAGATGCTTAAGAAATAAGTAACACACAAAGTACGAAAGAAACGCCCACTGGCATTGTTACAGGTTTTCAAATGATGTGAATCTACGTCAGCAGTCGCGAAAGCGTTAATTAAGAAATTATATTTTCATAGAAATTATAAAACAAATCGTACAGTTCCAAAGAGTTCAACTGACCCAAAACTGGTAAGTGCTATTAAAATTGTTTAATATTTACTTTATGAAACCTTACAATAATTTATCCGAAAAGATTTAGTTTATGCGTTGTTGTATATATATATATATATAGCTATATTATTTCAGTTTGTATATTATGTTACACGCACTAGAGGAATTTTAAGCTTTATTGGTGATCAGTATATCCATGATAGATACTTTTTAATTGAAAAATATTGCATTTTTATAAAAAGTATTGTCTGACCAATCGTAAGTGTAATGTATTTAAATATACCTAAAATTATCTAAAAAAGTACTAAAGTATATATATATCCAAAAAACTAAATTCATGATAATTAAGATACTGCAAAGGTGTTAATATTTTTATTTCTTTTTATAACTCTTTTTTTCTTGAAATATATCCGGTGTGAAACAGTATATTTTGTCTAGTTCTTATAGGATCTTAATTTTATTTTTCTATATTTAGAGATAGCCTCCTAACACATTTTTGATCATAACTCTATGAATACTAAAGATAAAGTATACAAACAGTATACTTTTCCGTTACTCTCAGAAATTTGAATATAGAGTCAAAATTGGGTGTTACTATTGAAAAAATATGGTTGGCGCTCATTTTAATATGTAGATGACCCCTAATTCAAAATTCAACGACATTTTCAGAAAGTGGATTTCATTTCCTGTTGAATGGTGTCTATTAAGTTTTTCTGCGTCAATTAATAACGAAATACCATCAAGTGGTGCGTTTTTTTTTTCCCCCGACTGTACATAGTTTCCACATTCTTCCTGGTATTCCGTAATCACGCTAGAATTCCTGAAAATTTTCTAAAACGAGGAGAAGGGATTTTGGACATTGCCTCATTTTCTAAAATTGGGTTAGGGGGTAAAAAGTGTACTAAGAGATCTAACTTTAAAATTTTAAATAAGGATTTTTTAGAACTTCGAGAAATCTTCTAGATACAATCACTTAAAATATTTCCACCGATACTTTTTACTTTCCGAACACTATAGTGAGGAAAGTATTGTAATCATGTCAAAAATGCGAATTCGAGATTTTGATGTTTCTAAACATTTTGAGGTCCGTTTTCACTATTTTTACGATGATGTATGTATGTGTGTGTGTATGTATGTATGTGAGTGAACACGCTAGCGTCTAAACGCTTTGTTCGAATAAGCTGAAAGTTGGTGCGTATATTGTAAGTCACCATAGTACGAACCCTATAGATTTTGGTGAATCTAGCACTTATAGTTCTTTTACAGGGACACAAAGAAAAAGTGTTTATCATTACGGTCTATGGGACCAAAATCTTAAAAGTGCGATAGCATCTAAACGCCTTATTCAATTGAGCAAAAAATTTATACACATATTATAGGTCACAGTTTCTCAATTTGTATAGAGTTTGGAGAATCTGACACTTACAGTTTTTTTACAGGGGCACAAAGAAAAATTCTTTATCATTATGGCCTATGGGGCCAAATTTTTAAAAGTGCGATAGCGTCTAAACGCTTATTTAATCTGAACAAAAAAATTGTACACATGTTATAGGTCACAGTTTCACGAACTGTATAGATTTTGGTGAATTTAGCACTTATAGTTTTTTTACAGGGACACAAAGAAAATTTTTTTATCATTATGGCCTGTAGGACAATATTTTTACTTTCTTCTATATTCAATAGAAGAAAGTATTGGATTCGTAAAAATTTTCGATCTCTGGTTTTTGATGGATTTACGCGTTCTGAGAGCTGTAGAACATGATTTGACCATTTTTAGAAAATGTCTGTCTGTTTGTCTGTCAGTCTCTGTGAGTGTGTGACACACTTTTGTGGCAACTGTATCTCAGGAACTACTTCATAGAATTTCATACAAATTGGTATGTAGTTGCACCTTGACATAAATTAGTGCCTATCAACTTTTGGTAAAAATTGTCTTACAGGTAGCGTTGCCATCACGCTTTTTCTAAATTTTTAACATGGTGGTATAGTACAAAATTTTGTATAAATGCGCATAGAGATAATTATTTTTTAACCCCTTAACGCGCGGCGTCCTCGCTGCGAGGACGCAAAATTTAAGATACAGCTGCAAAAATTCTTCCCGGAAAATTTTTAGCAAAAATTTATGTTTATAACACATCAGAAAAGACTGGTTTTTTTAACATTAAATTTTAAAATTTCTTTATGTTTAATTTAGTTCATGAATTCCTGTGGCAGTATAATTTAAATGATCTGAATTGTCTTGCGCCGCAAAGGGTTAATAATCATTATGAAATATACCAGAATTGTTTATAATAGAGATAGTCAACTGGGAAATTTTTTTTGTATGCGTAGAAGCCTCGCCTCCCCCCCCCCCGGGGGGGAATTCCCCCCTCGAGGGGAGTAAATTTTCATGATGGGTATCTTTCAAAAGAGCTCGCCAGTACCTTTAAAAGAATGGTTGAACCATAGATCTGCGATAATTTAAAATGAAATTATCGATTTTTTTTCATTTAAAATATATATATATATATTTAAATGTAATATTGACAAAATTGACTTTTTTTGGATATTTAGTGTTATACTACTTCTCTGATATGGAAATCATCTGCATTATCATGGAAGATAATTTTTTTAAATAATAATTTTAATAAATTATTTTTACTGAGTGAATTTGTATAGGAAAATGTAGAAGAAAATCATGTGGAGGCCACAACATACTAGTTAAAAGTGCGATAGCATCTAAACGCCTCATTCAATTGAGCTGAAAACTTATATGAATATAATAAATCACTGTTGCTCTGACTATAAGCATTTTGGTGAATCTAGCATTTATAGGTTTTTTACAGGGACGCAACGAAAATTCTTTATCATTATGATCTATGGGCTCAAAGTTCAAAAGCGTTGAATAAAACATCGTGTAATGTATGGAGAACAATACTCAAACACTTTATTATGGTTTTATCTCTTTTGTTTGTGTAACAACTCCTCTTTCTTTACTTTATCTACAAAACTGTTAATTACTCAATGTTCGGAAAGTCGAGTGGAGTCACTCCAGATTTTTTAAGGTTAGTTGATAGTAGGTTTTAAGGCCAACTGACTACGCTAGGGTCCTAGGCCTATAGGTAGAGTGGTCTCCACGAGGTCTTATTAAGGGGTCGAAGCCCGTATTTAAGCGAGTTTCGGAGAAAAACACGGAAGGAACGGCTAGGTCAAAGAGTGCGTGATGGGATCGAATCCGGCACTTCTCATCCACCAGCTTTGAGCGCAGAACCGCTCGGCCGCTGGTGGTGCATTTCTAAGGAACTTATAAATACTTTTTTCCTAAAAGTCCCACCTTCCTCCCCAAATCTATCGGAAATGCCACGGAATTTTTGAAAATTATAGAAAACGTGCAAATTAAATATAAGTCTGTAAGTTAGAACTTTAAATGAGCTCTTAATCTCCTTAATTCCCCTCCTATTTGAAATAATACTGTTTGCTTTCTACGATTCCCCCTTTCGCACTACAGCTTTAATTTTTTTTTTTTAAGAAATTGTTCATAGAAGACATTTCCGACAAACTAAAAAAAAGGACTACATTTGTTTAAAATTTCAAAGATGCGCCTTTTGCTGCCCCCTGTTTTCGAAATTTCAAAAATTTTGTCAAAAATTTCCAAACAAAACAATGATTTTTCAAACTCATTAAGCCTTCTCTCCTTGTTTTTAGGCTTTTAGAATTCCCAAGCGGAGCAGGAAATTTCCGGACCCGACTAATTATGTAGCTTTTCGCACGACCAACCCCATGGGTAAGTTCCGGACCAAACGTTGGTCCGGAATTTACCTATGCGTTTCCACTCTACTCTTGTAAACTGAGGGGTGTTTCACAAATAAAAATTAAATAGGTAACGATTGTCATAAACGATTTAACAATTTATACTGCTTAGTATTGTGTTCATAATTATAGTTTCAAAAATTACCAATCCATATGAGTGAGATTATCTATTTACTGTTGTACATTAAAATTAAAACTAAGTACTATAATTTTCCAAAAGAACTGAAAATACATTTTTAAAGAGTAAATCATCAAACAAATATTTAAAATATAGATATATTTTTGATTAATATTAGTCTGAACATATTTAAATTTTAAACAGTTAAAAAAAAAAAAAAAAAAAAAAAAAAAAAAAAAAAAGCAAATAATGGCAAACACTTTTATTAAAAGGTTCAGATAGATTAAATAAATAAATAAATATATAGTTAAGAAAAAAAAAAAAAAAAAAAAAAAAAAAAAAGCTGGAATTGAATATTATTACCTTTTCTTGTTCATATGACAGCAGATGAACATTTGTTTTGACGTCAAATTTTCTAAATGGATTTTTAGCTATAATTACATGCTTTGAGATACCATAAATCCGAAAATCAGGCTTTTGACGGTTGGTTTGTGTATTTTTTAAGATTAAATAATGAAATAAATATACACATTAGTCTGAACATATTTAAAATTTTAAATAGTTAAAAAAAAAAATCAAATAATGGCAAAAACTTTTATTAAAAGGTTAAGATAGGTTAGAAAAAATAAATAGTTAAAAAAAAAAATTTGAATTAAATTAATTATTATTACCTTCTCCTATTCATATGACAGTAGATGAACTTTTGTTTTCGCGTCAAATTTTTGAAATTTAGTTTTAGCTTTAATTACACGTTTTGAGATACCATAAATCCAAAATCGTGTTTTTGTCGGTTGTTTTGTGTGTTTGTCTGTGTGTTTTTTAAGATTAAATAATGAAATAAATATACACATTAGTCTGAACATATTTAAAATTTTAAAAATAATTTTAAAAAAAAATCAAATATTAGCAAACACTTTCATTAAAAGGTTAAGATAGATTAAGTAAATACATATATATAGTTCAAAGAAAAAAAAAGGGCTTGAATTAAATTACTCATTTATATGGGTAGGAGTAAGTAATAAATAAATAAATAAATAAAATAAATAAGTACAAAACTTTGAAACAACGCCATACATTGCAAGAACTGCCAACAATTGTTTTGGTTCAAAGAAAATACGAACAGGCTTCGTCAGGCGAACAAAGTAGTCACATTCTGCAAACATAGCGATAACGCACAAACTACACAAATACCTACTTTGTTTATGCCTACTTTTTTCTACTGACGAAGGGTCGTGTCTTTTTTCTATCTGAAACAGTTGTTGTCAGGTCTTATATTATATGGTGTTGTTTCAGAGTTTTGCACTTATTACTTTTAAATTCCAGTTCTGTAATGTTTTTTATAATAAAATAAATAATTCACTATTTTTATTCCGTTACCCGACTACCTTAGGTAATGGAAGTACTGTATTCGCTCCAAAAATTTTATATCGAGTGTTCACCGTATTTACATGTTTTAAAGTTTCCTGAGTCCAAAAAACTAGTTTTTGGCAATTGGTCATCGTGTGTGTGTATGTATGTAGAAAATATTCTAGCTATCATATCTCCGAAACTAATAAAGATAGAACTACGAAACTTCATAATTGAGACAGGTCTAGTATACAAATGAACTTTCCAAATTTTGGGGGAAATTGTAGGTGGACTTCTTAGGCTCCAATTTTCTCTGTTTACTGGTATGATATTTCTAGTATTCTGCAGTGTAAAAGTGCATTAGTTTTAATTTGAGTATATATAAGTCGACAGGCGGCGCTGCTACATTGAAATTATTCAGTTTATTTCAAAGCTGTATTTCAGCTTCTACTGTGTGTAACTGCACCCGTTTTAACTTAAGTGTACATAGACCGACAGGCAATGCTGTTATGTTGCAATTTGCCTTGATTGTGAGACGGCTATATTCGGCTATTTCTGTTTTAGAGTTGATTTTGGAATTGGAAGCATAAGAATACGGCAATGTTTAAATAAATTGTAATATAAGCATCTCTCTCTTAATATTTTGCAGTGTATATTTTAAATTCTTGTTTTATAACTGTATTGTTATTTCATAGTAAAATATTAATAAATCAATTGAAATTTATGTGTTTTAATTATTGATCGTATATGTATGTTTATAAGAAGTAATATATCTTTAATGTATCATATATAAACAGGGTTACGCTTATATTTTATTGTTTTCACACTTTATTATTACTGCTGCAATTGAGTTCTATGAAATCTGAGTATCATCTACACATTGATGGATGAAAGGTCATTCATACGGAAATTAAAAAGTAAGGAAAATAGATTACATTATAACCAAAACCACTATTTTATGCATATGCATGCATTAAACTAACAGTACAATAACTGTATCAAACTTATGCTACAAAACATTTAAAAAGCGAAGATCCCTTTTAAACTTGTGACTGATCCCTCGTATTTTACGAATCAAAAAGAAAGTTCTTCCATCCTTTATAAAAAGCATAGAATTTAACCATGGAATAGCTCGACTCCTCCCTTTTGGTCCGGAACTTACCTACACCCTTCCCAAGGTGTTCTCGAGACACGGGGGGAAGACTTTAAACGAAAAATTTTCTTTCATATTTTTCTAACGAATAATTATAGAGAATTTTTTTTTTTTTTTTTTTGTTAAAATGTTGTTTTGAAAAGGTCTTTTCATCAAACAAACAGAAGATTCCCCCCTCTCCCCAATTTTCACATTTACAAAATTAAAATTTGCCCATGTCTGACTGCATGTGCCCCCTTCCCCCACCATACACATTTGTTTTCTTCTTAACTAAACAAAATCCCGTAAAAATTGTCGAAGACGTGTTTTACAGTTTTTAGAAATTCTGAAAATTACTGGATATAGAAAGACAAATAGAATCTTGAAAAACAGTGTCGAATACGAATTGTAATACTGTTTTTCAAGATTTTGTATGAACTTCGGAAACACACTTTTCTAAAATCGATTAAATTAAATTAATGAAAAAATGAGCAATTTGATTAGCTTTTCATATCATACAAAATGAATTTAAATCAGTTTGATTTAAAGTTGTTTTCCTAAAATAGTTTGCGATTTTTATAATCTAATGCAAACACAAGTTCCTGTAACAATCTTTGTGTTATCAGTAATTTTAAGCAAGGCAAAATCATTTAATTTAGTATAA
Source organism: Salticus scenicus (assembly GCA_963930645.1). Classification (NCBI taxonomy): domain Eukaryota; kingdom Metazoa; phylum Arthropoda; class Arachnida; order Araneae; family Salticidae; genus Salticus; species Salticus scenicus. The sequence continues at coordinate 30,021,388 of OZ005662.1, forward strand.
GTAATAACCGTTATGGTTGTTGGTTTGGTTATCAATCTTTGTTATTGTTGGTCAACTTTTAAGTTTTTAAACTGATTAATCGACTAGTTTTGCAAAGTGAAAATAATTACTTATTGTAATTTTACTTAATTTTTTGTGTTTTAGTTAAAAAATTAAAATTACCTTAATTTACAGTCAGCAGTTTACCTCCTAACACTTTTAATGTTTTATGGATACTGTGTAGTAAGGTTATATTTAAAAAATAAAGTTATAGTTAAAAAAAAAATAAATAAATAAATAATAATAGTAATAATAAAAAACGTCCTTTGTAATGGAAATAAACATCCTTGAATCTCATTTGAATCTCAGTGTCCTTTAATAGTTTGAATAATATAATTCACAAAAAAAAATATTCCTGAAAATGTTATGACATATTTTTTAGAGTAGTGTATACAAAATTTTCAATGTATTATTAATTTCTAATTTAAAGTTTGCAGATGTATGGTAATTTCATTTTATATCAATATTATATGTAAGAAATAGGTTTATACAAGTTAAGGAGGATTTTTTTCCCCCTTCTTTTTCTAGAGTAGCTTTTATTGTTATATTCATGCCTCCTCCCTACTGTTAAATTTAAGAAATAAAAAAAATAAATAACAATTATTATTTTTTAGGTATAGATTTGATTTAAAGGAAAAAAAATAAATAAAAATTGAAAAATCTTTAAAATGTGAAACTTTTATACTGGTAAATATTTAAGTAGTATAGTTTTTTAATAGAAATTTAATGAACAGAATAATTTATAAAATAATAGACTATATAATTCTTAATCATTTTACCAGTATGCTTTGCAGAAATAGATTATTTCGTAAAATTAAGTATTATAATGCGAAGAAGAAAAAAAAAATAAAATTAATTAATATTTAAAAAAATATATTATGGGTTTAAATTGAAGTCAAATAAAGATGTATTTTACTTTATTTTATTACAATACTTATTTTACTAATTTTAATTCTGTTTTAAGAGTTTTTCCAATGCATTTTAAGTGTTTGGTAACCGAGTTTTTTTTTTTTTTTTTTTTTTTTCAAATTTATTATAATATTATTTTATAAAAGTAAAATAAATAAAATAAATAAATAACAGAAAACATGAAATTTTAGATTTGGATTTGATATATTATAATTATTATAATCTTTATAAAATATTTCATTTACATACTACATATATTATAGGAATTTAATCTATTATCTATAATCTATAGGACTTAATCTATTCAAAATTTTTTACAGCTTAACATTTTGTAATATGTATATATATATATGTATATATATATATATATATATATATATATATATATATATATATATATACTAGAAATTTAATGAGCAAATTAATCAATTTTTTTTTTTTTTTTTTTTTTTTTTTTTTTTTTTGTTGTTGTTGTTGTTTCCGGATTTTTTCTATTCATAGTTTAAGTGATTTATCAATTAGTTTAAAAAGAATTACATATATTTGCATATGATTATGATATTATCTATCATTTTTATGAAAGTCAAGAAAAAAGTTTTTGCTGTTGCAATCCCTTTTTAAAATAAAACCAATTTTGAAAGTCAACAACGTATCAACTTGAAAGCAATGTGAATTGAATGAATATTTTTGATAAAAAAACATTATATTAAATACAAATACCTAAATAAATAACTCACTTAATATATATATTAAAGAAAGAAAAATATTTCATGTTTGTATTAAGTTTATTTTTTATACTAACTGCCGATAGATGGAGCCAAATTACCTATCTGAGACTGAATATTTCAAATGGAAGCGAAGTCTGTATTGTATGCATCCGCGAACATTCCAAACCGGATTACATTCTTTTCTTTTGAACGACGCGAAAGAAAAGAGTGTAATCCGCGAGGTAATATAGTTCCATTTTTAAAGTAAAATGTATAAAAAACAAGAGTTTTTTTGGGAAAAACGGGGAACGTCACATTTCTCAGACAAAAGAAATTAATATCATAAAACAATTTCATTAAATTTGTCCGAGCGGTTTTCGAGAAAAAAAGTCTCTGTGCGTATGTGTGTTTCTGTTCGTTATCGACATGTCTCAAGAACAAATAAAAGCAGAAATTCTAAACTTGATATTTTAAATGTGTATCAATTAGGGAAGCTGCATTAAACTTTTCGTTGGATCAAGCAAATGGTTCGTGTACAGGGACACCCAAGAGAATTCAAAAACATTACGTCTATGGGGGAAATTGCAGGTAAGTAGAGTTTAGCATCTATAGACTGCACTAAAACAAATGAAACGAATATATATATTCTATATACATAAAAACATGTTTCATGTAGAATATAGTATGGAAATTATTCGCTGTTCATTTGTTCTGTTGTCTGCTCTACACAAAAGAACAATATTTTAGTGCGACAATGCTTGAAAATTGATAAAAGTGTATTTCAGGTTGTGCGGTGTGTTATTAATATAGGATTATAATTATGTGCACCATGTGGTGTGCACGTAATCTTAAAAATATATACAGGGCTGCTAATATTTAAGCCATAGCATTCTTTTTTATTGTTAGTGAAAGTGTTTCACTATAATATTTTACCATCTCCAGGAAAGCCGCTCAGGAATTGAAAAAATCAGGAATGGTAAAAAATGTATTTTTTTAAGCTAAATATTCATCGCTGTTTTTTTTTTTTTTTTTTTTTTTTGTATACTTACACGTTTTGAGGCTTCCTGAATAATAAATTCAAATTTTTAACGTTTACGATTGATCTTTGTCTAAATATTTTTAATTTGCTCACTTGCAGTGAATGAAAAACAAATAATTTCAGGATCGACATGTTATATTTTGAAGCTTATACGTTTGATACAAGAAAAGTTTGATCAAGGTTGGTAAGTTTCAAGGAATGTTGCGTGTGAAAGTTCTCTGAATAATTTTAAATGAACTTTTGAATTTAATAACAGATTTGAATTCTTCATAAATGTAGGTACAATAATGAAACGGGGTGTTGAGGGGGTCGGTAACCCCCCCCCCCCTAACGCAGAATTATTTGTGAAAAAAAGCTGTTCCGAAGCCTAATTTAAATTGTATTAACATACGTTTACATAATAGTACTCGTTATCTTACCCATTCATTTCCAATCTGTATGTATAGTATTAAATTTGAGGGTAACAGAAAGTTGTGTGAGTGACACACCAGATTATTTCCTGTGTTCTGGGAATACAGATTCATTTCTAATGATCAAATTTTTATTTATTTATGCCTATAATTACTGGATGACAGTCAACTATACGAACAATAATGTCGACCATTAGATTGATTGGCAAAATTATTCTTATTTTTCTTCTAATATGTAATATAGAGAAATTATTGGACTCGTGAGAATTTTCGACCTCCATTTTTTGATGTATTTACATGTTTTGGGATGTCCTGAACACGATTTAATAGTTTTTAGAAAATGTCTGTCTGTCTGTGTGTCTGTCAGTCTGTCTGTCTGTGTTTATCACGATATTTGTGGACACTCTATCTTACGAACCAATGAATGAAATTTAACCAAACCTGGTATTTAGTTGCACCCTGACATAAACTGGTGCTGATTAGATTTGGGGATCAATCGCTCAACAGGTGGCGCTGTGATCGCATTTTTGTAAACTTTTAACATGGCAGTATAGGACAAAATTTCGTATAAATCTGCATAATGTGAGTTATTTTAAACTTTTGATTGTAAAATTAATATTAATTATTGATAATAGTAGTAGTTAACTAGGAAAAAATATTTGTGCATGTAGGGCATCGGTTTCCTGTGGCGGTACTTCCCCTCTCTGGGGGTGTGGGTGGGGGGTAAATTTTCAAATGGGTATCTTTCGAAAGGTCTCGTCAATATCTTTAAAACGAATGGTTGAACTATAAATCTGTGATAATTTAAAACAAAGTTATAGATTTTTTTTACTTTTAACGAAAAAAAAACTTAGAAGAAAAATCGCATACAGTAACCGCCGCTTAATAAAATCCCTGGTTAATAAAATCAACCGCTTCATCTGATGAAATCGTCAGGACCGGAATCAAATCAATTCAAACTACTTTTAAAGCCGCCGCTTCATAAAATCAGCATCGCCGGTTAATAAACTCAAAAATATCTCCTTAGCAGCCAAAAATATCATTTATGCACACTAATTTTTTTTTTTTTTTTTTTTTATTTACATTGTGATTTTTTTTTTTAATAGAAAAAGAAATTAAAGCACAACATACCTTCTGTTATCGCTCATTATTGAAAATTTTACACTTGCAGCACAGTTACAAATTAAACACGCCCGATAATTTTTTCCGTAACAATTTCAAGGAACGTATTCTTCAAAGCGAAGTAATAAAACACAAATTTGATTTGAAATGATTTTTTTTTCTTTTATAATTATTAAAAAGCAATTTCTAGTTCTTATTTTGAAATTAATATAATTCATGAGGCTTAAACGAAAAGATTTTTGTTTTATAAGAATACTGGGAACTTTTGGTAAGGTAATGATGATTTTCCTCTAACAAAAGTGCACAGGAACTTAGAATGCGTTTAATTTACTTATATCGAAGAAACAATTAGTTAATTATCTGCCAAAAATTAATTAATATTGTTTACTAATTCCATTATTCGTTACACTGTTAAAATTGGTTTCTTAAAAATGATCTAAATTGTCTCAAAATAGCTCCGAAACAATATATACTTAAATTTGAAAACCCATGTTCTCATTTTTGAGTATGATGACAAGTCAAACATGGGGATATTGGGATTCTTATTAGTCAACCCCATTTTTGAGCATGTCAGTTTACACAAAAATGAGTACATGGGTTTTCAAATTTAAGTACATATTGTTTTGGAGCTATTTTGAGAAAATTTAGCTCATTTTTAAGAAACTATTTTTTACAGTGTACCCTTTGAAGTTTCTTTCGAAATTCAGGGAATCAATACCTTTTTCTTAAGGTCAGGAACGTTCACCGGATATAAAAATCAGCCGCTTAATAAAATCACTTTGGCGTACAACGAATATGATTTTAATAAGCGGCGGGAACTGTATATATATATATATATATATATATATATATATATATATATATATATATATATATATATATATATGTATATATATATATGTATATATCAGTTCTATATTTTTGTGTTGGTATTGTTTTGTATCTATTAATTGCTAAATTTTAAGATTAAATTTTATTACGATATCTATCATATATATCTTTAAATATTGTAACTGAGTGAATTTGTATAGGAAAATATAGAAGAAAGTCATGTGGTTGCCACAACATACTAGGTTTTTTTTTTTTTTTTTTTTCTAAAATAGATGTACACAAAATTTCTCCATGTAAATATGAAATATTTTAACAATATAAGCGTTAAGCCTGTCTTTTTCCGTCAAGCATAGTCAAAACAAAAGGTTGGCATGGCTAAATTTTGAAATATATGTTGCTGTTTTCGAGAAAATAAGATTAATAAACATGTGTAGTATAGAGTATTGTATTAAATTATCATTTATACTATGCATAGTATTAATTTTATGAATCATTAAACAGATATACCGAAAAACGGCTAACGCTGAAAGGGTAGTAATTAAACATGCAATTTAGTATCGATTTTCAATAGTTAAGCTTAATCAAATATTTTGTATCAATGCATTTTTTTTCTTTTTAATGAAATTTAACTATCCAACATTGGCTTTTGAAGTTTGTTTCTGTTTATAATCATTGCTATAGTTATATCAATTATAGTTATTTCAATTTAGAATAAGTACGATCTTTCCAATATTTCGCAATGTTTATCTTTCTGAAGCAACGCGAATGATATTTGTTTTCAAATAACTTTGAAAAGATTTATTTCAAATGTTTAAATAAAGGGAATATTTTACGACAGAATGAAAGACGCATTGTTAACGTGCGTCGTGATTGCGTGAAAATGCACTTTGAAAAATTGAAACTTGATTAAGAATATCAACAGTAATAAAAATTAATGGAACACGCATTATTTGAAAAGGTATGGGAGAAGCACTATTGAGCAGTGTACACTTTTTTTGCACCACCCTCTGAGAGAAAAGCTGGGAATGATAACCAAAATCTGTGAACCAATATGCCGGACAGGTAAATAACGTAACAGCATATATTTTGCATTGAAGGTATATTGCTCTGTTTACTACAATTGTATTGATACTATACACTTTACAAGGAGCAACCGAATTGGTAAGAGCACACTGTCACGCATTGATAATTACGGTATCTTTTTGTCAAACTGAAGTTAAAATATCAATCGTGTTCTACATTATACACTGTGTTAGTACACGTAGAAATTCTGTTTGAACATCGGAGAAAACGATGACGTATAATTGTTTCTCATTCTGAAGTAAGAATAATTAAGAAGTATTTTTAAAAGTGTCTGTATTTTGCTGTCTAAAAAGCCGTGATCTCGAAAAGTATGGACTCATTTACTGTTTTCAGCCATCCAAACGAAAATATTAACGGAATAGAACTTTTTTCAGTGACAGACTTTTAATTCTTTACTGCCCAAATTATTCCCGATAAATTTATTTTGATGAGCATTTCATATTTAGATTAATTTGGAAGAAATATTATAACTTATTTTTTAGAATAAATCTTTAGTCGGCGATACAAATCACGAAATTTTAAGTAAAAGTAGACACATGAATATTTGTGAAATTGTTTCTAATACACTCTCTTCTACTGTCACTGAAAATAAGGCATTCCAAGAAGCCATAAGTATACTTCGTACTATTTCATTGAAAAGTTTACAAATAGGTTGGTTGTGGTTAATGAGTTAAAATAAAGAAGGGAAATGAAAAACAAATAATTTTATATAAATTTGTAGAGACAAATTTTGTCGTCTAAATAATAATAATATAACGCGATATAGTTTTTCTAAATAAATAAGTACAAGAAAAATTTCAAGTAGATTCCATAAACATATAAAGAAAATTATTTTATTAAAAAAATGAAAAAAGAAAAAAACTGTCTTCGAGGAATAAAGTACATTATAGTACACTTTTTAGTGTACTTCCACATAAAATCAAAATATGTAACAAAATTATTTAAATATGCTCAAGTATACTTTTCCTGAATTATTTTTTGTGTCTTTAATTTTATATTATACCTTGTGAAGGAAATTTTATATAAGAGTTGGAACTAAATAATTTTATCTATTTTTCAACAGTAATCAAAAGATAAAAATTAACTGAGAAAAAAAAATTTCTAAACAAAGAAAGAAATTTAAAAACACTATAACACAAGCAATTTTTCGACAACGTATGTATTATAAATCAGTACATATATACTAGGAATTAAAAAACAAAATTGTCCGAAATCAGTACAATTTTTTAAAGAAGCCACACTACTGGTCTCGATAATTTAGAATTACAACTTCTTTTATGACAAATTCGTGTACTGAAACATTATTTGAAACAATGAATGATATGAAAATTCAGAAAATTGTAAAACTTGGGTTTCAGCTTTATCCATGGGAAGAATATATTGCAAATGCAAGTTATGACGAACAGATTCGACATTTTTCATTTAAAGGAAACGTGAAAGGTCAACTACTTCTTGCACTTAAAATGTACCTCGAAAAACACACACAAATGTTTGATAGAGTTGATTTTGTTTTCGGACCAATGCTTAATCGTACATATGACGAACTGTTTGAAAAGGTGAAGCACTCTGAAATTGATATAGATAGTACACCTATAGTTATGCATGAAACACTCATGCAATCAGTTGATTTCTGCTACCCATACCCAATGATTGATTATACATTTGTGACCCGGAAACCAGAATATAAGCCACAAGTGTTCGGCATCTTTCAAACGTTTTCACAGTCAGTTTGGATGGCAATCGTATCAGTCTTGGTTGCGATGATGGTAATACACTACGTAGTCTTGAAATGGACGCAAAATTCCACCAACAAAAGTTTGCTTCATGTTTTCGCAATACTGATGAAGCAGAATGCGTTGATAACACCATTGACATTTGTAGAAAAACTCCTGGTGTACTCATGGGTGGTCGGTGCCATGATCCTCTGCCTGACTTACGACTCCGTATTTCTGTCTTTCCTCTCCTTCCCTCCAGTAGTTAAAATAAAGGATTTGTCGGACTTGGCATTGGCTGTTGAGAAAGGAGATATTCATTGCATAGCAGACATAAACCAGGGTGTCGCTCAATATTTGTGGAATACAAATCAGGGAGATAAAAGATTGATTGCAAGAGACATCGTGGAGAATAACTTAAGATACCGGTACTCCTTCAAAGATTTTATTCGTGAGAGTAAGAAACAAAATCTTGCTTTTTTCATAAATACGGCTATCATGGAACCTTTAACTGGAAAATACTTCATCTCAGAAGATCGTATCTACCAAGTTTTGCCCGCAATGGTGGTTCGAAAAGGCTTCTGCTGCAGAGAGCTGATAGATACTTTCGTACATCGATTAATGGCTTCAGGTATTTTCTTCAAGATAATTGAAGAACATCTGTTTTCGTTTCATATTTTTATTCTGTCCTATAGCTCGGAGTCAGAAGTCTCTAAACGAAAGTTGACTCTCACAGACGTTGCTCCAGCCTTCATATTCCTCTTGTGTGGATACCTTATATCGTTCCTGGTTCTTCTTGGAGAAATGTATTTAGGTCGCAAAAAAATAAAACGCAAGAAAATTGTAAAGAGAAAAAGTAAAAATGTGGGGAAAATGACTTCTGTTGTATGATTCTGAAAGATTACTTTCTTTTTCTTTCTTTCTTTCTTTTTTTTTTTTTTTTTTTTTATTGCTATTGCTATTAGAACATTACTGTGATTTTTTTTCTTTTTTTTCTGAATTACAACTTGTTTACTTATTAATTATTTAATTTATACAAGTATATATATATATATATTGAACATTTAGAAGATATATTTGTTTTAGTTGTTATGTTTTTGAAAAAAAAAAATCTTAATATTCATTCTAAAATGACATTACTTTCTCTTGTAACTTTTTACTTCACTCACTTTAAACTTCAGGGAAAATACTTCCGATTCTTGAATGGCGCATTCTCAGTTATGTGAACTTCAACTAAATTCTATTATGTGCAACAGACAGTTCTTATCACACTCTGCATCAGATTAATCTGTCTAATGAATTTTATAGACATAATGTTTTTAACTGCATAAAAATTACAAGATTCCAAAATTAACCATTAACTCTCCATTTTCTATGGAATGGTCCAAAAGACCAATACTGTCTAGTTCACTGGATTAAATTTCCCGGTGCGTAATGAAACTATTTTTTCGTGTGCATAAAAGTCAGAAAATAAAATATTAATTCTCTACTATCTACGGAATATTACAGTCAGAAAAAAAAAGAAGTCTACCTCCCAACAAAGTAATCCCATAATCCTACAAATATGCGGTTGATGCCGATCAGTTAGTAATAACGTCTAGTTTATAACTGTACTGTTAGATTTTGCTTTAGGTGTAGTTTACATATTAAAACTGTCATCATTTTAATTTTTTTCTAGTGGTAACCCTCATTTTTGACAATTTTTTACATTTACTTAGAATAAATGAATGGTGTAGTTTATACATTTCTCTCAATTTTTCTTGGAGTTATAATTTGTCAAAATATGGGGATGCTGATATTAAATGAATGTGACGAACATTAATGCATATCATCCCGAAAAAATATTCAATTCAATTCATTTCATTTTTTATACATTTTTCTTTTTTATGCGTTAGAATGAAGGAACTCGAATATATTCCATGATTATTTTCGATTAAAAAACATATATTGAATCATGAATATCTCAAAAAATTATGAATTATGAATTATGAATTATGAATATATTAATTTTTGCGCGAATAGAAAGAGAAAATATATTCTTAGTTCAAAAAATTATGAATTATGAGTTATATTAAGTTTTCCAAGAATAGGATGCACATCATGAAAAACATATGTTTCGAAATTTACAGCTCATTCCGAGTATTTTTCTAGTTATAGTGGTACTTCAATTTTTACTACTCTAAGATGATTGTCACATTGTATCATTTTTGTCATCTATAACTTTGCACATACATGATTTAAAATATATATTCAGGAAAGTTTATATGACATATCATTTATTAATTAGCTTACTTTAGATTGTCTTACATTTAAAATTGTCATACTTATTTTCCGGTTATTATCAGATTGGACATGATAGTTTTCTGCATGAGATCTTAATTATCATTATTATTTTTAATATAGGTACCCCTAACACTTTATTGTTTGTAGATCTACAAAGAATTAATTAAAAGTATACAAACTATGCTTTTTTTCCGAACCGCCTTGATCTCAAAAATTCGAATATGCAGTCAAAAACTTGTGTTACTTTTCGAAAAGGTTGCAAAAAATTTTGAAATTTAAACGATCCGTTCAGCAAAATTTTAAGTAATAGCAGATGTATAAATATTTGTGAAATCGTTTATAATATGTTCTCTCCTACTGTCTACGTACTATATTATTGAAAAATTTACAAACACATTGGTTGGTGTTAAGGGGTTAAAATGAAGAAGTGAAATGAAAAAGGAATAATTTTATATGACTTTGTAAAAAAAACTTTTGTTGTTTAAATAATAATAACATAAGGCAATACAATTTTCCGTAACAACGAAATAATAGAAAAATTTCAAATAGATAACATAAAAATAATGAAATATTTTTTGCTTAAAAGAAAATCTGTCCTTAAGAAAAAGTACATTCTTGTACACTTTTTAGTACTTTCACAGAAAACAGAACATCTGATATATTCATTTAAAGCAGCTCAAGTATACTCTTCATAAATCATTTTTTATGTCAGTAATTTTATGTTATTCCTTGTAAAGATAATTTTTCATTGGTGTTGTAACTAAATCACCTTAATTATGTTTATAAGACCAGAAGACATAAAAAAAATGCTAAAGGTCAACAGTAAGCAAAGGGTAAAAAGTAAATACTAACGAAATTTCTTAAACAAAGAAATAAATTTAAAAATACTACACTGTAAAAAAAGCTGCAGTAAAATTACGGGCATATCCCTGCAGCAGAGAATCCAAACAATGCCTGTAAAAAAACATTTAGACGATGAATGATGTATCGCCAGTAATTTTACGCTGTGATGAAACATACAACTGACATGTAAAAAAAGTAGTATTAACCGTAAAATTAAAAGTGAAACTTTGAGTTTCTCGAATACTTTTAATATCACTGAAAAAAAAATTGTAGTAGATTACAGCACAGTGTGCTGGTAAAAGTGTTGTCTACCCTTTGTGTTTTTTTTTTTTTTTTAACAATACTGATTTTTCAGAAAGAAAATCTGATATATTTTTCGAAATCATTTTTATTCGCAAACACTAGCACTAAAGAGGTAGTCTTTTTTCAAGGTTCTCATTAGAGGAAAATAATGGATGAGAATTTCTCACCGTTCTTCAAAAACAAAATGATACTTTTGAAAACTATGTGAGATCTCTGTAAAATAATCGATACCCCAAATAAACTTTGAATAATAATAATATATCTTTTACAAGGACACAGAGAATTTGTATCTCCAATTAATACGATTTTTTTTTCATGGTTTTCGATCCTTATGGTTTCTGTAGTGGGTCCAAAGCAGAAATAACTAGAGCCTAAATCTTACTCATCCAAACAGGTTTTCATTTGAAGGAATTTTCCCGTATTGGTGGAAGATAAGAGCAATTTGCCTAGATTAACGGCTTTTTTTGTCAAAATTAAAAAAATTATACTTTCAAAACATCACTTTACGGGCTACGACCGTTTACCTCGCAAAACGGTCATTTCTCCTAAAATTATACGGTCAAATACCGTGATTTTACATTTTTTTTTCAGTGTACAAGACAAGCCATTTTATGACAAAGAATGTATTGCAATACATATATTTTTAGAAATTAAAAAACAAAAATCTCCGAAATCAGCAAAACTTTAGAAGAAAACCACACGACTTGACTCAAAAATTTAGAATTGCAATTTCATTTATGACAAATTTATATTTTAAAATATTCTTTTGGCATTCGAGTAATATGGAAATTATGAGAATTTTATAATTTGGTTTTCAGCTTCTTCCATGGCAAGAATATAATGCAAATGCAAGTTATAGCGGACAGATTGGGCCTTTTTTAAATGAAGGAAATAGGCACAGTCCATTACTACTTAAAATGTACCTCAAACAACACACAGAAATATTAGATAGATTTAATTTTGTTTTCGGGTCTCCATCTAATGGTATATATTCAGAACTGCTTGAAAAAATGATGCACTCTGAAATTGATATATATGTTGCGTCAGTAATTATGGATGAAAATGAAAATAAGATGCTATCATTTGATTTCTGCTACCCGTAAATGGTGAATGATTATATATTTCTAACCCGAAAAAAACAATATAAGACACAAGTGTAAGGCATCTTTCAAACATGTCACTGTCTGCTTGAATAAGAAACGTAACAGTCTTGGTTGCGATGATGTTAATACATTACGTATTATTGAAATGGAAACAAAGACTGACAAAAGTTTGCTTTACGTTTTTGCAATACTTATAAAGCAGAGTGCGCTGATAGCACCGTTGTCGTTTGCAGAAAAAGGTCCTCATGCTTTAATAGGCGATTCCAGCCATGATCCTCTGCCTATCTTACGACTGCGTGTTTCTGTCTTTCCTCTCATTTCTTCAAGTGGTTAAAATAAAAGATTTATTGGACTTTGCATCAGCCGTTCACAAAGATGATTTTGTTGTATGGCATTCATTATAGGAGGTGTTCGTTGAGTATTTATGGAATACAAAAGCAGAGACATAGTAAAGAAAAATTTTAACTAAAGGCCTGTCTTTGGAAATTTTATTCATGGAAGTAAGATGCAAAATCTTGCTTTTTTTTGGTGAATACAGTTCCCTTAGAAAATTTGTTTGGAAAATAGTTCATCTCAGAAGATCGTTTCTATCAATCTTTATCCGCAATGGCGGTTCGAGATAGCTTCTGATGCGAAGAGCTGATAGATACTTTCGTGGATCGAATAATAGCTTCAGGTATCTACTTCAAGCTAATTGGAGAGATATTGTTTTCGACTTATCTTTTGATTTTCTCCTATAGCGCGGAATCAGAAGCCTCTAACCGAAAGTATACTTTCACAGGCGTTGCTGAAGCGCTCATATTCCTCTTGTGTGGTTTCTTTATATCCCTTCTAATTCTTCTTGGGGAATTCTATTTAGGTCGCAAGAAAATTGAAAAGAGAAAAAGAAGAAAGGTGTGGAAAATAACTTCTGCAATGTGATTTTTAAAGTTTTCTTTTTTTTTTTTTTTTCTTTAATTGCTATGAGGACATTATGCTGATGATTTTTTTCTGCATTATAACTTGCTTATTTATTAATTATTTATTTGTAATATATATATATATCCATATTATGGACATTTAGAAATTAAACTAAAGATCTTTTTTTTAGATATTAATAAATTTTTATATTTATTTTAACAAATTAATTAATTAATTTAAAAAAATCTTTCAATTTCACTATGAATTCACTCTATAATGTCACTGCAAATATTTTCCCTTGTTACTTTCTACTTTACTCACTTTACACTTCAAGGGAAATATTTCTGTTTCTAGAATGACACATTCTCAGTTCGGTAAACTTCAATTGAATTCTATTATAACTAACAGACAACATATATCACTTATTTTATCACGATTTATCTTTATAGTACATTTTGTTGTCTTAATTTATTCACGTGCATGAAAAGTACAAAATCACAAAAATAATCCTGCCCTCCATTAACTGCGCAGTGGAGCAAAAGGCCAATACTCCATATTTGCATTTTTTCGTTGCATTAAATTTTTCCTGTGCATAGTGAAACTATTTTTTCGTGTGCTTGAAAATTAGAAAATGACAGATTAATTCTCTGTTATTTACGCAGTAGTACAACTGATTCATCTTTTGATGTTCACTCCATTTTTTTTTTTTTTTTTTTTTTTTTTTTTTTTTTTAGAAAATTGCTAAAAAAATTTTTAACTAATTTTTAATTGACTAATATTTCTAATAATACACTAATAATTAATTGCTTGATGAACTAATTGATTAAGATAAACTGAATTGATTATTAATCTAATAATTAATTGCTAAACTAATTTTAAATATTGTTATTAGACATATAGTTGTTTCATAAATAACTATTAATAAAAAATCTAGCCCTCTTAATTTTCGACAAGTTTTTTTTTTTTTCTTTTTTTTTTTTCTCCGAAACATTTATTTGTTTACCAGATTCAAACCAAATAATATTTAATTTAGTAAGAAAATGCATCTGCAAATAAATTCTTTAAATTTCAAAAAGCTCACAGCAGTTGTTTCAATTCAAAATCACTGCATACCCTTCACCGTATGAAAAAAAAAAAAAAAAAACTAGGCAAGAGTGCACTCCTAAAGCAGCAACTGCGCACTCGTGCCTACCAAGAAATTTAAAGTGACTTCTGCATTTCTCTTTCCTTTTAAATTTCGTAGTAGTGCTGCTATTTACCAATCACAGAAGAACCAAAAGTTTAAAAATGGATTATAAAAATGAAAATACATTAATAAATAGATTGTTGCATAAAATGAAAAAAAAAATTATTTAAGGTTGGGTTTCAGTGGGAAACCAAAAAACGTTAAAAGGTTAAAGGGTTTATTTAAGTGTAAGAAAATTAATAAAGACGCAGCTCTTTATTGTTAACTTTGTTACCCAGTTGAATAAAGATTTCGAGTTCTGTTGATTTAATCCCGTTACACGGAAAAGGTAAACATTTTGAAAGCAGTGAAGTAGTTAAAACGGAATTTAACACTGTATAAAAATCAAAATATTAATAATAATAATAATTTTATAATAGAATTAACAAATACTAAATAACTTCGAGTGTATTTATATTTTTTATCCGTTTTCTCTTGTTTTATTTATTTACTTATTTTTCTTTCTTTTTTAAATTCGCTTTCAATAAACTAAAAGAAAAGTAGTATTGTCATTTGACATAATGTGTAAATCTGTTGTAATAACAACGTTGATAATAAACGGTTATTTATTGTACATTTCACATGCATTTTTTAAAGAAAGGTTAGAAATAAATTTATTTCTGAACCTTCGAGGTATTAAGGATTATTTTAGAGGAGAGCCATTTATAAGACAAAATAAATTATGTAATAAAGGTGATGATTAGTGTTCGAAATTTTTTTTTAATTTATTTAAAAGTGTTCCAGTTTAACTGTTTCATAAGATATTTTACAATTAAAATTATTATTATAACATAATATTACACAAGATCAAAATAACACATATATAAAATAACTTTTTTCAAAATAACTTGTATATAAGTTCCCCAAGAACTTATATCAAAAGAACTTTTTAAAAATTCGGTAAATAAAAGTTCTTAGAAAAACCATTTTTATAAAAGTTCTAAAAACAGAAGTTCCTATTACAGCATATTTATGACCATAATTTTTCTCGTTTAAGTTCACAAACTAGTGGCTCATGTCTTCAGATGTAATTATCGGAAAGAAACCTCTAAACGCAATGGTTTTAGTGACATATTCTCCTAGCATTCAATTCATAAAATAAAATTACCCAAATAAAGATGCAAGCTAGCTTTATTCTTTTTTTAAAACCTTTTTATTTACTACTCCGATTCAAAAAATTAGAATAATGTAAAAAAGAATGAGTTTGATGTTGCTAACGCGTCAATTTGCATACTGCGTCCAGGAAAAAATATATTAAAAGTATCTAATTATCTTCAGAGCATTTATAAATATAACATAAATATTTATTTTTATCTGATATATTAATAATTAACTATTTAAAAAATATTAGAATAATTCAAAGAAATAGAATACCTCGATAGCATGGTTCAAAAAATTAGAATATTCAAATTTTTCTTATAAGTTGAGAGAACGGCTGCGGGATTAACATCTGTGGGACTATAAAATGTGCTCCGTTGAAAATGAAAAGTCGTTTGGCATTTGATTGTAGCGTAGTATTTGCTTAATATGGGACGAAAGAGCGATTTATCTGAGGCTGTGAAATATCGTATTGTGTACTTGCACGAAATAGGAAAAACACAACTTTTTATAGCAAAAGAAGTGAAATCCTCTCAAGCAAGTGTGAGTAGAGTTTTGAGAGAATATTCTAATAATAAGTGTTTTCAAAATAAACACTTTAAAAGTGGTCGAAAGCCAGTAACTTCAAGAAGAGATGAAAGGCAATTGAAAAAGATTGTGAAGAAACATCGTTTTCGGAGTGTGAGATATGTGCATAGAAAATGGAAAGAAATGGGTATAAATGTCTCCAAATCTACAACACTACGACGACTTCGCAAATTAGGTTTTAGATCACGTGTGCCTAAGATAAAGCCATTCTTATCATCTAAGCAAAGGGCTGCTAGAGTTAAATGGTGTAAACAAAGGCTATTTTGGGATCACGACGATTGGAAAAAGATACTTTTCAGCGATGAAAGTGTGTTTTGTGTGTCTCACGGAAATCAAGGTATACGTGTCTGGAGACTCAAACATGAAGCTTATAAGGAAGAATGTTTAAAACGTTCGTTTAAATTTGCGACCTCTGTTATGGTATGGGGCTGCATTACTGCTGAAGGCCCAGGCAGGTTGTGTATTGTTTCCACAACAGTCAATTAAGAAGTCTATCAAGAAATTCTTGAACATTTCATGATTACTTCAGCTGAGGATTTATGTGATGACGATTTCTTGTTTCAGCAAGATTCAGCTTCTCCCCACACTTCCAAATCAACAACTAAATGGCTCAAAGAGAAGGACATACCTGTACTCCCTTGGCCTGCAAACTCACCCGATCTAAATCCTATCGAGAATTTGTGGGGAATTATGAAGAAACGACTTCAAGAAGTTGCGCCTAGAGACAAAAAAGAAGTTATTTCTAGTATAAAGAGCATATGGGCGAATTTGGATAAAAAGATTGTGAACCTTTAGTTAAAAACATGCCAAAACGTTTAAGAGCTGTCATTAAAGCTAAGGGTGATGCAACAAAGTACTGATTAGCAAGTAAAAATACTTAGAGTTTAAATTATGTTCAATATATTTTCATTATTCTAATTTTCTGAACCATGTTAGAAAGTATTCTAATATTTTAAATTTTTTGTTGTTAGCTGATTTAAATATATTTTCTATTTCATTGTAATGTGTTTACATTTTCATAATCTGCTAAATATGCAGATTCATATTATAGTACTTTATATTTGATATTGTTGATTATTTATTTGATAAATTCGATTTTCATTTCCCTTGACCATATTTCTTTTCATTATTCTAATTTTTTGAATCGGAGTAGTATAATTTATTATTTTTTAAATGCCTTTGTTAGTTCTCCTAATGTGCCGAACTTTGTTGTAAAACTCTCAAGACGTATGACACTATAAAGAGAGTTATCTTAATTTTACTATTTAAAAATTAATATAAAATACATATAGTAACAACAAAATAATTAACTACAGTTACTGGTTTTATTAGACAAATCTTCACTTCAGTTATTCCCTTATTATATTTCGCATTGCGATTAAACGGATGGGGGCAGGTATTAATCTCCTGGTTCTAGATACAAGATTCGCTAAAAGCAGTGCAGTTTCACATACTAACGGATACTTTTATTCATATATTCATATAAATGCTAAACTTAATGCCACATGCTTCACTTAGCTTGTAGTAATTTCTCCCCTTTTTTCTTTGAAAAGAAGGAGCGAAGATCATTATCGTGATGATGTATTAGAATACATCAATACTTACGTTCTTTAGACAAAACGTATCAAAGGAATTGAAAAATGCACACTTAAAAGTTTTAAAACTGATAGATAAATAGGCCCATTGTTTCACTGCAGAACTAACAATAACTACTGTTATAAATTTATAGCATTTACTACACAACACTACAACTTTGGTTATCCGCAAACCATATACTTGGATGTCAAATAAAATGTATTGTATGTAAATCACTCTATGTTAGCACATTTTGTGTCACGAAAAGAAAATGTTTCCACCCATCTGTTTTCTGATTAAAATTTATGTTATGGTATCTGTTGTCAAGTCTTACAGTAAACTTAAAGTGCAAAATGTTGCTTGCATTTCGCTACAGCCATGTATCTAAGTGTTCAATAAACTTTGATTGTATGATGAATTTGTATTGTGTAAAGATTAACTAATAGTAAAACAAAACAAATACACAAAGTTACAAATAACAAAACACAAACTTTTTTATCTTATAATCTACATTGTTTTAACCGTTTATCGACCGACGGTACTTTAAAGTATCGTTAGTTTAAAAAGTGTATAAAAAAGAATTTACGGGAGAAGTGTCAAAGATACTTTTAAGAAAATATACCTCACTTTAACCCTTTATCTACTGCATTATGATACAGACAAAAATTGTGTTTGAAACATATTTTTAGTTACTAAAGTGCATTATTTAAAGATATATATGTTAAAATTTATGCATATCACCTCATCATAATAATTAATGGGAATTTTGTGAGGTCGTACTTTAGTGTACCACTGGTACACAGAAGTCGAAAAAATTATTTCGACATGAAAAAAGTGTAGAGAAATATTTATTCTTTATGTTCCTCATATTATTTCTAAGATTAGTGAGATATTCTTGAAATGATATAGGAATTAATTATAACACACATGAAGATCGTGAAAAGTATCAAGCAAAAACAGCAAGTGCACTCCACAAAATCCCTTATGGAACAAAAATGGCTATATGTATCGTCTAATGCTTAGTAGTGAGGTTAAAGGGAGGTACGTCTGTTCCCTTGTTATAAATATCTTTGACATTTTTTCTATAAATTCGATTTTATACTCTTTTTAAAGTAATGCGTACTTTAAAGTACCGTTAGTAGATAAAGGGTTAATATAACTACAAGGCGCTATACACGTAGCCACTTTTGTTCCAGGAAGGGTTTTATAAGTTAACTCTCACTGTTTCTGGTTTGAATTTTCCGAAATCTTTACGAGTGTTATTATTAACTCCTATATTATTTCAAAAACCTTCCATCAATTTTAGAAAAAAATATAAAGAACATGTAATGTAAATATTTTTAAGATTCAAATATGTTTTTCGACCTCTCTGTACCAGTGGTACACTAAAGAACCACCTCACGGTATCCTCATTAATTACTGTGATGAGGTGATATCAATAATTTGGTTGCTTATATCATTAGAAAAAGAGTCTTAAGTAACTAAAAAAATATGTTTCAAATACTCTTTGGTCTGTTTCATAATACAGTAGAGAGAAAGTTGAAATGCCATTAATTTACAGCATTTTTTGCAGTAACACTCTCATTTATCTATTTATTTATTTATTTTTAAATCACTGACTTTATTTGTAAGTGAAACAAAACCATTTAATATAATGTGTAAATGTGTTCTAATAAGAACGTTGATATATGGTTATTAATGTAAGAAGAAAAAGATTGAAAATAGGCGTACATTTTATTTACATTTTTAAGGAAAGTTTAGAAAAAAAAAATTATTTCTGAATTTCCGAGATATTGAGGATTATTGTCGTGGAGACCCATTTATAAAGCAAAATAAATTACATCTTAAACATGATGATTAGGGTTCGAAAATATTTTTCAACTTACTTAAGAGTGTTCCAGTTTAACTGTTTCAAAAGAACTGTTAAAATTCAAGATATTTTTATAATATAAAATTCCACAAGATCAAAATAACGTATAGGTAAAATAACTTTTTTCAAAATAACTTATATATTAAGTTCCCCAAGAACTTTTAAATAAAAGTTCGGTAAATAAACGTTCTTGTCAAAACTTTTTTTATAAACGCTGTAAGAACAGAAGTTTCTAATAGAGCAATTTCATGACAAGTTCTCACGTTTAAGTTCACAAACTAGTGGCTTATGTCTTGACGTGTGATTATTGGAAAAAAAACCTCGAGAGACAATGGTTTCAGTGGCGTATTCTTCCAGTGTTCATTTCATGAAATAAATACCCAGATAAAGATGCAAGCTACCTTTATTTCTTTTTTTTATTTATAATTTATTATTTTTTAAATGCCTTTGTTAATTCTCCTAATGTACCAAACTTTGCTGTAAGACTCTCAAGACATGTTTCCCTGGATAAAAAGAATTATTTTAAATTTACAATTTAAAAATTGAAATAAAATAAATATATTAGCATCAAAATAATTAACTTCAGCACATGGCTTTATTAGCAAAATCTTAACTTCAGTTATTCATTTACTGCATTTTGCTTCGGAATTGAATGGAGCAGGGAGGGATCTCTGACTTTTGAGATGAGATTCGCTAAAAGCAGTACTGTTTCATACACTAACACCTTTCTTAACAAATATACACATTCATACAGAAATAAAACTTAATGCCACATATACTTCACTCAGCGGGAAATAATTTCTCCCCTTCTTTCCACGAAAAGGGAAAACGAAGTATATTATCGTGATGACGTATTAGAATATATCAATACATATACTAAGGCTCCTGTATATACGAGCTGGCGCATCAGGCATTTTGTTGCCTTAGGGCTGCCACGTGTACCCAGCACGTTTCTCTGATAAACAAACGCCAACCTTTTTTCCTTTTTTTGTCGTCTTACGTTACTTTAAAGTAACTTATTTTATTATATTTCATAATTTTAGCTAAGTAAACTATGATATGGAAGTTTGTTTAGCGATAAACTGCTATAATCATTCAAGAAGTGAATATAAAGTGTTCGCAGATTGTGTATTTGAGTTTTGGCGACATTTTGTAAAAGAAACAGAAACCGTCCTAACAATACATCTTACCCCAGTACATCCATACGATATCCTCAGAATAAAATGACATCCTGGGAATATATTCTGAAAAAAAATGATTTTTTAGGAATATTATTGTTGCTTATTGCTCTTATTTTGACCGGATTAGCTTCAGATCAAGATTTCTTAAAATCATAACTTAAAATCATAGAAGCGATAACGACGCCAAGCGGGAATTCTGTCCTCTTCTGAGGCAAAAAAATGGCGGTGATGCGCCGCCTATTATTTCATTTAGGGGCTCTAATACATACGTTCTGTAGATAGAATATATCAAATGAATTGAGAAATACGAATTTTCAAGTTTTAAAACTGGTGAATAAATATGTCCATTATTTCGCTGCAGAACTAACAATAACTACCTTTATAAATTTATAGCATTTACTGCACATCTCTACTACTTTGGTCAGCCACAAGCTACGTACTTTGATGTCAAATTAAATGTATTGCATGTAAATCATTATATGTCAACATATTTTGTGTCACGAAAAGAAAATGCTTCCACCCATCTATTTTCTGACTAAATTATAGATCATGGTACCTGTTGTTAAGTCATAAAGTAACCTTCGTGTGCAAAATGTTGCTTGCTGAAGTGTTTCGCTACAGCCCTGTATCAGGATCTTCAATGAACTTTGATTGCATGACGAATTTGTAATATGTAAAGTTTTAGTAATACTAAAATAAAAGATATACACAAATTTACGAATAACAAAATACATTTATCTTTTTTTTTTTTTTTTTCCCCTATTGAAATCTGCATTGTTTTAACCCTTATCGACCAACAGTACTTTAATGCGCCATTAATTTAAAAAGCGTGTAAAAATGAATTTATGGAAGAAGTGTGAAATGCATTTATAAGAATAGATCCCATATACATCACTCTAATCTCACAGCATGGCACTCGACGCTACATGTAGCCGGTTTTAATTTATAGGATGTTTTCGATGTTACAGTCAAAAAATGTTTTTATTTAAGTTAAATTTATTTAAACAAATTTAGTACTTAGAACTGATTTTTTTTTTTTTTTTATCTAATCAGTGTAATAAAATGTTTATGATAGGAAAATTGTATATTTTCAATATTCATGTATTATATGCTATGCTGAAAATCGGGCGTTAATGTTGAGTGAAAAAATAATTTCATCAATTTGAATTCCTTCTAAACCAGAGCATCTTAAACGGTTTTTCAAGAACACACAAAGTGTGTTCCGATGATTGATTGGTATTTCTTAATATATAAACTGTTATGTTCTTTTTATCTTATTATGCAATAAAACAGGTATATAATGTTTTATTTGAAGCTAAAACACGAAAATCACAAATAAATTTCAAGTTAATTCAAATTTTTCGCAGTTAACAAACGCTATTAATATACGATCGTTAGATTTCATTTTACACATTTGTAAATAAATGTATGTGACAAAATTGTGGTTATAAATGTGTTCATTTAAAGTAATCTTACTTGAATTATTTTTGTGGGAAGAGCAGAGAAGAGATTTTTTTTTTTAGAGACTATAAAAATAACAGTTTTGTTTCGAATTTCTTTATTTCACCAACAAACGATAAATAGCCAAGAAAAGGACATTTAAATTATTTTTTTTACAGACCACGTGTACAGATTCTGCCGAACTCCTTTTTTTATGAACATACTTTAAGGGGAGAGTCTTCGGTAGCTTTTTCAAAAATTTCTGGACATGCGCATACGGAGACTTCCCTTGTTAGAAACACGGTGGTATTATACACAGTTTGGCGACAGACAGTCCTCCCCCCCCCCCCCCCAAAAAAAAATATATATATATATATTCTACCAGTATATTTATTTAATAATTTTTTTGTTTTATTAACCTTGCAAACTTACTAATAAAATTCCGAAAGGTAAATACAGATGGAAAAATTTGGGAAATAAGTTGGCCTATTGTCACCCTGATACTAATTTTTATTCGAACTAATAAGATTCATCCCGGATTTTTTTTTTTTTTATTTAAATTTTAATTTTAAAACATAGCACAAATAATAATGATAATAAATAATAATTAAAAAAAAAAAAAAAAAAAAAAAAGAAAGGGAAAAAAAAAAAAAAAAAAAATTCATTAAAAATTTTCGTCGTATAATCCGCATATAAGATATGTCATTCCTGGACAAGAAATTTTGTATAACAGAAAAATCTATATTATTTCGAAGAAACAGCACATACATATGCAACTTAATTTCTAATTTAAAATCTCTGGTACAAAACTGATATATCTTACCTGCGGATTACACGCCGAAAATTGCGGTATTTCTTTTCTTTTAACTTTCCTTGTAGTTTCTTTAGGCTGTCGATTTAAATAAGCGTAATTACCTTGTGTCTCGAAGGCTTAAAATGTGCTACAAAAAACCGCTGATAACAAACAATTTTAA
Source organism: Salticus scenicus (assembly GCA_963930645.1). Lineage (NCBI taxonomy): Eukaryota > Metazoa > Arthropoda > Arachnida > Araneae > Salticidae > Salticus > Salticus scenicus. Next base: position 30,044,623 of record OZ005662.1, read on the forward strand.
AATTTAAAGTTTTGTTTATATCTTTTTTAGAGCTTAGTGGTATGAAAAACATATTACATACTCAAGTTTTAACCTGAGTCATTACAAACTGGTATTTTTTTTTTTTTTTTTTTTGCTGCTAAAAATATCATTTATATTTAAATACTTCTATTTAAGAAACATATTAAATATTATGTACTGTATTAAACCTCTCTGCACGTAGTCTCAAGTGACGTTTCTACTTAAAAAATTATCTTATTGTCTACAAAAATAAACTTATTGGCTACTCTAGCGTCATCATTTTAAGTTACAATTTTTTGTCTCGCACGATTTGGAGAGAGATTTCTTGCTTTACAAAAGTCAGCGCCAAATCTTTTGAAGGGTGTCTATTTGAGTTACAAAAATCCGGTTCAAATGCTTAGAGGGGTAAAAAAGTTATCATTTTAAGCTTTAGTGGCATTGTTTTGACTAGTAAATCTAACACTCATATAAAGCATTAAAAAAAAATCTTAAAAAAAAAAAAAAAATAAAAATAAAAATAAAAATAGTGTGTGACTCCACTCGACTTTCCGAACATTGAGTAATTAACGGTTTTGTAGATTAAGTAAAGTAAGAGGAGTTAAATAAACATAAGAGAAAATTATAATTGGGTGTTTGGGTATTTTTCTTTATACAGTACACGATGCTTAATTTAGCGCTATTTTACCAAACACGTAGATCATAATGATAAGAATAATTCATTGTGTCCCTGTAAAAACCTACAAATGCTAGATTCACCAAAATGCTTTTTGTTAGTGCAACAGTGACTTATAATATTTATATAAATTTTCAGCTCCATCGGATAAGGCATTTAGACGCTATCGCACTTTAAAGTTTGAACCCATATGCCACAATTATAAAGAAATTTGCATTTTGTCCTTGTAAAAAGAACCATAAGTGCTAGATTCTTTAAAGTTCATAAAGTTCGTGTGACGGTGACGTATAACATGTATCTAAATTTTCAGTTAATTTGAATAAGGAGTTTAGTCGCTGTCGCACTTTAAAAAATTTAAGCCTAAATGAACAATTTTTAATTGTGTCCCCGTAAAACTCGTTAAGTGCTAGAGTCACCAAAATCCATACAATTTGAGTGATGGTGACCTATATAAATTTTCCACTCAAACGGATAAGGCATTTAAATGCTATCGCAATTTAAATAATTTCGCCCCATAGGCCATAATGATACAGAATTATTTGTTGTATCCCTTTAAAAAAACTAGAAGTGCTAGATTCACCAAAACCTATATAGATCGTGAAATTGTGACCTATAATATGTGTATAATTTTTTTGTTCAACTGAATAAGGCATTTAGATGCTATCGCACTTTTTAAAATTTGGTCCCATAGGCCATAATGATAAAGAATTTTTCTTTGTGTCCTTGTAAAAAAAACTATAAGTACCAGATTCTCCCAAATCTATACAAATTGAGTAACTGTGGTCTATAATATGTGCATAAATTTTTTGCTCAATTGAATAAGGTGTTTAGATGCTATCGCACTTTTAAGATTTTGATCCCATGGACCATAATGATAAAGAATTTTTCTTTGTGTCCCTGTAAAAAACTATAAGTGTCAGATTCACCAAAATCAATAGGGTTCGTGCTATGGTGACTTGCAACAGGCATACCAACTTATAGCTCATTCGAACAAAACGTTTAGACGCTAGCGTGTTCACTCACATACATACCCACACATACATACCCACACATATATGCACACACACATACATACATCATTGTAAAAATAGTGAAGACGGACTCAGGGGACCCCCAAACGTATAGAAACACCAAAATCTCGAATTCGGATTTTTGACATGATTACAATACTTTCCTTACCTATGTATGTTCGGAAAGTAAAAATTGATAGAAATATTTTTTTGAAATGCCAATTTTTGAGATCTAGAACTGGCCTACCTAATCAGGATGACTGTTAATTTTCTTATAATAAAAACGTAATGCATGAGAAAGGATATTTAAAATGTATTTATGTAACAATTTTCAAGAAAATCGTTAGAGCCGTTTTCAAGGTACCAACTTTTGCCAAAACTTGGCATACTGAATTATTGACCGGAAAACAATAATTACATACAAAAGGATATTTAAAAAGAAGTTAATATGGAGAGTTCGAATAAAATCCGTACACCTATTTTTAAAGGAACGCACTAGACCTGAAATTGAGCTATTTATAAAGGGCGTCTGTCAATTTTCCTGAACTAATCAGCTATATCATTTGAAAGAACATGTAATAGAGTGTTTATATAGCAACTTTGAAGAAAATCGCTAGAGCCGTTTTTGAGATATGGACTTACGGTCCCACTTCCGATTTTCCAATTTTTACCAAAATTTGGAAAATGCATCTGTACACCAGACCTGTCTCATTTCTGAAGTTTCGTAGTTCTATCTTTGTTAGTTTTGGAGATGTGATAGCCAGGTAGAAATACCGACAAATCGGAAGCATAGATACTTTTCAACTTGTTAGTTAAGAAGTAATAAAAATTAATCGTTGTTGGGATACAAAAGCAGTAAACACATCCTCTCCCCATTAGATCGAATTGTGATGGCATGTTTCCGGACCACCTATATTCCCAGAACGTCACCAACAGTTCACATCGCATCTCTGGTTAGAGATTTAGTATATTCCACCACAACCTAAAAATTCAGGTATCGCTGAGAATCGATTTTTTGATTTTTACTTACTGCTATATTCATAAGACGGTAGTATTTGATTCGTAAAAATTTTCAAGTAATGATCCGATATACATGTTTTGAGAAGACCTGAACACGATCTGATAATTTTAAGAAAATATTTAAGTGTCTGTGTATGTGTACAGTGCAGCCACGTTTCTTAAAACTACCAGCGACGACGCGTCCAAAATTTTGGAGGGATGCCAGCTTGGCCAGCAGGTTGTGATTTGGAAAACATCCAATAATTCACGCTCTGTTATTCATATTCTATGAGTCGGATGACTGTCACTCCTATTTTAACAGTGGACTCGCTGAATTAGCGATTGCGCAGAGGCTTCCATGGTTTCATGAAATGTGGTCGAAGAACATGTATGTGAGTATGTGTACCTATGTATGCAAAACTTTTGTGGGCGATCTAGATTAAGAAACTATGCGCAAAATTCCATGAAACTTTATATTTAGTTGCATCTTGACATAAATTATTGCCTTTCAACTTCGATACATTTCGACCGAAAGATGGCGGTAGGATGCTGAAATTTCTCTCATTCATGGAAAAGCTATATCGCAGCTTGTATACTGTATGAATCCATAAAATTTGATGTGTAAGATTGCTATTATGCAAAAAGGCTGTATTTCAGTTTCGACTGTATACATGTACACCAAATTTCATTTATGTATATATAAAAGAGTAAACTGGCCGATTCACTGACTTAACACGGCTGTGGCAATTTTATGGAGATAGAGTCACAAATTTTGGTGTGCAGGTTGGTTTTGGGACCATGACCGCCCTTACTAAGACGAAAACACGTTTGCGGGCACAACTCGGCCCCAGATTACTTCACGGTGGAGGAATTGCACATAGGGAGTGTAGAATTAAGTACCCCCCCCCAAAAAAAAAAAAAAAAAAAAAAAATACATAAAATAATAATAATCAGGATTTTTTTTTTTTTAAGAGTGGTTGGGAGAAAATCGATTTTCAGAGGAAATTTTATAAAATTCAGATTTTTGAGTTGAACTCTACTAAAAATGATGCAAAAATGATCCCAAAGAAGGCGGGGACAGAGAGAGTAACATTTCTAAGAGTAACATTGCTGTGCACCCAATACAATTATAAAGCGATTTTTTTTAAATCCCCCCCCCCCCTTGAGACGAGCGGTGGAAAAAAACACGTTTACAAGCTTAACTTTGCTCGAAATTACCTCAGGATGGTGAGTTTTGACGTGTGATTGTTGATTAAGTATAACCAACATAAAGCTTGATAGAATTTTGTGAAATTTCGAACTTTATTTTGGGGGTAAGGGGTAAAGTAACTATTTTTTTTTTTTTTTTTTTTTTTTTTTTTTTTTTGCAAAACAGGTAAAGCGATGCACAAGGCAGGGGGAAATTTAACTGGGATTTTGGACGATTCTAAAGATTTTTTTTTTTTTTTTTTTTGAGATTTTTATATTAATTATGTTGTTGAATTTTGAGAATTTATTTAAATATAGTGACCAGCGAAGCGGGCAAAGCCTGCTAGTGTGATGTATTTTCATATTTGACTTTATATAAAACTGTGGTGACTTAGCACTTTACCATTCACTGATTTCGCCTTTAAATCAAACATTTTACATTTTTTAAGCAAGTTTATTCAACACTTTTTCGATATTTTAATCGATTTTTAAATTTTTCGTTTTTTTCTGTTTGGTAGATAGCAGCACTACTCCGAAATTTAACGAGTGATGATTCAGAAGAAGCGAAACACAGAAGCCACTAGATTTAAATTTCATATTAGACGTGAGTGTGTAGTTTCATAATTTAGTGAGGCACTCGTGCCAGATTTTTTCACCTGTTGAAGGACCGTGCTATTATTTTGATCTGAAACAACTGTTACTAGATTTTCACAATTTATCATGTTTACTTATGTTATCATGTTTGTTTGATTAATTATTATTTGAATTTAATCAGGATAAAGAAATACGTTTCAAAGCCCAAAATTTAAAATGTTATTATTATATATTTTTGGTCAGCTATGCGTGTAATGTAACAGCCATATTTGAAATTAGTCTGGTAATTTTTAAATGACAGTATGGAGTGAACGGTTAAAAGGTTAATGCGGAAACACATAACAGATAGGCGGTGCTACTAACTGTCCATGAAGGTTCGATTGCATTTTCGAGATTTTACTCAGTTTAGCAATACATACCACAGGTTGCAAAATCATACTTTTCATCCCCACCCCCCCTCCCGCTGCTTCTTATGTGTTCTGGTACGCTGAACTCAGAAATGCTTGTCTTTTCTTCCTGTCAGACAAAAGTTTTTCACAAAGTAAGGATGAAAATCGGAAGACTCCACGCAGGAACTATGGCATAATAGAAACTCATTATGTATAAAACAGGCTATTATTTACACGTACACATCTTTTTACTTTATTCTATCTATCTATATATATAAATGAATGTTTGTCTGTATGTTATTTATAAAATCGTAAACGGCTTGACCGATTTCGATCATTCTTTTTTTGTTTTTTTCCTTATAGGTCAGGGATGGTTTAGGAAAAAAAAAATTGAAAAAATCTTCAAAATTAATTAAAATATGAAAATAATAAACTTATTGACTTATATTGACTTAATATAAGCCATTTAAATTTTTAATTGTTGCCAAAAAATGTTTACGAGATGTATTTATTTATTGTTTTCAGCATAAAATGAAATATGCTTTCACGCGAAAAATAAGAAATTACTAAATTTTAAATTGGTCGATGAGAAAATGACGCTTTATAATTTTAAAATAAAATAGTAATATTACAAATCTAACATATTTCTTCTGAATTTTATTTCACAGCATTTTTTTATATACCTCAACTTCAGATTTCTTTTTTTTTTTTTTTTTTTTTTTGTAGTATGGCGGATGAAACACGCTTGGCATAAACGCTAATTCAGCAATATATTAAAGGTATTTTCTTATTGATAATTCTTGACAATTTTTTATAATTTTGATGCTGAAGTAGATCGGACATTTTTCGCCAAGGAAAAGATAGAAAGAAATACGCAAGCGAAGAGATGACGTCACTGGTCGTTCGTGGATGCAAGAAAAATATTTCCTGTGTTAAACGCCCATTGGATTTTTTGTAAAAAATTATTAAAAATCGAGGAAAAATATTTCCCGAATTTAATCCCCGTATTTAGGTATAGATATGTATAGTTATCATGTCCATGCATTATATTAAGTTATTTTTGTAGTAAAATTGACAAAATTTGAATTTTTAATTTCAAAACTCTAGAAAAAAAGAAAAAAAAATGCCAAACTTCCATATTCGATTGAAAACACAAACATTTCATTTCAAAGGATGATATTTACACAATATCCAACTAATATACTGATTGAAAGGGAAATGATAAATATTCTATCATAATTTGAAATCAAATTTGTTTTCAAATGTCTAAATAAAGTATGTAATATAAGATACTAATATGTTATAACGGAATAGATTTGATATCGGTCATCCTTGGTAGAAAAATAAAATATCGCCAAATTATTTGGCGAACATAATTTAATTCCTTTCAAAAATCATGGTTATTTTAACAACTTATTTTAAGACAGCTATAGTATTTATTGAAATTTTATTTTTCCGACTGAGTGAAAATAATGCCTGGACCGGGATTATTTTCACTCAGTCCTATATGAAAGTACCTATAGTATCAGTACCTATAGTATTTCCCCTCAGCTGAATTTGGCGATTTTTCTTTGGCGCTGATTTGAACGATAACGATGTCGTTCTGGATTGTTTGCGATATAATATGGCAGCCTGCATGCTATTTATTTTGGATTTATGATTTATGATTTATAATTTAGCTTACGATTTTATCATTTATGCTATATGATTTATGATTTTTAGATTTATGATTTAGCCATAATCGCCAACGAAAAATCGCCAAATCTAGCTGAAGGGAAATACTATAGTTGTTCCATGAATAATATGAAACAATATTTTGTACAATGCATTATTTTCACTCAGTCCTATATGAAAGTACATATAGTATCAGTACCTATAGTATTTCCCCTCAGCTGAATTTGGCGATTTTTCTTTGGCGCTGATTTGAACGATAACGATGTCGTTCTGGATTGTTTGCGATATAATATGGCAGCCTGCATGCTATTTATTTTGGATTTATGATTTATGATTTATAATTTAGCTTACGATTTTATCATTTATGCTATATGATTTATGATTTTTAGATTTATGATTTAGCCATAATCGCCAACGAAAAATCGCCAAATCTAGCTGAAGGGAAATACTATAGTTGTTCCATGAATAATATGAAACAATATTTTGTACAATGCATATTACGAAAATATACATCTGGCATGTATATTTTCGTATTACGTTTTTGATCACCAAATACAATAAGCGCCAAGAACGACAGAATTTAAAATTAAAATTTTGTCAATTTGACAGCAAAATAACTCAATCTAACACACGCACATGATAACTAAAACATATATGTACCCAAATATGGGGATTAAAATCGGGAAATAATTTTCTTCGATTTTTAATCATTTTTTACAAAAAATCTAATGGGCGATTAACATAGGAAATCATTTCTTGCATCCACGGACGGTCAGTGACGTCACACTTCGCTTGCGTAGGAACAATAATCGCATAAATTATATTTTGGTCTAAAACGGCAACAAAAATTTAAAAGTCGCCAAGGGCATTAAGGCTGTACCATGATCAAGTTTACATATTAATTTATTTATTTTTCTATATACCAACTACTATTAACTAAGCTTGAAGTATATATAACCACAAAATAATAATAATTGTCTCATGCGATAGAAGTAGCCGATCATAGCATATTGTAATGTTATATTTGGCTTGAAATTGCTGTCATTCTATGGTTGATCGATTAAATCAAATAAATATAGAGAATAACTTGAAAGCAAATATTATGTACATCACGTATAATGCTGCTCATATATAACTAGGATTCAAATATAAAGGGCTACTTCAAAATTTTCGATACTGTCCGTATCGAAATTGTCATATATGATAAGCACCTAAATGGAAGGCCACGGGTAAGAGCAATAGGGACAGGTATTTCAGAATGCGAGGACGAACAAGGCGCTGCCGAAGGTAGCGGGAACCCAAAGCGAACTTTTGAGCGATTTTAGTATTATTATTATTATTTTTTTTTTTCATAAAACTATATAGAAAAGAGTTTCCTTTAAATATAGTGACCAGCGAAGCGGGCAAAGCCTGCTAGTATGTAATATAGAGAAAGTATTCGATTCGTGAAAATTTTCTACCTCCGTTTTTTGATGGATTTATACGTTTTGGGATGTCCTGAACACGAATTGATACTTTTTACAAAATGTCTGTCTGTGTGTATCACGTTTTTTGTGGACACTGTATCTCACGAACCAGTGAATGAAATTTAATCAAACTTGGTATTTTGTTGCACCCTGACATAAACTGGTACTGATTAGATTTGGGTATCAATCGCTCAACAGGTGGCGCTGTGATCGCATTTTTTGTAAACTTTTAACATGGCAGTATAGGACAAAATTTCGTATAAATGTGCATAATGAGAGTTCTTTAAAACTTGTGATTGTAAAATTAATATAAATTTTTGGTAATGGTAGTAGTTAACTAGGAAAAAAAATTGTGCATGTGGGGGCATCCTTCCCCCCCCCCCCTGGGGAGGAAGTACGCCCCCGGAGGGGAGGGGGAGTAAATTTTCAAGATGGGTATCTTTTGAAAGGTCTCGTCAATACCTTTAAAACGAATGGTTGAACTATAAATTTGTCATAATTTAAAACAAAGGTATCGATTTTTTTTACTTTTGACCAAAAAAAAAAACTTAGAAAAAAAATCTTATTTTATTTATTTATTTATTTATTTATTTTATTTATTTATTTATTTATTTATTTTGTTACTGAGTGAATTTGCATAGGAAAATATAGAAGAAAGTTTTGTGGTGGCCACAACATACTAGTTAATGTTTGTGTTTCTTTTCAGCGCGTTTCCCCTTGAGGACACTCTTTAAGCTAAGTGGCCAGATTTCCTCTATTTTACTTTCTGTAAGACGTTTCTCTAAGTTTTAAAAATTGTTACAAGAAAATTATTTATCATAATTATTAGCTTTTATGTCCCCATTCACAAAGAATATATAAAACTATCTTCCTAACTGGGGAATTGTAATAACTATTAACGTTTTAATTTATAAAGGTACTCTAATCTGGTCATCACACTCTAAGCAGTATCCAACAATAACTTGCTAACATGTTAACAAACCATCGGCCCTGATGCCTCCTTTCCATTTCTTTGATGTCTTGGTCAGAGCTTGATTAACATAAAGGCTCGCGGGACAGATGCCCTGCGCCCTGAGTAGCAGGGGGTTCTGAAACTGAAACGGATAATGCCATTTTGTCTTTTTTACTCGTATAATCTGCAAAAAGGGGTATCATAAAATGAAAAATTCTGTTATTTAGTCCCGTATGCAAGTATATCCGCGATTGTAATGAAATGCTCGCCCTCTGGTGGGCTAAGGTGAAATTATCACACCACTGCATATCATCATATTATGCAATCGATTTTCCATGATGTAATGGCGGAGAAAGCCACGTGTATAAATACACGTGGTTATTATATTTACTAACAACTGCAGTTCAGAGAGCGCCATCTATCGATCATTACAAACGCGGATATGTACCTTTGCTGATTGGTTTGCAGTGCGAGGGGAAAGGGGGGGGGGATCACGGAAATATGTGTGCCTCGGGCCTGACATGAAGTGTCTTGGTGAAATCCCTTTCCTTGTTCTTCACTTAGATCCGTCTAGATTTTCCGTGAAATAATTAAGATGGGAATTTAGAATGTGGAGTTTTATGCTCATTTCTGTCAAAAAATCCCATTTTCTGTCAAAAGTGTATGTGATGAAAAAATTTGAATATTTTTTCCTTAATCAGTATCCAAAAATACATCAGAAAAATTCATCACATTGAAGAAATTTTTTTTTATCGCAGACCTTTGTGATATATTAGAAGGGTATAGAAGTAAATTTTTGGCGATTCCCCGACCCAAAATATATTAATTTCTTTTCTTTTCTTTTTAATGTACTTTAACCCTTTTAACGTTCACTACTTGATTTATTTTAAAAATTACTAAACTAAATTTAAATATTGCTTTTAGACACATACCTGGATCATAAATATTTAAAAAATAAAAAATTAGCACTGTTCCCTTTAGAGAAATTTTTGGTTTGAAACATCTATAAGTTAACCTTATTAAATTCAAATAATATTTAATTTAATAAATAAAACACTTTGTAAGTAAACATTATTGACTACTAAAACTCGTAAAAGTTGTTTCAGGTGAAAGTAATAGTTCAGCTCTTAATTAAATGAAAAAAACTAGACATGCGATTGCATCATCAAACCAGCAATGCGCACTCGCGCACACTAAGAAATTGCAAGTTATTTATGCATTTAGATTCTTTTGAAGCATTATTTGTTAAATTTTGGAATAGTGTTGCTATCCACCAAACAGAAAAGGAACAGAAGTTTAAAACCTGATTAAAACAAGGGGGAAATGTTAAAAAAAACTGCTGCATAAAAATTGTTAAATTATGTTAAATGTTTGGTTTCGCAGCGAAACCATTGAACGTTAAAGGGTTAAGAGAGGAATACTCAGATCAGCAGAATTGGGTCACCTTTCATGGAGTATACGTCATGTATATGTCGCGGCATGTCAATATATACAAAAGGTTAAGAACAACAGACAATGTCGCAAGGATTCAGAATTCTAAATTAAGCGAGAAATAATATGTATAACTCTTTACGAAAGAACATCCATTTCTAAAGCTTTATGTCAATAAGCCTGTTTCAACAATATCCGTATTTATCATTTCCGACACTTTGGAATGTGTTGAAAGAGCGATATAGTTTTGTTTTTTAAATAATATAGAATAGCGTGAGCAGGAAAATTAAATATGTTTTTCATTTTATTAGGCTGAAGGAAAAATACTATATTTGCTTTGTGTGATACTTAGTATTTCATCATCTCCACAAACTTTTTCATTCTTTTTTGTTTAAATAATCTATTCCGGAAATATAAACAAACTGATTTCTCCATAATCAAACTTAACCTTGATGTATTCTGAATCACGCGTGCGCTAAAAGTATTATAGACTTGATAATGATATTAATGACTCTTTCTCTCTAAATAAGCATTTACAAACTGTAATTTACTTAAAAGAACTATTAATATTAAGCTTTATGTTTAAGCGAAATCATATTATTATAAATGTTAACATCTAAATTACTGTTTGATTTCATTCAACAATATTCTTAAATATTATTTGATTTCATTCAACGGCATGAAATTTTAAAAACTTGTTAGTTAGGCCAGAGCCTCCTTAAGTAGATGCCTTCCACGCGCGGCGAATCCCAATGTTAAATTAGGCAACATTTAAAAAACAAAACTAACGCTAGGTGACAGCACCTACGCAGAGCAACAATTTTCTTCTGCTTCATAGATAAGTTATATTTTTCATCTAAAAATCTAGCTATTAATTTTAATTTAAAGTCCAAAATTGTAAATTTTTTGTCTTTTAATTTGAAAAAATGATGTGAAAGTGCTTTATCGTAAATATTTTCAATAAAATATTCAAATATTTATGTTTAAAAAAGTATAGGGTTTAATTTTCTTCGAAAGTGGACAAGACCTATTTTAGCTTTTCAACTAATTGAATTACAACGTATCAAATAAATAACACCTTTTTTTTTTTTTTTTTTTTTTTTTTATATATACATTATTGATTAAAAAACGAAATTTAAAATTAAATAAGCAAAAACATGGCATGTCTATCACGCGATTAAATTATTTTTTATATATTTATTCAATAAAAATTTCAATTTCTTTTAAATTTAGATATCAGATGAAAGTTTCGTTTATATAAATTAAAATCTCTGAACTTTAAATGAGTTTCAGTTTAGAATGAATAATTTATAATGATAAATTATTAAAATCATGTCTTTTTTTTTTTTTTTTTTTGGTCATGCCCTTTACGTTACATTTTTACCTTATTAGGTGTGAATTATTTTTCTTAAATCGAAAATTTTATTTTATTTATAAGAAAAATAGACCAGCACATTAAGGAGATAAGTTAACATTCAGTAATAAAAATTGGAGAAGAAAACAATCTGTTGTCTAGTCCGTCACAAAAATAAATAAATAAATAAATAACCATTAAGATTTATATTTTTAAAATTAAGGATTTCTTGAGTATAAATTTTCTCTCGCACCAAGTTTTTTTTTTTTTTTTTTTTTTTTTTTTTTGTATTCAAGATTTTATTAGCTCTACCAGTTCCGAGAGGGTATGCTTTCAAAACTGATAGACGTTTTCGAAATAAAGTTGTGTTACATTTACATGTTTTGAGGTCTCCTGAAACGAAAAATAATGTTTTTAGCGGTTGGTCTGTGTGCGTCGGTTTGTCTATCTCGGATATACTTGGAAAATGCTAAAAGTGTATTTCATTTTGTGTTAGGTGTTTTTCATATAAGACTAAATTTAAATGCACAATATGATGTGCACATAGTTTATTGAAAACATACAGGACTATCCAAAATTAAGCTAAACGTTCTTTTCTGTAGAATATAATTGACGGAAGTGCTTTGCTACACTTTTTTTATGTTGACGAATACTGTTGAAGAAGGAAAATTAATTTTTCGAACCTATAATGTAAACAAAGTATTTTTTTGAAGTTCTATTTTCAACTCAGGTTTTTGTTTGAAATAGTCACTTTCCTGAATACAAAAAAACATTTTTTTTTTTTTTTTTAGTTTTTAGAGATTGATTTACATGCATATTTATTATTAGAATAACTTAAAAACAAACAAATGCAGGAAATTCACAATTGTATTTCAAAACTCGTATTAAGTTTCAATTTGAAAAATTTGATAAAGATTGGCAAATTTGGGGAATTTTCTGACTATTATATTCTGGATGTGGGGAATTTTCTGACTATTATATCTCCGAAATTAATAGAGATGGAATTGCGAAACTTCAGAATTGAGGCAGGTCTGGTGTACAGATGAATTTCCCAAATTTTGGTGGCAATTGGAAAACTGGAAGTGGGACCGTAAGCCCTTATCTCAAAAACAGCTCCAACGATTTTCTTCAAAGTTCCTATATAAACACTCTATTAGTTGCCCTTTTGAATATTACCATGTTTTGAGGTTCCCTGGACCTAAATATGAAAGTCCAGCTTTTAACGATTGATCTACGTACAGGTAAAAGGTTAATAAAAGTAATGTTTTGAATCTTAAAACTTAATATTTTTAAAAAGAACAAAAGTAGAAATAAAAATTTTCTATTTTTTCTTTTCAAGATTCCCAACACTTTTGTTTCGATTAACTGAAATAATCAAATTTTTATACGCATTTACATAAGTCTTTAAAAAACAGTGGTATTAAAAAAATATAAATCAATCTTGTTCCTATATTGGAGTATTTTATAGTTTTATTCAGAAGTTACTAATGTAATTTATGAATAAAACTATAAAATACTCCAATATAGAGTTACTTCAAAGTAACTAAGAACAAGTTATTTTTCTGTATTCCTACATCAATAAATAAAAATTTCATTTCATTTTCTAATAAGCATAACTATTTTATTTGTTAAATCTAACTTACTAAGAGAGGTGTCAACCCTTCGAATTTTTATATCATTATTTCTTTTAAATTTATCTTCGTCTTAATCACAGAATTTACGATAATAAATAAAAATAATGTTTTTTGTGAAAAATATTATTGATATTCAAAAATCCGGAGGGTTGGTAATTTTGCATTAATTATTTATGCAGTTTACATACCTTGTCTTGAAATATTTGCAAGCCACTTTTTACGCTGAATTTCATTGCTTGGTTTTTCGTGAAAACTTATATTTTCACGGCGACTGTCCGATTTACAAAATGGAACAACGCAATAAACCATATTGTAAAAAAAAACCTCTCACATTTGTTAAATTAATAAAACATAAACCATAAAGAACTCAGTTGAAACTCAATTGAATCGCGGGAAATAAACAGAACTTTACGTTCGGTATCAAGCGCCATCTGGCTATGTTCTTCTTGTACTGTTGCCAAGTTTTCGAGCGACTCGCTAGGCATCTACTTAAGGAGGCTCTGGTTAGGCCCTGCTTAGAAAGACTAGTGCGTCTTATCAGGCCTAAATCTTACGTGCAAACAATTGGTCTTATCCTTACACCAACACACTATCTGCAGAATTATGGTGGTCATGTTGGTATTAAGGGCCCGCTTCACTCACCGCCGCCGGAAGCCGAAGCTAATGTTATTCTATGGGAAATTTTTCTTTACAAATAACTTATTAACTAATACATATTTTTAATTTCTGTTTTCACATTCTGAGAATTCCCAGCTGTTAAATGGACGGAACTTTTTTAAAAAACTATTTTTTTAAATTTTAATATTTTATTTTGAAGCTGCAAAATACGAATTTTCAATATGTGAATTTTTTTCATTTTGCAATTTCAAAATTAAATATTAAAAATAAAAAAAACAGTTTTTTAAAAAAGGTCCGTCAATTTAACAACTGGGAATTTTCTGAATGTGAAAACAGGATTTAAAAATATGTATTAGTTAATAAGTTATTTGTAAAGAAAATTTCCTCATAGAATAATATTGGCTCTGGCTTCCGGCGACGGTAAGTGAAGAGGGTCGTTAAGGCCAATTGACTACACGAGGGTTTTAGGCTTAGGTGATGTGCCCTGCATTGGAATCCTTCTATCTAGGCTATATTTACGCTAGTTTCGCGGAGAAACACGAAAAACTCCAAACGTCTAGGACGATGAGCGAGACATACGGTTGAATCTGGCATTTTCCGTCTACCAGCTTCTTCGAGAGCAAAACCTCAAAATTATGCTATGCGGTTTTGGGCAATATGCAAATAGAAATTAAAATGTATGAATAATCAACTAAAATAAAATTTTTCCCACCAGTGACGGAGAGATTGCTCTCGAAACTGGCAGACGTGAGGTGCCGGGTTCAAACCCCGGTCACTCTCGTCGGTTTTACCATTCGGAATTTTCGGTGGTTTTTCTCCGAAACTTGCGTAAATACGTACTAGGACCCCTTATAAAGACCTCCACAAAAAGAATGTTCCTCAAGTGTGGGACCCTTGCGCAGTAAATTGACCTTAATTTTAGCACTAAAATAAAATTATTTGAAAAAGAAAATAGTAATTATTTAATTACGTTACAGTTTAAAGTTTATTTGACTTATTTATTTTTAACAATGAGAAGTTATGTAAAAATTTTATTGATTTTGAAGTTTTTATCCTGTAGTGCTGCTATCTATTGACAGCTTATAAAACTAAAAAAAAAATTTCAGAGATTATTTGAAAAATTTTAGTGCTGCCATCTAGTCATGAAGTGTAGAACTAAGCACGTTTTTCTGCATAATGGATTTGTCTAATATTTTCGTAAAGTAAATAATAATAGAAGTATATTAACTCGTTAAAGCCCGAATTAATTTTGCAAAATATTAGTAGCTGATTATTTCACTTCTAAATTAATACAGACAACTGACAGTAAAATATATTAACTTAAGCAATTCTTCTGATAGTTTTAAATTTAAAGTCTATCCTCATTTATTGACGTTTTGTGTTCTAGCGAGAAAACTTCGAGATAGAAAAACTTTGAGATAACAGATTAATTTCCTATTGTATGTTGACAAAGATCTCGAAAGTAAAGTATTATAATATATATTATTATTTAACATGATTTAAGTTAGTATACCTGAGCAAAAATCTAATATATGTGCGACGAATGAAAAATCCCAAAATGACTATCCAAATTATAAAATAATAATGAATAGTAGGCACATAAAACTTTCAGCGATCATTTAGAGTGACACTGTAAACTGTCACTAAAAAGCAGAAATCATTCCAAGAAACAACAAAAAATATACGAGCCATTTTATTAGCTGTCCTCAAATGAGGACACTGGGCGCTAAGAGGTTAATAGGACAATTGAAGAACAATTAATATATTTAATGTAAAATGTTTTTTATATTTCTTTTTATTAGTTCCCCATAATACTATAGGTATGGGGAACTTAGGTAATCGGGAAAATTTTCGACCTCGGTTTTTACTTTCTCTTACCCATAAGGTAGAGAAAGTATTGTTTTGTTGTCAAATTTTCGAACGCGAGATTTTGTTATATTTACACGTTTTGAGGTCCCCTGAATACGAAAATCATGTTTTTAGCAAATGGTCTGTGTGTCTGTGTGTGTGTCTGTCTGTTATCAGCATATCTCAAGAACAAATAGTAGCAGACATTCCAAACTTGGTATTCTAAATGTGTATCATATATAGATGCTACAGTAAGCTTTTCGTTAAGATCAAACAAATGGTTCGTGTACAGGGACAATCAAGAGAATTCTAATACATTACGTCTATGGGGGAAATTGTTGGTAAGTAGAGTTTAACGTCTATAGACTGCATTAAACCAAATTAAACTAATATATATATATATATATATATATATATATATTGTCATAGAGATAGTCAACTGGGAAAAAAAT
Organism: Salticus scenicus; assembly: GCA_963930645.1. NCBI lineage: Eukaryota > Metazoa > Arthropoda > Arachnida > Araneae > Salticidae > Salticus > Salticus scenicus. Next base: position 30,060,905 of record OZ005662.1, read on the forward strand.
GTTGTGTATGTAGGAGCCTCCCCTCTCCCCCTGGGGGTGAAGTTCTCCCTCGAGGGAAGTAAATGGGTATATTTCAAAAGAGCTCGCCAATACCTTTAAAACGAATGGTTGAACCATCGATCTGCGATAATTTAAAACTAAGTTATCGATTTTTTTCACTTTTAACGAAAAAAAAACTTTTTTTTTGAGAACAAAATGGACTTTTTTGGATATTTGGTGTTATACTACTTTTCTAATACGGAAATTGTCTGCATTATCATAAAATATAATTTTTTTAATTTTAATAAATTATTTTTTAAAAACAGAATTATTTTTTAATAACCGAATTAAATTGTATATAAATCTAGGTGCATTAATTAAACGGGGGGTTGAGGGGGGCAGAATTAATTATCATATAAAACTCTTCCGAAGCCTAATTTGAATTGTTTAACATAGGTTTACATAACATCGTTATCTTACCACTTAATCTCGAACCTGTATTTATAGTATTAAATTTCAGGGTAAGAGAAAGTCGTGTGAGTGACACACCAGATTATTTTTACTTTTTTACACGTTTTCAGGGGTGCGAAATCCAAAAGTGACAAAATTTGTATGGTGTCCGTTTGTAGGTTGCCTGTTAGTTTGTTAGTCCGTTAGTTAGTTTATTAGTCTGTGCACACGATATCTCAAGAACAAATAGTCGCAGAGATGTCAGATCAGTTTTAAAATATTACTTTCGACACTGGCAAGAACTTTATTCTTTTGCAACATTCGAATTAAAAAACTTCGTAAGTTATTAGAAACATACGATTTTCTTAACATGGGAGAATAGGGCAAAATTTCGCTTAAATGTGCATTAAATGGAAAATGTTTACTGTAAAAATGTCAGACTAGTTTTAAAATATCAGTTTTGATGCCAGAATAAACATCATTAACTATAAACATGCTACTTTGAAATTTTTGCAAGTTATTGGAAACTTTCACATAAACGCCACTTTTTAGGGATATTTTCATTATAAAGATATCAGACCACTTTTGAAATATTGTTTAGGATACTGGTATGAATATCATTGACTATGAATTTTCCAATATAAAAATTTCGTAAGTTATTGGAAATTTACGAATTTCTTAACATGTCAGAATAGGGCAAAATATCACATAAAAGTCAATCTTGAGGGATATTTTCATCGTAAAGGTTTCAGACCACTTTTGAAATATTATTTAGGATACTGGCATGAAAATCATAGACTGTGAATTTTTCAATTTGAAAAATTCGGAAGTTATTTGGAATTTGCGATTTACTTAACATGGCAGAATAGGGCAAAATTGAGCATAAACGTCCATTTTGAGGATCGTAAATATATCAGACAACTTCAAAATAACGTTTATGATACTTGCTTGAACATGATTGACTACAACTGTTCTAATAGAAAAATTTCGTGAGTTATTCGTAATTTAAGATTTTATCAACATAGCAAATTTGAAAATTTTGCATATAAATATGCATTTTGAGGATTGTTGCATTGGAAACAGTAGCATGAAAACTAAACAACAGAATTGATCCTGATAAAATAAATTAATATATTAGAATAAGATACATATATTGCAGTGAAAGGTGGATAGCCTATTAGGCAGCGATTTCATTTTGTCACTGTGTCAAGTGTTTGGTCAAATTCATTTCTCTTAACATGATTGTATTTTATTTATTTATTTATTTATTTTTATAAGCGTAATATATACAATGCAATACAATCTATAGAGTACTAAATTTTACAAACATTGGAAAATAGCAATTAGACAACCCGGATTTGAAATAATTATATTCTGCGGCAATGATTTTTAAAATGTAAGACAACAATAAATTCTTTTCAAAAATAGCAAACCTTAGGGATTTTCTGCGCAATGTTTTAATGGTAAATTTTCTAGTTAACTGTATGTGGATTAAGGCAAATTATTTGCATTGTTTCAAAGTAAGAAACACAGACATGAGTTGTATGAATCTTCAATTATGTGTGTATATATATAAATATATAACTATTAACTTGGTAAAAAATATTTCTATATCTATAAAGAGTATTGTCTAGAATACAAAATAAAAAGTTCAGTATATTATACTTAAAAAAAAAAAAAGAAAGAAAGAAAGAAAAAGAAATGAGAAGAAAAAAAAAACAAGAAAGAAAAATCATGCAGTACGAATTGATTAGCAACACTTTCCAACTGTACACAATTGTTGTATCGAATAACTATTAATGTTCTTTGCCTACGTTATCGCACAACAGACAGAAGGACTGAAAAACATACAGATAGACTAATTGATTTTAAAATTACTCTTAGGCATTTTGGAAAGTGTTAAAAAGGCTTAACGCAAAAGAAAATGCAGCCATTAGATTATAATTACAGCTTTTAAAATCCCTGAATATTTTACTGCAGCCCTGTAAATCTGAAAGTTAATCATATCATATTCTATACAAAAAAAATATTTTAGAATATTAATAATACATGTCAATGTTCTTAAGATTTTTGTAGTAGAAAGTTTTTTTTTTTAATTCTGTTCTAAAACGTAATACATTGGCTTTTTTTTTATATTTTTGTTGTTGTTGTTGTCCCTGTAAACAAACTAGTTGTACAGGACCTATTAATGACATTTTAAATAGGGAACATTCCATAGGGAACTTGAGTGTATCATTTTTAAAAAATTCTCAAAATATTCACGGATGATAGGAGCCGGAGACAAACATATAGAAAAGTAGACAATCGGATAGACAGATGCACAAATTGAAATCATATTCCCACTAAAGTTATAAGAAAGTGTTAAAACGCTCATGTAAACAAAAGGGCAATTCCAGCAAATTTTTATTAATACCTCTTAATGTAACTGATTATTTTTGTGTGGCCCTGTAAATCTAATGCTAGCCATACTATATTACATAGAAGGCACACTATATTGTGCATACGAATAATATATTTCAATTGCATTAAGCTTTGTGGAAAATAAAATTATTAAAATTTGGTTTATAAAAATAACTCTCATACAACACAATGCTTTGGAGTACTTTCAAGTGCCCCTGTACACAAACCAGTTAGAAATGTACTCTATTTTACATAGGAAACATCCGATAGGGATTTGAATAACATATTAAAATTTCATTAAAGTTTCTATACATTAAAGGTATTAAAATATGATTTATAGAAAATCCTCTCATAGAACACAATGCTTTCGAATACTTTTGGGTATCCCTGTACACAAACCAGAAAAGGTATCCATTCCATTTTTATAGGGAACATCCGATAGTGAACTTCAATAAAATATATCGGTTTAAAGCAATTCCATAAATATTTACAGAGAGACAAAGAGACAGACAGACGGACAGAAGAACAGTCAGACATATACACAAATTGAAATTATATTCACACTAAAAAAATAATAGAAAGTGTCAAAAACGCTTAATGTAAACGATAGTACAATTCTAGCAATTTTTTATTAATAGCTCTGAATATAACTGAATATTTTTGTGTCCCCCTGTAAATCTAATGGTAACCATGCTATATTCTATGCAAAGCATTCTTTTGTGCATATAAATAACGTATTTCAATTTCCTAAAACTTAGTGGAAAGTAAAGTTATTAAAATTTGATGTATAGAAATATCTCACAAAGAACGCAATGCTTTGGAGTACTTTTCAGAGTCCCTGTACATAAACTAGCGGTGGTATGAAAACTATTTTATATAGGAAACATTCAATAGTGAACTTGAATAACATATTTCAATTTTATGAAGATATTGTACAGTAAAGGTATGAAAATATGGTTTATAGAAATACTCTCATAGAACACAATTCATTGAAATACTCTCGGGTGCCCCTGTATACAAACCGATTGAGGTATAAACTCCATTTTCAATAGGAAACATTCGATAGTGAACTTGAATAACATATATCAGTTTCAAAAAGTTCCAGAAATATTTACGGGAGTTAGAGCGCGTGCAGACAGACAGACGGACACACGGACAGATACACACATTGATATCATATTCACACTTAAAAAAAATGCTTTAGAAGTGTTAAAAACGCTTAATGTAAACGAAAGTAGAATTCTAGCAATCTTTTAATAATAGATCTTAATATAACAGTATATTTTTGTGTCACCCTGTAAATCTAATGCTAATCATGCTATATTCTATGTAAAGCATTCTTTTGTGCATATAAATGACATATTCCAATATCCTAAATCTTCGTGGAAAGTAAAGTTATTAAAATTTGATTTATAGAAATATCTCTCATAGAACGCAATGCTTTGGAATACTTTTGAGTGTCCTTGTATTTAAACCATTTCATACAGAAAAAATCCAATAGTGAACTTGAATAACATATTTCAATTTCATTAAGATATGTGTACAGTAAAGGTATGAAAATATGATTTATAGCCTCTCATAGAACACAATGCTAAGTGTCCCTGTACACAAATCAGTAGTGGTATTTACGCCATTTTATACAGGAAACATCCGATAGTGAACCTGAATAGCATATTTCAATTTCATTAAGATTTGTGTACAGTAAGGGTATGGAAATATGGTTTATAGAAATGCCTCTCATAGAACACAATGCTTTAAAATATTTTAGGGGGGTCCCTGTACACAAACCAGTAGAGGTATAAACTCCATTTTCAACAGGAAACATCTGATAGTGAACTTGTATATCATATTTCAATTTCATTAAGATTTTTGTACAGTAAGGGTATGAAAATATGGTTTATAGAAATTCCTCTCATAGAACACAATGCTTTGAAATATTTTCGGGGGTCCCTGTACACAAACCAGTAGAGGTATAAACTCCATTTTCAATAGGGAACATCCGATAGTGAACTTGAATAGCATATATCAGTTTCAAGAAATTCCATAAATATTTATGGAAGTTAGAGCGCGGACAGACAGACGGACAGACAGACAAACCCAATGCATAAACACTTTTCAACCTTGTTGGAAAGTGTTAAAAAGAATTATGTTTAAAAGAAATGTTTTTACCTTCTCCTCTCCTGTTCATATAAGTGTGAATTTGTGCTAGGATCCATAAAAAAAAAAAAAAAAAAAAAAAAAAACAGGGGGCTCTCTACCAACGACTCAATTGGTCATAACATCTACACAGCTTATTCACATAAATACCAAATACTTGAATTTATACACATTTTATCCCCTTATATCATCCGTACTTACTCATCTATATTACAGGTACTTCTGTCTGTATATAAGTCAGAAAACGAAAGATTAATTCTCTACTATCTACGCAATAGGATAGTCAGAAACAAAAGCCATTTTCCAACTAATTTTGTCGCAAATCGACCTATAAATATGGGCTGGATCCAATCGATTACTAATAACGTCTAGTTTATAATGGTACAATTAGATTTTGCTTAAGAGGTCGTCTACCTGTTAAAACTGACATGAACTTCATTTATGTCAGCGGCAACCCTCATTTTTCACAATTTTTTAGGGTTATTTGGTATAAATGAGCGGCGAGAAAATTAATACATATTATATATTTCGCTCAATTTTTCTTAGAGTTTCAATTTGTCAAAATAAGGAGATGTTAGTGTCAAATGAATGTAACGAACATTAATTTATATCTTCCCGAAAAATTATTGTATTTAATTCATTTCATTTTTCATGCATTCGAATTAAGTAACTCAAACATACTTCATTCATATGTTTGATTGAAAGACATATTTGAGGATCAAACTTTCAACCCGTGTTTTCTTCTTCGGATACAATTTTTCAGACAACACAAAAATGAATAGATTAAAAAATAACTAAACTTAAAACCCAATTATCGATTGTTTAAATGTATTCCTAGATACTAGGAAATATGTAGAAGTACTATTTTTATGTTATATTAAAAAAAAAAAAAAAAAATCACTAACTCTTTTTTTTTTGGGGGGGGGGGGGGAGGGGGGAACACGGTTTGAATGTTTGCTCCTCATTTTGCAAAGCATTTTGCGAAGCAATTTTTCGAAGAATCTATTATAATTAATACATATATACTTTGAAATTAAAAAGAAAAATCTCCGAAATCAGTAAAACTCTGCAAGAAAGCCACACCACTTGACTCAAAAATTTAGAATTCCAAATTCTTTTATGACAAATTTATATACCAAATTGTTATTTTAGCATTCGAGTAGTATGTAAATTCAGAAAACTGTAAAACTTAGCTTTTCGCTTCTTCCATGGCAAGAATATATTGCAAATGCAAATCACAGAGGACAGATTCGACATTTTTCAATTAAAGGAAATACGCACATTCAATTACCACTTAAAATGTACCTCGAGCAACATGCAGAAATGTTTGATAGAGTTGATTTCATTTTCGGACCTCCATCTAATGGTATATATTCAGAACTGCTTGAAAAAGCAAAGCTTTCTGAAACTGACATTTTAGTTGCGGCAGTAATAATGTGTAACGTATCCGTGAGATGCGGTAGCGTCAAATGGAGAATATCACAGCCTTAAATTACAATTATTTATTTTTAAATACAATACAATTAATCGTAATCTTCAGTAAATGTAGGTTCAGCAGTGAAAGTCGGTGATAAGCTTTACAGGAACTAGTTAGATACCAAGAAAAAATATAATCTTGAGAGTCTGCCTTCACAAGGCTAAGTATCTGCTATTAAGTAAACTATTAAAGTTATCTGCCTTTACCAGGCAGATTACTTCATAAAGGAGATCAACTCGGGCCTCGGCTCGCAAACCAAAACTTCATTCCTGTCTGTCTTCTCAAGAAGACTTGGTTTTTGGAGGGGGGTGAAATTGTCCTTTAAATCTCCAATAGTCTTTTAGAAGGAAATGATCAGTTGATCTCTCATTTGCTAAGTTGTGGTGCCAAGTTGGTAAGTCCGTCCCATGCAGTCCCTCTTTTCAAAATTTCTCCGGGAAATGCAACACATGTCAAGGCGTTTACAGGGCGGCTATCCTTTTGTTAAATAATGTCAAAATCGTATACTTTCAGTCTACTCTGTTTGTTCGAAACATCAAAGCTTGAAACATTACAAATGGATGAAAATGAGACGCAATCAGTTGATTTCTGCTACACACATAAAGTGAATGATTCTACATTTGTAACCCGGAAACCAGAATATAAGCCACAAGTGTACGGCATCTTCAAACATATCACTGTCAGTTTGGATGGCAAACGTATCAGTCTTGATTGCGATGATGCTACAACATTACGTAGTATCGAAATGGAAACAAAACATCGACAAAAAATTGCTTCACGATTTTGCAAAACTAATGAAGCAGAGTGCGCTGATAACACCTTTGCCGTTTGCAAACAATCTCCTCATGTATTCATGGGTGGTCGGATCCATGATCCTTGTCCTATCTTACGACTTCCTTTTTCTGTCATTCCTCTCGTTTCCACCAGTGGTTAAAATAAAAGTTTTATTGAACTTGACATCGGCCATTCACAAAAGAGATTTCCATTGTATGTGGCAGGAGGTTCCGTTGTATGCAAAGGAGATTTCCGTTGTATGGCATACATTAAAGTAGGTGTCGTTAAGTATTTGTGGAATACAATGCAGAGACATTTAAGAGTCATTTAAACTATGGGCGTGTCTTTGGAAATTTTATTCGTGGGGATAAAAGCAAAATTTTGTTTCATTCGTGAATTCGATTCCCGTAGAAATTTGAACTGGAGAATTCTTCAACTCAGAGGATCGTTTCTGCGAAACTTTGCCCGAAAAGGCAGTTTGAAGAGGTTTCTGCTGCAGAGAGCTAATAGATACTTTCATGCATCGAATATTGGCTTCAGGTATTTACTTCAATCTAATTGGAGAAATATTATTTTCGACTCATCTTTTAATTTTGTCTTATAGCTCGAAGTCAGAAGCCTCTAACCGAAAGTTGATTCACACAGTCGTTGCTCCAGGTTTAATATTCCTCTTTTCAGGATACTTTATGATGTTTTTGGTTTTTCTAGGAGAGCTTTATTTAGCTCTCAAGAAAATTGAAAAGAGAAAAAGAAGAAATATGTGGAAAATAACTTCTGTAATATGATTTCGAAAGATTTTTTTTTTCTTCTGAATTATAACTTGTTTACTTAATTATTATATATTTTATACTATATATCTATATTATAAACATTTAGAAGTTAAAGGTTTTTGCTGTTTTTGTTGTTTTATTATTATTTATTTATTTATTTATTTTTATTTTTTTGTAAATTTAAATTTAAGTTTTAATATTAACTAATTTATTTATTCATTTATTTATTTATTTATTGTAAATTTAAATTTAAGTTTTAATATTAACTAATTTATTTATTTATTTATTTACTTATTTATTAAAAAAAATATTTCATCTTCACTGAAAAATGACTGTATAAAGTCACTAAAAGTATTTTTCCTTGTAACTTTATGTTTCACTCACATTATACTTCTAGTAAAATATTTACGATTCTAGAACGACGCATTCTCAGTTCGGTAAATTTCAACTGAATTCTATTATGTCTAACAGACAACACGTATCATTCACAGTGACACGATTTATCTTTCCAGTTAATTTTATTGTCACAATTTATTCACGTGCAGGAAAATTACAAGTTCACAAAAATAATCTTTCCCTCCGGCATCTGCGCAATGGTGCAAAAGACCAATATTCTGTTGTTCGTTGCATTAAACCTTTTCTGCCCATAGTGAAACCATTTTTTGGTGTACATAAAATTCAGAAAATGACAGGTTAATTATGTATAATCTACACATTAGTACAACAGATTAACTGTTTTATCTGTTCATTCGATATATTATTATTATTATTGGAAAATTGCTAAACTAATTTTTAAAAATTGTTATTAGACACGCAGCTGATCATGAATAACTATTAATAAAAAACTAGCATTTTTAATTTTCGTCGAATTTTAGTTCTGAAATATCTACTTGTTCACCAGATTCAAATCAAATAATAATTAATTTGGTAAATAAATTCATCTTTAAATAAATACTGTAAATTGCAAAAAAATCACAACAGTAGTTTCTCCTCAAAGTAACAGCACGCCCTTCATCGGAGGGGGGAAAAAAATACAAGGAGTGTAGAATTTAGGTAGGCAAAAGTGCATACCTAAAACTGCAATTAAGCAATCGTGCCTACCAAGAAATTTAAATTGACTTCTGAATTTCCCTTTTTCTGAAACACCGTTTGTTAAATTTCATAGTAGTGCTGCTATTCACAAATAAGACAAGAACGAAAATTTTAAAAATCGATTAAAACAGTGAAAATATATTGATAGATTGTCGCATAAACAAAAATGCTAAAGCTTCAGTTTTATTTTAGATAATTTCGAGTGGAAGTCTGATTTTTATACCAACTATGTGAAAAATACCAGAGCCGGGAATCGAACCCGGGCCTTCCGCTTTACGCGCGGATGCTCTACCACTGAGCTACCCTGGGTGATAACCAGCTAGGCATTTCTCACATAATATCCATTGGCAAGGTCACCGAGTCTGCAAACGCAGCTATATCAGGTGACAATATTAAACGTGGCACAACTCCAATAGACCACGAAATTATAACTTTGAAATTCATTATTCATCAACCTTAATTTATTTTAGATAATTTGGAGTGGAAGACTGATTTTTATACCAACTATGTGAAAAATACCAAAGCCGGGAATCGAACCCGGGCCTTCCGCTTTACGCGCGGATGCTCTACCACTGAGCTACCCTGGGTGATAACCAGCTAGGCATTTCTCACATAATATCCATTGGCAAGGTCACCGAGTCTGCAAACGCAGCTATATCAGGTGACAATATTAAACGTGGCACAACTCCAATAGACCACGAAATTATAATTTTGAAATTCATTATTCATCAACCTTCGAGCGAAATGTAACACTATATAAAAAGGAATTTAATAAATGTAATATTAATTAGAAAAAGAAAAACAAGTTCTAAAACATTTTTGCATTCTTTATATTTTTTAATCGTTTTCTCAAGTTTTATTTTATTTTTTAATTCGCTTTCATTAAAGTAGATCTAAAAGTAGTAATACCGCTTAACATAATGTGTAAATCTGTTCTAATAACAACGTTGATGATTAATGTATATAAAAATGTAGAAAAACTTGTAAGTAACTATACATTTTGCTACCATGTTCTTAAGATATACAAAATTATTTCTGAGCTTTGGAAGTATTAAGAAAGACTGTTGTGCACACATGTTATAAATCAAAATAAATTACATCATAGACGCGACGATTAATATTCTAAACAGTTTTTGAACCTTTTAAAAAAAATCAAGTTTGTTTCAAAAACATTTAACAATTAGAATTACAATGTAAAATTCTGCTAGAACTTTTATCAAAAAAACTTGCAGATAAAAAGTTCCTCAAAATTTCATAAGAAAATATTTTTTCTTATAAAAGTTTGGTAAATACAAGTTCTTGTCGAACCTTATTTTATGTATAAAAGTTCTAAAAACAGACGTTCTTGTAAAAGATATTTTATAACCATAACTTTTCGCAGGTAACTTCACCAACTTATTCATAAACATTTTCAAACTTATTCACTTTACACTCACTTGTAAATTCTCAAGCTTAGAGCCTGACCTGGGATCACCGGGAGGAAACCTTGGGAGACAGTGGATTCAGTGTCGTAATCATTTAGTATTCAAAGGGCGAAAAAACACTCAAATGAAGGTGCAAACTACATTTATTCTTTATTCTTTAATTATTATTATTATTATTATTACTATTATTATTATTATTATTATTTAAACGCATCTGTTACTTCTTCTAACGTTCCAAACTTTGTTGTAAGACTATCAAAACGTATTTGGCTGGAGTTGCCTTAATTTTACAATTTAAAAATTGAAATAAAATAAATATCCAAAAGTAATAATAATAATAAGTAACTCCAGTTACGGTATGAAATTAGTCAAAACTTATCTTTAATTATTCCCTTATTTTATTTTGCATTGCGATGAATTAGTGGGAGGGGGTATATTTAATGTCCTGGCTCTTGATACAAGGATTCGCTAAAAGCGGTGCTGTTTCACATACAAACACATTTATACGCACACACTCATACAGAAACGAATACGACTTGACAGGCTCAGAGCTGCCAACATCTTAATTAAAAATCCGGAGGATTGTTAGCGTCCGCCTTTTCTTCACATCAGTCTTTTTTTAGAGAACTTTTGCTCTTATTTCATTGTAAATGCATTTAAAGGGAATTACTATTGAAATTAAGTGGTGTGAGAAGCGGGCAGGTACTAACAGTACTCCGGATTACGTTGGCTGCTATGCATACTTCATTCAGCGGGTAATAATTTCTCCCCTTTCTCCTTTGAAGAGAAAAAGAAAAAAATATTATTGTGATATACAGCTGCTAACTTGTGTGGTTTTCTGCTTTCGGAAATTTTTAATAGATATTTTTAATAAGCTTTTTTGCAGTTTTCTCTGATTAAACAGGATGGAAATTTTTGCAAAGAAAAATGGTGTTAAAAAACCGTACGAGTTGGCTCCTATTGTGTTATATTCTAGAAAACGTTTCAAAGAAACTGAAAAATACTCACTTTAATGTTTTCAAATTGATACCCATTGTTTCACTGCGGAACTACTACTGTTATAAAATTCTAGCATTTACTACACATCGCTACTACTTTGGTTATCCGCAAGCTATGTGCTTCGGTGTGAAATTAAATGTATTGAATGTAAATCATATTATGTGCCCATATTATGTATGACAAAAAGAAAGTGTTTCCACCCATCTGTTTTCTGATTAATTTACATGTTATTGTATCTGTTGTCAAGTCATAAAGTAACCTTCAAGTGCAAATTGTTGCTTGCTTAAATGTTTCGTCACAGCCATGTATCTGAGTGTTCAATAAATTTTGATTGCATGAGGAATTTGTAATGCGTATAGTTTTAGTAACACTAAAACAAAACCAATGCACAAATTTATGAATAACAAAACACATTTTTTTTTTCTGGTGAACTTCTTGTAATCAGCATTGTTTTAACCCTTCGTCGGCCGACGGTACTTTAAAGTACCATTAATTTAAAAAGCGTTTAAAAATGAATTTTTGGAAGAAATGTCAAAAGTACTTGTAAGAATCTATCTCTTCTTTAATCTTATTACAAGACACTTGCCGTTACACGTAGCTGGTTTTGTTCCAGGAAATTCCAAAAATATATTTAGTTAAGTTTTTTTAAAACTAATTTAGCTCGTAGAATTGAAAAAATTTTTTGATAAGTATTATCCATCCCGCATAATAAAAACTTTATGACCGGAAAATTGTATATTTTCAATATCATTGTGTATGCTATAATTAAAATATTCGGCTTTAATGTTGAGTTAAAAATTAATTTAATCAGCATCTTAACCGGTTTTCCAAGAACATACAAAAAGCGTTTCGATAATTGATTGGTGTTTCTTCACATGTAAAATGTTAAGTTCTTTTTAACATATTATGTAATAAAAAAAGTATGTAATGTTGTACTTGAAGCTATAACACGAAAATCTGAAATAAATTTCAAGTTAATTTACGTTTTCAGCAATTAACAAAGGCTGTTAATATAAGATCATTAGATTTCAATTTACACTTTATAAATAAATGTATGTGACAAAAATGTTGGTATAAATGTGTTCATTTAAAGTAATGTTACTTAAATTATTTTTGGGGTAAGAGCAGGGAAGAGGTTTTATTTAGAGACTATAAAAATAACAGTTCTGTTTCGAATTTCTTTATTTCACGAACGAACGATAAATAGCTAAGAAAAGGACACTTAAATTATTTTTTTGCAGACCATATGTACAGATTTCGCCGAACTCCTTTTTTATAAACATTCTTTGTCGTCTGTAGCTTTTTCAAAAATTTCTGGACATGCGCATACGAAGACTTCCCTTGTTAGAAACACGGTGGCATTATATTCAGTGTGGTGACAGATTCGCCTTTTCCCCCCTGATTCTTCTACCAGTATATTTATATAATATTTTTTTGCTTTATTAACCCTGCAAACTTACTACTAAAAATTCCGAAAGATAGATACGGTTGGAAAAATTAGGGATAAAATTTGGCCTATTGTCCCCCTTATATCATATACCAGTACATTTTTATCCAAACAATTAATATTCATTCCGGAATATATTTTTTTTTAATTTTACTTTTAAAGATAAGATATGTCATTCTTGGACCAGAAATTTTGTATAACGGAAAAATCTACATTATTTCGAAGAAACGGCACATACATATGCAACTTAATTTGTAATTTAAAATTTTTGGTACAACACTAACTCATCTTACCTGCGGATTACACCCTTAAAATTACGGTATTTCTTTTCTTTCTTTTTTTTTTTTTTCAACTTTCATCGTAAATTCTTCAGTCTGTTAATATTAAATAAGCATAATTAAATTACCTTGTGTCTCGAAAGCTTAAAATGTGCTACAAAAAACCACTGATAATAAACAACTTTAAGATTTAAATTTTAGTTTTTATCTTTTTTACAGCTTAGTGTATGAAAAACATAACACATACTTAAGTTTTTATCTGAGCCAGTTACACACTGGTATTTTTTTGTTGCCAACTTTCATTTATGTTTAAATGCATCTATTTGAAAAATATATTAAATATTATATACAGGGTGATTATAACTAAAGTTACGATTTCAAAACTTTATAATTTTAAAACTACACATTCGAGAGATTTTATATTTTACCAGAGCAATCGTGAAGCAATGAAATTTTGTTTGGCAAAAGAAAAGAAAGTTCCAAAATGTGCCGTTAATTATCCGTAAAGTATTTGTTTCAAAATGTTCCTCTTTTTCTCTTTCCACTATGAATGTTTCCGCTTTAAACACGTATTCTTGTCTTTTTGCTAAAAACATTGTATTAAACCCTATTCTAAGCCCTACTGGAGTAGTCTATTGTTTCCTGCTTTCCCATAGTGTTTCTAATAACATTCCTGTGTTTAATAAGTGTTTTTAGGCGTTTCCCCTCACATTACCCTGACAGCCCTCCCTATCTATAGGAACATGTTGGAACTACTTCTTTCCTCCACCATACAAAATTTTGTTGCCTCAAGACTGCTTTGGTAAAATACCAAATCGCACTGATGGGTAGTTTAAAATTATAGCGTTTTGAAATCGTAACTTTAATTATAATCACCCTGTACTATATTAATACTCTCATCGTGCAGCCTCAAACGACATTTCTTCTTAAAAAATAATCTTATCGTCTAATAAAATGACCTTATTGGCTATTCTAGGTTCATGATTATAAGTTACAATTTTACATCTCGTACCATTAGGAGAGAGATTTTGTGTTTTACAAAAGCCAGGATCAAACAGTTTGAAGGGTGTCTATTTGAGTTACAAAAATCCGGTTGAAATACTTAGAGGGTTAAAAAAGTGATCATTTTCAGCCTTAGAGGCATCGTTTTGACTAGTAAATCATTTAAAAAAATCAGGATAGCATTATTGGGATATATGACTTTAAAGATTTATTCAGTAATATATAAAAATTAAATATATGTTCCAAAAATTGGGATCTCAACACAGGCAGGGAGGGGGGGGGGATGATGCAGCTGTATATTCTGTTTCACCTTAACTTAGCAGCAATTTATTATTATGAGCGCAATCTTAGTTACGATAATACACAACTGTAATTGACGATAAAACTGTTTTTCATGCTAATATTAATTTTCCTAAATTGATTAAATTTTTCTAAATTGATTGCTTATAAATTAACTGTAAAGAACATTCCTCTTAATAATTAAAAAATTGACTTTTAAGACTTGGAAAATCACTTAACGGAACATATATATATATATATCTGGTATTCATGACTAATGACAAGAGATTTTTTTATTTAGTGTTACTGATTTATAATTTATCACATACAATGCACGTCATATTACGTAATAATAGCTGTATCGTCTGCGTCTCAACGCTAATATAAATCAAAATAATGAAATACGCGAAATACAAATGTGGCATTTGTTATTATTATATAACATTATAATTATAGAAAATAATTTTTGTTCTTGATGTATTAAAACATTTATCAAACTATTATACTAAAATTTATTTTGATAAATTTTTCATATCCTGTGCTCAGTAAAGAAAACACTTCCATTATGTATATATATATTTGAAAAATTATTTACTACAAGGAAAAAATACAGCAACTGATGAAAAAAAAAAAAAAAAAAAAAGTTTTTCAAATCTATGAAGAAGTTTAATTCGACGTCTAGTGATGTGTAGTTAATACTTTGGATACTAAACCACAGATACTGCAGGAAAACAAAATAAACTAGTATGTTCTGGCCACCACAAGACATTCTTCTATATATTCCTGTGCAATTTCACTAAGTGCGAATAATTTATTAAAACTATTTAACATGATGAATACAAATTATTTTCATCTTAGAGAAATCTAACACTGATTATCCAAAGAAAGATAGTTTTATTGTCTATAAATAACATCTTAAAAAATGTGTTTTTATAATGATTATCACACATATCAAGTTTCGTGCAGTTATATGCCATAGACGTTGAGATATAGTCATCCCGTTATCGATGAAATTTGCAGTATAGCATTGCCACCTATTGGCCGATAAGCATCCAAACTAAGTTAGCGTAATGTCTCATAATGGCTTTCTCACATATCAAGTATTGTTTCATGATACGCAATAGAACATGAAGTATAGCCTTCCTTTAAATTGTTGAAATCACAGTGTAGCAGTGCCACCTGTTGAACAGTTTACACCAAATGTTGACAGGCACTAAGTTGTATTAAGGTGCATCTACCCAAGTAGCACATGAACGTTCTCTGAACGTCTAATAACGGTTACACTGGTTCAAACACCGTGTTTCGTGTCAAAAGAACGTTCTACTCGACGTTCAAAAGCAGTATTATTCAGAACGTTCTAAAAAGGTGTGTTTTGTACCATTCATAAAACGTGCAATTTCAGTTTTATAAAAAACGTTAAGGGAAACACTGTCGTAACACTTTCTGTTTCAGTACAATTATAACGAAAATGACAAAGTGCTCTATTTTCCGTTATAATGTATAAAATTTTTGAAAACAAGGCAGAACTTGATTTTGTTGATACAATTTATAATAATATTCATTGGGAAATAAAAGTGAAGAGGTGGTTTTGTTTTTTAACATAATTTTAAATTATAATTATCTGATATTTGCAATTGAATTTCTCTTCGCGAAAACTCTAATTAAAATGAACGCATAATCATGTAATTTTGTTGACTTACTCTATATAAAATTATTATTTGATTGTTATATTAGTTTGCTGTATTGGAAAATATTTTGGAATAAAATGGAATTATTTAATTCGATCAAGTATTTCGATATTACACTTTTGCCTAATTTATATGTTTTTAGAGTACAAAGAAATGGTTTTTGCAATTCGTCAGTGTATATGTGTATGCACGCGATTTAAATGCCCTTCCGTATGTATTAGTTGGTTAGTTAAAAAAATAAAAATAAAAAATTATAAGCCTTCTATACGAATATGGAAATTTTAAACCTCGCAAGTGCGTAAATATGATTCCACGGATTTTCTTCAAACTCGCCATTTTACCTTTCATCTAGATGTACATTCGTATGTAATTTAAGGTTTACGGTGAAAAGGTTAATTTGTAGAAAATCGTAAGTGAGAATATATATAATTCTATCAAAAAGGGCTCGAACGATTTTCTTCAAATTTGCTACATAAACCCTTTTTAGATGTCTTTCCACGTATATTACTTAATTACTACAAGAAAATTGACAGGCATCCTAATTAAGTAGCTCGGAAATTGGTGTTTCAAAAAAAGGTTTTATATATATATATTTTAACTTGCTATGTAAAATCCTTTTTATGTGTTTTTCACGACGCATGCATTAGGTTTTTTACAAGAAAATTGTTATATGTTTAATATGTTAAATCCAATTTATGTATTCTGATCGCACTATATCTAAAAAGAGTATATAATATGTATAGTAGTGAATTATGGAAGTCATATTGTTACAAATTAAAAAATATATATTTTTTAAAAATTTTACACTATTCGTGATTTTTTTTTTCAAATTTCACTTCATTATTTTGTTTAAAAAAATCGTAAAAAATATTTTAATATAATAATATACACATATTATATATTTGATGATAAAAATTCTTTGATTTAGAAGTTATTCAAATATTGAACTACTTACATACTGAATGTTATAATATTACTTGAATCTACAAATTCATTATTTTTATATCAATCTACCTTTTAGAAAATATTTAAAAAAATAATATAATTTGAAATAATAAAATAAATTTGAATTATATATATATATATATATATATTTATATATATATATATATGAAATATATTAAAGGATTAATTTTTGAATGTAAAATTCTAGCTATTAGAAACGTTAGAGCTGAAACCGGAAACTCATAATTATTTGCATTCGCAAAAACATCTGCTCTGGTACAGAGACGGTTGGTAATTTATGCGCGTACTTCGCTTATTGGCGATTTTCTCACTTGTTATTTTTCCCTTTTGCTTTTAAATAGCAAATGGTCAATTTTAAAAGCGAAAAGTTTTTACTAGAGATAGGGCAGTAAATATAAAACTGTAATCTTTAATAATGTTTAAATTATAAACTTTTATTTTTATTAATCTGACATTAGTTTTCACTTATTAATAACAAAAAATATATAAAAATATGCAACGCAATTCTCAGTGCAAAAAGGTATTTTTATTTAGTTATTTCTAATTAATTAAATAATGAAGTTTTTTTATATATATAAGTTTTATATATTACATATTTTAGATTTTTTTTTCTTTATAAAGAAGTAAAAATTCTTTTTTCTACATCATTCTTAAGAAAAAGAATACCGATTATCAGAATATAGATTAATATCTTTTGAAGAATTACTTAAAACGTATAACTTCAGCAATGAATAAAACTTGATACAAGGTATTCCCACTTTCATTACTTTCTATACCTTCACTCGCAGTTATTAAGTAAATTTAATGCATTTCTGTAAAAATGTTTGTTTTGCACTTGGAAAAATAAAAAAATAAAAAAAAAGATTTTCAAAACAATCTGTAGAATTTTAATCTTCTTGCTATTAATTTGATTTGATATCAAACATCAGCTTAAAAATAACAACTTCATAAACAGCTAATCGTACACTTTTTACGATTCCATGTGCTGCTATTCATTTTTTCAAACGGTAATGGATTAAAGAAGGATTTTTTTTTCATAATAACTGGTTATTTAACTTGTCATTTAAAACGCATAAGACTATGAAAATGCGCATCAACAAATTTTCAATCATATCGAATATTTTTAAGGCCCTTTAAATCAATTACAGTTAATCAACCTTGGTTTAATTTATTTCATCAGAAATATGTATGTTAGTTTCTTTATGATTATTGCAGCGTAGTATTTTAGAATTTAACTAGTAAAAATATCTCTTTTAGACCAATATTTATTCGAATTATTTTTTATACTTTTACATAAATTACTCGTACCACATGCAAGATACTTAATAAGGAATTTTCTAATAAAACTAAATACCTGATCAACACATATTAATTTCAATGAATTCTAAAACTATTTATGGAAATGAGAACGCAGGCAGATTGATACACCATTCTACAGACAAACAAAAGTTATTAATTCTTTTCAATTTTATTTGAAAATTTTAAAAACGCATAACTGATAACTCAACAGAAATGCACTTCGATCAAATTCCATTCATATTCAGGATATTACAGCGAAATTTTCAGGATGCTTTAGAAAATATTCGTCATAGAACGCAATATATCCTAATTCTTTCGTAAATCCTTGTATAAAATCTAGTCGTATTTTTATACTATTTTCAATAAAGAACATGCCATAATCAGCTGAATAATAATGTATCAGTATATCAGATTAAACTTATTCTAAAAATAATCAAGGAAAGGAAAGAGTAGACAGACAGATGAACCGAAATCTTAAATGCTGTTCAGTTTTCTTGGAAAGTGTTAAAAAAGATAGAGCGTTAATTGTGTTGAATAATACTTGCGCTGTGCGATCCCAGATATGTGTTTGTGTGTGTTTATTTAGCAATACACAAGCCAATATTTTTTTTATTTTTCAACATTTCCCAGCAAAGTTGACAAGCTTATATGATACCAGTTTTTCTATCTCTTGATCCTCTTCTTCGCGCTTTAATTTTATAAATATTTTTAACATACTCCAAAACCTATATATATATGTATATATTTCAATTTAACTATGTCTTGCTCTTGACTGAAAATGGTATAAATAGCACTAGTGCTTTAGATGCGGTGATGCCTGAAAAGAACACTGATATATTATGGTCTACCAGAGATATTTCAGTAAAACTTATTTTATTATATTTTTATACAGCGTAAAACATAAGAAAACATATATTACATACATACGTTCACTTATATTACATAATTTATGTAATTCATATGCCTAAATACATGCTTTGTATAAAATGTGGCATGATTAGCATAATATTCACTTTGCGACAAATAAAATATTAAGGTGCATTGGGGGATATATGTGAGAATTTCTGAGTTCATATTTAGTTCTTTTATGCTTTTCAACAATCTAACAAAATCAAAAAGCGTTTGTGATTTGGGTTTGTTTGTCTATCTGTATTTTTGCTCATTTATTCAGTAAATAATTTTAGAATATTATATTTTTGATATGTTGTTCAGGTTTACTTTGGCTCTATTTTTATTGAGAATAATAAAAATAGTACTGTTTTATGCACAGAAACTCAGAAAACAATTCCGACACATTAGGATCTATGGGAGGTCTTTCCTTAAAGCATATTTTAAAAGTTGTATATTTTGCACAAAATAACAGAATTAGCATACATTATTCTACTGTAAAATGAAGTGTTTCCTGTAGAATATGATTAGCAAAATTAATAAGTTTATAGGGCTTTACAATCGTTTTCAGATACATTATGAGATATAAGTCGAAATTGCGCATGTAAACTTTCAGTGTTGTAAAGGTTTTTTCGCCCTTTCTTTTTTCTTTGGTATTGTATGTAGAACGTATGGAAACTTTAAACAATATACAAGCTTATAAAAAAATAATGATCCACTTCATGCTTTCCCTTTCGTAATAATAATAATAATAATAATAATAATAGTAATAATAATAATAAAGGTATAAAGCAAGCTTTTATGAGATTTCTTTCTCCGTAATTAAAAACACTATACAGTTTAAGGCATCATCATTGAGGTAAATTTCACTTCAGATTGAACGATATAACGGACAAAGTGTACTTGGAAAGAGTTTTCTAATTTATACGAACTGCAAAACTTTTCTCTTTTATTAATTAATAAATTGGTAAAACATGTGTGATTGCTGCAATAATTGAATAAAATTATTATTATTGTTTTCAAATTACATAATACAATAGTTATGTTTCATACCGTTTAAACAGATTTTTCTAATAACCCATTATTTGCCAAACTAATTTTCAAATTTTTTCTTAATTAGTGAGTTTTATAAGTTTTAGTTAAAAACTATTTAAGAATTATAACAAATTTCAAGAAATTAAGCATACTACCGCAGATCGTCTTATTTCTGGGACAGTGGCAGAATACATTATCTAAAACTATATTTCCATTATCACATTGTCTAAAACTATTAAAAAAAAAAGTAACGTCCCAAAAAAAGTAATAAAAACAAAACACAACAGCAAGAATAAATATAAATTTCTAAATATTCCATATGAATTTAAAATATTCAGTCTGGAACAAATAAAAAAGCTAACAATTTTATTGTGTTTCTTTCTTTATGATTATAGTTTTTCTATGCAATTTTTATTAATTTTCATTAACAGTTTTCTTTCATAAAAATAACAGTGCGTGTAATTCATTTAAGCAAACGAATTAAACAGGCATTTAGTATTTTAACTACGATCAATTTAAAAAAAAATTATTAAAAATTTAAAAAAAAAAAAAAATACATAGACTGAAAATAAATTAATTCCTTTTTAATAATAAAATTAAAATAATAAGAGTGTGTTTTGTTAAATCTGGCCAAACGCCAAATCGCTGTCGCCAAACTTCCTCTAGGTTGCCAGCCTATGTTGCGAGCCAAAGTGCAAAGTCAATGGCATAGGCATATGGCAATTGCCAATGAGTGTTTAACATCACATCACCCGACACGTTGAAAAAAGAGAACTACAGAACACAGATAAGTTTTTCATTTTACATTATATATATACATCAAAATTTAACAATTCTATTAAGTATGTAAAAAATTCTCGAAAACTGTTTAAATTTAAAGCCAAATTAACCTAATATATATATATATTTCAAAATTTTAAAATGTTCCATTTTAGTTCTTTTATTTTTTTCCGTTAATTTTATATTATTATAGTTTAACGATAAATATATTTGAGTATTAATTTGTAGTAGAGTGATAAGTAAGATACTTCTTAAAAATATTTTTGTGTTTGAGTGCTGAAATTTAATTTTTAGCATTTAAGCATAAAAATATTTTTAAAACATTAACTTATTAATGAATCCACAAAAAAATTAAAATAATAAAAATAATAAAAATCAGATATGTTTAGATGTTATTATTACATTATAGTAATGCAAAATCAAGGGATAATATTAAAAATTAGTTGGCAGGAAGTTCTTAAAAAAAAGAGTACGTTTCTGGAATTTAAAATTTTATTTTGTTTTATTTCAGCGCATATAGATTTTTCAGCGCATAGAAAATTTATAATTTCGTAAGTCAATAATTTAAATAAAATTTTCATACATATGCATTAAAATATAATATTGTTAAGTATATTAAAATTTCTCGAAATCTATTTAAATTTACAATAGCAAATTTTTTTTAAATTTTAGTCTTTTGAAAATATTTTAGATGTACCTCTTGACAAATGTTTGTTTTAGTTTTCCATCTGTTGTGCATTATAATAATTTCGAAATAGAATCTACACACGTTTAGGTAAATTTATTCATAAGTTAATGTTTTAAAAATATTTTTATATTTAAATGCTGAAACTTGGGAATAAATTTCATCATTCAAAAAAAAAAATATTTTTTTAATTTTATCTATGAATGATTAATTAATAGTCAGAAATATCTAAATTATGTAACTAAACGTTAATAATGCACAATCGATGGAATAAAATAAAACTTTGATAAGAGGAATCTTAAAATCTTAACAGTGTCTTTAAATGTTAACAGTGTGTTTTAACAATGTCTTTGTTAAAATATACATTTAAAGTATTAAAAAAACTTTGAAATTAAAAAAATTATTGTTATTGTCAATTTAAATAGATTTCGAGAAATTGCTTTCTATGTAATAATATTATAATTCAATGCATTTATGTAAAATTGCATAATACTATGACAGTAATTTGCAAAAACAAACAAACACACACACACAAAAAAAAAGAAGAAAAAAGAAAAAAAGAAAGAAAGTAAAGGAAAAATAAATAAATAAATAAATAAAGTACACACGTCACACAATTTCAAGGGAACATACGACCCTTAGAACTTCAAAAAACATCGATTTAATTATAGTCTTTTTTTAAGTAAATCATTGTTAACTAAGCTTTATTGGGCATGTCTAATTGTTACCTATAAGATTATTATGTATTTTGGAATATAATTTAAATTCTGTGGTGAATTATTTAATAATTTATGTGTTAATAATAAATGTTTTTTTTTTCACCTTGCACGCAGGATACCTGTAAAACTATTTAATATTTTTTCTTGAAATTTTCACAGATTATGTAACATATCAGATCCTTCATACTGAACCTAAATTTGTTCCAGTTTAGGTTAAAAAAATAAAAAAAAAGTTTATTTTTTTTAAATAAAATCTGAAGTATCACCTGTATAAAAAAATATGGGGGGGGGGATACAAATTTAGATTCAGTTTGAAGGATCTGATATTTTACATAATCTGTGAAAATTTCAAGAAAAAATATTAAATAGTTTCAGAGATATCTTGCGCGTAAGGTGGAAAAAAAAACGCATTTATTATTAACACATAAATTATTAAATAATTCACCACAGAATTTAAATTATATTCCAAAATACATAATAAACTTATATGTAACAATTAGACATGTTCAATGAAGCGTAGTTAACAATGATTTACTTTAAAAAAGACTATAATTAAATCGATGTTCTAAGGGTCGTATGTCCCCTTAAAACGTACAAAGAACGTTCGAAGAACGATTCAAAGAACGTTTTAAAACGTTCAAAGAACGATTTTAAAACGTTCAAACAACGTTCAGGACGTTGCAAAAACGTGCATGAAGAACGTTCTGAGAACGTGTCTATAGAAACAATGGTGATGTTTACACGTGTGCAGAACGTGTTTTGTACCGTACTATTCGACGTCTTCAAGATGGACAAATAGACGTCTATAAAACGTTCAAACTGAACGTTCATAGAACGTGTTAGTAGAACTATTTTTAAACGTTCAGAGAACGTTTCCGTGCTGCTTGGGTACATACAAACCTATATGCAATTATGTGCCGTAGTTTCTGAGATAAAGCCTTTCCTTAAATTTCGGAAATCGCTGTATAGCAGCGCGACCTATTAGCCTATAAGCGTTTAAATTGAATCAGCATAATATATCATAATGGTCTTCCCACATATCAAGTTTCGTTCGATTATACGCATTAGAACCTGGGATATAACCACCCCTGAAATTGCAGAAATCGCTGCATAGCAGCGTCACCTGTTGAGCGGTACACGCCAAAAGTTGATAGGCACTAATTTAGGTCATGGTGCATCTGCATATAAATTTATATGTAATTCTGAACAGTAATTACGGAGATATAGTTGCCAGAAAATTTTTGTCACACACACACAGACAGACGGACGACAGCCAGACATTCTCTAAAAGTGATCAAATCGTGTTCTAGATTCTCAAAACGTGTAAATCCGTCGAAAACCGGAAGTCGAAAACTTTTACGAATCCAATACTCTCTTGTATTGAATATATAAGAAAGTAATAAATAAGTAATAAGTAATGCAGAGACGGGCAAACTATCTTTTATACAGAATTTAAACTATGGAGACGGATGGAGACAGAGAGCATTATTCTATGTTTATAAAATATAATGTCTCTTCCTAGCAGTTAATTAAAGTAGCTTTTAGTTTTTCTTTTCTTTCTTTCTTTTTTTTTTTTTTTTTTTTTTTTTTTTTACGAATTGTGAAAGATAAAGCAATTGAAATGTATTTTGTGTATTAATTGTATAGCTGTTTCCCGCCCTCCTTCTTATGAACGAACTTTCAGAACATGCATTCGCTCACATGTCACACATAACACAACTAACTTATTAGAAAAAATAGCGTGGCAATACTACGATCACGATATTCAACTCTAATTGCAATAATTTCATTAAATTTATTACTCGCTGAACAAGTTATATGCAAGTATGGATATGAAATAGAGATGGTGTTCCACCCTCTTCACATTAGTAAATTTTTTATATGTATATAATATATGGATTAAAATTCTATGTAAAAGTGCTATGCAAAAGCACGTATTCACAAACCAAATTTATTATGTAATACAAATAACAATTGTACCTTTAAACTCTAAAATTAAATTAAATGAGTTTTAATACATTATTCTTTTATAAATACATATCAAGATATTATAAGAAGTCGCGTAATAAATATAAGTATATACATATATATATATATATATTTTGTTATGTTTTAAATTATTAGTTAGACACTACTCCTTAAGACATTTGAAATTGTGGCTAACGAATGATTATAGAAAAACTAATAACTAAAAATATATTGGTCTCGAAAGCCTTTTAAAATATTTTGAACATTAAAAAATTTTCATCTCTTGCAAAAGGAAAGTACGTAAATTTTTCTCTAAAATTTTCTTAGTGTTGAAACTTTCATTTCTTTGTAGCATGTCTTTGCCAGAATAAATTTTATTTTGTGCTTTTTAGGGCTTCACAATAAAAAGCTTCTAACTTTAAAAAATTATTTTTTACTTAATTTTTTTTTTCTTTTTACGCATTTTGTATATTTAAACTAACTGAAGAAATTTCCTTTTTTTCTTGATTCATCAAATTATATATGTATACTATGTATAATAGTTAAGAAAAAAAAAATCTGTATACATTCACTGTAAGCAGAATTTTATTTAGTATAACATATTTTATCTATTCTTCCCTACAAATGCATGTAGTAACTGCGTTTCATTCCCTGGCATCGGTTACTAAATTGATTTCTTAAAAAAAAAAATGATGCAGCTTCGACATAAGAACTCATTGGCTGCTTTTAAATTTTTGTTGCCATTTTGGTGATGAATAAAATGGCTATCGTCATTGCGTAAGTAAACATTTTAGTGAGAAACATTCAGTACCAATTTTCAAATTTCTTCAAGGAGTTCTATGCGGAAACTGTCCCAATTTTTTAACAAGATTTATCGCAATTTTATTTTAATTACTTTTAAAATATGTTTGCACGTGCATTGCTTTTCGACATAATTTATATAATATACTTATTTATTTATTTAGTTTTAGCTCATGAATCATAGAATAGAATATATATATATATATATATATATATATATATATGGCTGAATATCACATAAATGTGCATTTTAGTGTTTCAGGTCTTTATTATTAATTTTAAGCAAATAAATTGTAAAATTTTATTATTATTATTTAGAAGTACCTTTTTAAAAAAGCATCAAATCATAAAATGTGAGTTTATAGCAATTTCAGTATTTTTTAGAAAATTTTAAACCTTATAACCGTCATTTTCGTGACTGTCTCCAAGACCAAATGTTTACATACAAAGTATGTTTTTTACTAAAAAAAATAAAATGATAATTATAATAATTGTTAATTCTTGTAAAAAAAACTATTTGTTTTCAAAGGAAATTTTTTTTTCTTTTTAATTACGTTAATTTTCATGCATGTGTAATTAAAATGCTTGTATGCAAGTCTTCACGTCATTTTCGTGACACATGAAAATAACTTCATATATCATCAAGGGATGGTGCCACCATTCACTTTTTTTAAAGTTTAAGATCAGAAATCAACATTGACGATATGTGGGGGAAAAAAATCTCAAGAAAATTGAAAACAGGTAAGAGTTAACATTATTTTTATTGTTTACATGCTGTGCGTACTTTTATTGCTTGTCATTTTCGAGATGCATAAAAAATAAAAAAATATTATTATAAAATTTAGAACAAAGTTTTATTTTAATATAGAATTACGACCAGAAGAAGAAAATGTGACGATATCGGCTTAGTGAAAGCATGTTTTTCAGTACAGAACGAATTATTGACGATTTGTCATTTTCGTGACGGTCATTTTTGTGACGTCACGAAAATGACATTTGTTGGAGATTTACTATTTTGTAAGCCCTGGATTTAAATAATTTTTTATTTTGAATTAAAAGATTTGTTGGTGTAGGATAAGCTTTATATTTAAATATTTAAAGTACTTTCCGGTATCCAGGTAAATATAAAAAAATTACATACGACATTAATATTAAGATACAATTAAAAAAGCAAACTTTTATTTAATTTTATTTATTTATTTATTTATTTATTTATTTTTTTTTTTTTTTGCCCCCTTTAAGGTGTCATTGAGAATGTTACTCAAAATATTTTACTTGTGTTATTTATGGCAAGATGCAGAAAAAATAATTTGCATGGCTTGACAAAGAGGATGTCCATGAAATTCAAGTGCCACATATTCTGTGCAAAATTAGGAATTCTCCTGAACCTGCTTCAAATAGATATTTTAAACTTCAGAATGAAGATTTTAATAATGTTCAAAATGCTTTTTCTGAATTTAATTCAGTTAATCATAAAACTTTGTTCCATTTTTAATATTATATGGTCCTATTGCATTGACAAACAATGTTATTTCAGTGAAAAATAGTCATTTTGACAAATATTGTCATTTCAGTGACAAACAGTCGTTTCAGTGACAAACATTGTCATTTCAGTGACAAACCAGTCATTTCAGTGACATCATTTTTTGACATCTTTAAATGCTATAATTAAAAATTTAATGCAAGTAAACTAATTATTTCCAGTTTACAGTCAAGAGGTATGCAGTCTATGATATTTCCCATTGATATAATTTATGTTTATAAAAAAATAAATTTAAATTTATTTATTTATTTTATTTTTTTTTTTTTAATTTAAAATTTTTGGGTTTTTTATTTTATTTTATTTTTTAAAATGGGAAGAACTTTTTAGAAAAGCCTAAGTCTTGTATTTTTTAATGAATCTGAACCACAAAAAAAAATTTTTAAATGGTAATTTTGATTTTATAAGATAATTAAAATTATAAATTTTTATTGAAAAATTTCAATAAAATTTTAAAAAATTATGTTCGATCTCTGTCAAACTCAGAATTTATTTAAGATGCACTTACGGACTTATTTTCAAAAATTCAAATTAAAATACAAAGTTTGAAAAAAAAGTTTAAAAAAATCCAAAATGCACACTTATGTGATATTCAGCCATATATATATATATATATATATATATTTATATATTAAATAAAATTTTAACAATCCAAATTTATGTAACAAATTTTGTTTATTTTCAGAAATTTCCATTTCTTTTATCAATTCTTTTCTATTTAGTTTAATGTTTTAGAAATCGACATTATTATTTTAGAAACTTCAACTTTATTTTCAGTATTTTAAAAAATGTTAATTATAAACGTTTTCATATAAATTTCTTAATTAATTAATAAGTTCTTCTAAAATCATAATAAAGACGTGTAAATTAACTTTTCTTCTAATATTTTCTTCAACGTATTTAAATAATAATAATAATAATACACAATATAAATCGTTCTATACTGAAACTGAAGAATCTCCGTAGCACGATTTTACTAAATTTTATTTTATTTAAAAATAAATAAATAAATAAAGTTCACACTTACCCCCCCCCCCCCAGATACACACGCACACACAAAAAAAAGTATATATGAAATTCAAAGTGTAATACTACAAACTGTTACACCGTAAAATCGCATATTGAAAGAAATAGTAAGACCTGTTTTAGTAATAAAATTGAGTGATAAATTACGAAAGAAAATTTTATAAATGAATATTTTAACCGTTGCTAAGGAACGCAACGTATAACGGATTCACGTCAGGTCTTCACATGGAAGAAGTAAAGTAAATAAAAGAGTCGTTTTGTCCTAAATTAAATTCCATTTTCTACAGAAGTTTATACATGTTACATAGATGTAAATACATGCTTTAGTTTCTTTTAATAAATATTTTTTTTATTATTATCATTATTATTATTATTATTATTATTATTATTATTATTAAATTACTTAGCTTTGAATTTGTTACTTTTACAATGAAGTATTTTATGTCGAATTTTATAATTTTATACATATCTCATTTCACTTGAAAGAAACGGCCTCCATCTGGATAGCTTGGAATTAAAGATTTTCTAAGCAAACGCATGCATTTGCATCAACAAAGGGCTAAACATTTTTTAAATATAAGGGAAGCATATTCTGAAAAACACTATTTGATTTAGCTACCTCACTTACACACTGTATTAAAACCATTCATTAGTTATATATAGAAAAATATTTTAAAAAGTGTGAAATTTTAACCCCCTTTTTAACATGCAAGTCGTGATCTGGAGGGAAAAAAAGAAAAAAAAAGGAAGAAAAAGAAAGAAAGAAAAGGGGAAAAAAATTCATTACAATTTGGCTGTTTATGTCTTTTTTCTGATATTTAAAACTAATTTATTGATCAACACTAAAAACCATAAAATACATGCTCATTCTTTCTTTCTTTTTTTTTTTTTTTTGGTTTGTTTTGGACATGATATTTTATGCTTTATCTCAGATGAAAAGCTTTTTAATTGTGTATCTTTCTGTAAAGTCTCTTCTGAATAGTTTCATTTAAGGTATTTGCACACACAGGACTAAAAAAGATCACACTGCGCAGAAAAAAAAAATTGAGCCCTGATACTTTTCTTGCTAATTCTTATGTAAAATGACCTCATGAATCCGAATATGAATCCCATTTTGCCCAGTCACCCACCGTTTTCACGGGACTCCCCCCCCCCTTTCCCTTTTTTTTTTCACTGTTCGGCAATTTTATGGTCATGAATTTGATTTGGAGAAAAAGAATTAATTTAACACTGAAAAACAATATACACTGGTGGACAATTGCTAAGACGGATGACAACAACTAAGCTATTTTCATCCGTCCTTAGTAATTGTCCGCCAGTGTATATATATATACATATATATATGTATATAATGTTTATTAAATAACATATTTAAAAAATATAAGAAATGTAATATGTAATTTCCGTGGCAAATCCCCCGTAAATTGTCTCCTTGCCGCGAATATTCATGTTTTAGAATTTTCCAACTCTATAGCCCCTCAGAAGAAATTTAACAATTAAAATAATCCTCCCCCTCCCCTAAAAATCAAATTGATGATCGTAAAATGACCTAAAAGTGATAAAAATAGGGCGTCGTCCCTAAAAAAAGGGGGTTATAGGGCAAAATGATGTCCTATTCAGATTCAGGAGGTTATTCTACATACGAATTTGCAAAAATGGTGTTGGGGACAATTTTCATACAGAGCAGTGTCATTAATTAAGTATTGAATCCAGGATTCTTTGTAAAATATTACTAAAAGTTGCGCCTCTAAATTTATACAAGTGATGCTCAGTTCATTTAAAACATGCAGAGATACTGATTTTAGCTGCTTATGACTTTCTTTTGTTATTTAGTTATTCAAGTTGTTCCATATATATATATACATATATATATATAAAAAAAGAAAATCTCAAGTAATATTTAATAGATTTAAAACTTTAACAAAAAAAAAAAAAAAAAAAAAAAAAAAAAACAGAAGAAGAAGAAAAAGAAAGAAAGAAACTGAGCCTATTTTTTGTTTTTTGAGAAATAAAGTTCTGGACAAAACATAATTTAGTACAACAGGACTACATTTTAGGTCTATTCTTCCATTTAAAAGCATGCGGTAACTGTGTTGCATTCCTTAGCAACGGTTATTATATTCATTTCTTAAAATCTCTTTGTTACAGCTTTAGTATAGGTCCCCCTCGGCGTTTTTAAAATTGTTATTTCTGTTTTGGCGATGAATTAAAATGGCTATTTTAGTTGGGTAGGTGGATCTAGAATTAACCTTATTTAGAAATTCGGTGCCAAAGCTACTTCGGTGACAAATTTCAATTTTAGTAAAGGGGTCCTGTAGTAAAGATATTCTATTTCTTTCGTGGGATTTTTCTAATTTTTATTTTCAATATTATTATTATTATTTTTAATTGATGCGAGAGAAAGAAAAGGAAAAATATTTTTAATTGGGATACAAATGATAAATACTATCTATACAAAAACCGAAAATAATAATGATAAATATAAATATAATATTAATAATAATAATAAATGTTATGTCCTTCAAATTTCATTCTTCATAACAAGAAATATATTTCTTTATCACGTGTAACTAAATTTCTTTTTATAAGGGGATTTTTTGTTTTTTGTTTTTCTTTTCTTTTTTTTTCTTTCTTTCTTTAAAGAAAGAAATGAACGCGTATTTTTTATTTATTATCTTTCCACATAAACTTTTTTTTCCCCTTTTAATAATTTAAAGTTAAAATGAAGTTTTTATTGAATATTTTTTTTGAACCAATAATCCGATTGAACTAAAAAATACGTCATTAGCTGGATTTTGTTCTGATTAACAAGGGTACTAATTTTTCCTAGCGATCAGTTGAACAGTATAGCTTTGCATAGCGAATTAAACCCTTTATATTCAAGGTAACACACAGCAAATGAAGACAATGCCTACTGGAAGAATCAGTCCTGTCGTACTAAAATATGTTTTCAGATTTTCTTTGTTAGGTTCATTGTTGTAAAAAAGTTATTTTATGGAAGACTAGAATTTGATTTTTTGTAACTAATATTCAACTCAACTGGATTCTGGATACATTCCAACAAAACATTTTCTTAAATCGTAGCCTTGATACTCAAGATGTAAAGAAGATAAAATTTTTACTCATCTCAGTTTGATTTTTTGATATAATTGGAAGACCTTGGACAAAATGGAGCATGTTATTCATTCAGATTATATATGCCAGCATGCCATATGCCACCACAAGACATTCTTCTACAAATTCACGTAATACAAATTATTTTTTGAATTATTTTCCATAATGAACGCAGACTTTTTTTTTTTTTTTTTTTTTTTTTCGTAGAGAAGTTTAACACTAGATGCTGAAAGAAAGTTGATTTTATGACAACATCAGAGCTAATGCGATTTTCTTTTTCTTTCTTTCTTTCTTTGTGTGTGTGTGTGTGTGTTAAAAGTGAAATAAGTAAACAAATAAATAAAATGAATAACTTTGTTTAAATTTGCATATATTTATGGTTCAACCAATCGTTTTAAAAGTATTGACGAATTCTTTTGAATAATATCTATATTGAAAATGTACAGGATGTAATGGACTTTTCACTCTGAAAATAATTATTTAAAAAATACATAGAGCATTACGTAATTTTTGAGTATACCAGCCATGAAATTGGAGCCAATAAAAAAAAAGCGGAAAAAGAGAACGTTTTTGAAATTTATTTCACACACACACACAAAAAAAAAGGTTTAATGCACTATTAAAATCCCAGTCCTTCTACATTAATTAAAAAAGAAAGATAAATTATAGATTAAAAAACTTTGACCACATCTCAATTTGAGAAATTGTTTAGTGCTGCCATCTATGTATAATAATTAATACTAGATGTATTATTTTTCACGTTAGTGTAATTTTCGAGTGTTGGGGTTAATTTAACACTTAAGAAGACCAATTCAGTATGCTAGTATTCTAGGAATGTCCTACGTGGGTGGTCTTTCTAAGGGGGCCTAGAGCGTATTTATGAAAGTTTTGGAGAAAACCATGAGAAAGCCATGTAAATCTGAAGGTTAATCATATTACAAAATATTATGTTACAATATTAACAATACATTTTTTTTTTTTTTTTTACCTGTAGAAAGATATATAAATGTGATTTTTCAAAGTGTATCCCCTAAAACGCAATGTATTGGAATTTTGTTTTGTTTGTCCCTGTACATAAACTAGTTGTACAGGACATAGTAATGTCATTTTAAATAGGAAACATACCATAGTGAACTTGACTAATATATAACATTTTTTAAAAATTCTGAAAATATTAACGGACGCTGGGATGGGAGAAAGACAGATAGAAAGATAAACAATCGCACAGACAAATGCACAAATTGAAATCATTTTCACACTTAAAAATTTTTTGAAAGCACTAAAAATGCTTACTCTAAACGAAAGTTCAATTCAGCAAATTTTTATTAATATCTCTTAAAGAAACCAAATATTTTTGTGTGCCCCTGTAAATCTAATGCTCATCATACAATGTTCTATAGCAAGCATTCTTTTGTGCATATGAATAACAGATTTCAATTTCATTAAACTTTGTGAAAAGTAAAGTTATTAAAATTTGGCTTATAGAAATACTTCACATAGAACGCAATGCTATGGAATACTTTTGAGTGTCCTTGTACACAAACCAGTGCTGGTATTTACGCCATTTTACATAAGAAACATTCAATAGTGAACTGGAATGGCATATTTCAATTGTATTAAGTTTTGTCTACATTAAAGGTATTAAAATATGGCTTATATAAATGCCTTTCTCAGAACACAAAAATCTGGAAAACTTTCGGGTATCCCTGTACACAACCCCAGGGGTGAATGGGGTGAATACCTGTTGAGGTATTCACCCCATTTTCGATAGGGAACATCCGGTAGTGAACTTGAATAACATATATCAGTTTCAAAAAATTCTATAAGTATTTAAGGGAGTTAGACGTGGACAGACAGACGAACAGGCAGACACACACACAAATTAAAATCATATTCACGCTTAAAACTTGTTAGAAAGTGTTAAAAATACTTAATATAAACGAAAGTGAAATTCCAGCAAACTTTTATTAATATTTTTTAAAGTAACTGAATATTTTTGTGTCGCCGTGTAAATTTAATGCTAATCATACTATATAGAAAGCAATCTTTTGTGCATATGCATTACATATTTCAATTTCATTACGCTTTGTGCAAAGTAAAGTTAGTAAAATTTGGTTTATAGAAATACCTCTCGTAGAATGCAATGCTTTGGAATACTTTCGGGTGACCCTGTACACAAACCGGTGGTGGTATTTACTCCATTTTACATAAGAAACATCCGATAGTACATTTGAATAACATATTTGAATTTCACTAACATTTGTGTACAGTAAAGGTATTAAAAGATGCTTTATAGAAATACCTCCCTTAGAACTCAATGCTTTAGAATACTTTCGGTTGTCCCTGTACATAAACCAGTAGAGGTACGCGCTCCATTTTCAATAGGGAACATCCGATTGTGAACTTGAATAACATATATCAGTTTCAGAAAATTCCATAAATATTTACGGGAGTTTGAGTGCGGGCAGAAGGACAGACAGGCAGACAAACCGAAGTCAGTAGCACTTTTCAACCTTGTTGGAAAGTGTTAAAAGATTTTTTTTTTTTTTTTTTTTTTTTTTTTTGTATTTTTTTAAATAAGCTGTTATATTTCTATGAATATATGCGCTAGCCTCATAAAAATTTACACAGATAATGAGAAAAATCCTGATAATCGCATACTATAGCCAAAACACATTTAAAACATTTCTTTTACAGTGTGATCCAAAACATTTTGATTTTTTTTTCTTCAGGACACAGTTATGTTGAAATATATTTGAGGTATAACATGTTCTTTACACTGCCAAAGTTTCAAGATGATTCCTAATGAATTTTTTTAGATATTTGACAAAACGTCAAACTTTGAAAGTGTCCAAATACTTATTGGTAGATGGTGTATACTCGACAAGTGAATCGCTGTTATGATTATTATTATTATTATGACATATTTGTCTCGTTATGCATGTGTATGTATATATTGTATTTCATAATGGAAGCAGACACAAAAATGAAGAAAATAAAAATAAATAAACGAAGAAGAAGTTACTGAATAAGTCTGAGAAAAAAAACTTTCTTTAATTTCTAAAAGAGTGAAAAAAAAAAAAAAAAAAAAAAAAAAAAGTTTCCTGTTGAATATGATTTATATAGCCTGACTATTTGTGCATAGAGTTCCGTAAAATAATTCAGATTAATTACTGTCTATGAGATGTATTTCACGAAAGCAAAATTTATTATCTTAATATGGCACAAAATATAATGAAACTAACATACATTATCCAGATGTACAAAAATATGTTTTCATGGTATAAATAATTAGCATTGATGATTAATTTAGAAGGCTACACAATATTTCAAGGGAAGAAGAAAAAAAAAGAGGCAGAGGACCACTTTCAATCCACATTTTATTACAGTGTTGCCCTCTATAGAATAAAATATGAACTAAAGATTTAAAACTTATGAGTTTATAATTATAATAATCATTCCAAGTCAGAAACATTAACGACGAGTAGACTAACTGTAAAACAATTGAAAGCAATTGTCAAAATATCGAAATATACGTATACGTACATGTATGTACATAAATACTGTTACAATGACAGTAGAATGCAAGAAAAATCTATCATTCAATGCAGAATTTACCTATAGAGCCAAAAATAAGATATCTAGTAATAACTTTAGAGATGAGAAAGAATAAAAATATGCATCAAATCATAGATATAGTAATATATATATAGATCTATCATCCCCATGTTATCGAGCAAAAACTTTTGATGCCGAAAAAAAGTTCTAAAATCAGCCATTAGAAAGTATTGAAGAAAAGATAAAAAATAAAAATGAATTTGAAACTATATCTGAAGTTTTTCGTTCACCTTTAGTAAATAAATTATTCATATATATGTATATTTTTTTTTACTAAATTATTCGTGTGTATTCCTGTGCGTAATTTACTCGGGGAAAGACAGCCATTAGAGAGACTTTTCCCGAGGAAAAAAAAAGCCCCCTTAAAATTAAAGCTTCATTTCTCAAACTTAAATAATTCTACCTTCCACTAATTCACTGATAGCGCCCTAATTAATTCATTTTCTAAATATTCCATTAATTACAAATTCTTTAACTAATCTCAATTCTTAAAGTTATTTTTATTTTAAAAAGATTTAAATTAATTTTACAGCAATTGCATGCTTTAAAAAGTTGGATTATTGATGGAAGTATTTTAAAACAGATAATTTATTATATAAAATTGAGATTATTTTTAATTGGTGTATTTAAATAATATGAAATACCCTTTATCATACTTATTGGTATCTTTAAAATTGCTCAGATCTTCTCTTCTTTCATTTCTAAGAACTTAGGGTCAGGTGGGGTAAAGTGGGTATACTTAAAAAAAAAAAAAAAACTGCTACATATTTAAAATAATTCAACATTTTAATTTTTTTCTTTTTCTTTTGTATTTATTAGATGGCTACACAGTTTTTCTGCTACAGAAAAAAAATAGTGGCAACTTAAAAATTATCGTTTTTAATTTAAATTATTGTTCTACATGCAACATATTTCAGCTATTACTGTTCCAAACTTTTGTCTCCCTCTTTTTTATACGAAAATTATAAATATTTTACAAAAGAATAACAAACATAAAGTATCAGAGAACATTTATTCACTTGAAGGTAAATTAAATGTATTGTATTTCGTATTCTATGGATTATTTTATCAGCTGGGTTAAATTGGGTATAGAATTACGCTTAATTATATGGCTAAATTATTATACTGGTCCTTCTCACGAAAACTGTCATTATGAGAAAATTGAAAGAAATGAAAAGCTTTGAAATTTTTTTAAACAGATATATGTAATAGCTACATAAGAAAAATATAGATCCTGCATATATATTTCACAATATTTAATTAATAAATTTATTCTGAATACTGAAAAGTGAGAGAATGGCAGTTATAATAAGAGGATGATATATTATTAGTATACACTACTTTTTATAACTTTTTATTTTTTGCATAATAAATGACAATATCATTGTGATTTGTGCATAATAAATGACAATATCATTGTGATTTGTGCAAAATAAAGGTATTAAAAAATGAAAATTTATGGCAATACCTCTCATAGAACTCGATGCTTTGGAATTATTTCAGGTGTCCCTGTATACAAACCAGCGGTTGTACTTCCTCCATTTTCAATAGGAAACATCCTATACTGAACATGAATAGAATATATCAATTTCCAGGAATTCCATAAATATTTACGAGAGTTAGAGCGCGGACAAGCAGACAGACAGACAAACCGAAGTCATAAACTCTTTTCTACTTTGTTGGAAAATGTTAAAAACTCTTTTCAGCTTTGTCGAAAAGTTTTAAAAAGGATTTACCTGCAATTTTGCTCCCTTTTTATTAATTACTCACATTAACAGACTACTCACTTTACCCCATGCCATGGGGTAAGGTGGCTATAAAACAATCTATTTCAAATCGTTATTATTTTTTTATTTTTAAGTATTGAGTCAAAAATTCAAGCGCTGTGTGTTCTCAACACTTGTAATGTATATATGCAACAAAAAGTTATCTAATTTTTTGAAATCTTATAATAATTTTGTTCTACCGATTTTCAAAAACGGTGTTTTTATACCCATATTATCCCACCTGACCCTAAATAATTTGAAGGAAGGTCCCCCCCCCCTTTCAATCTTTCTGCTTGTCTTCTTCCCTGCCGATCACTTTGTCTCGGTAGTAAATTTTTAATTACTGTATGAGTTGTAAAAGTGCGTTACGGATAATTTGTGATATCTCTGTATATTATCGATTTTCTTTCCTTTTTTCGAATTAAACTTTTTTTGAAATAATTCGTTTTTGATCTGCAATGAATCACTCAGCATAGTTTAAAATGTTTGTTAATAAACGACTCATATTGGTTCGTATATAAAAGATCATTATTTATTTCCAACTTATTTTAATGTAAAAAAAAAAAAAAAAAAAAAAAAAAATTAAAATTAAATAATTTAAACAGATAAGTTTTTTAAACGTTTGTTTGTTGCAAAACCATCTTCCATGGTGACAATAATTTAAACAGAGTTCAGGTAAAAAAAGAAAAAAAAAAAAAAAAAAAAAAAATCCCTTGAATCAGTCACAACGAAGTACAGATAAACATATTAAAGCAATTTTAAAATTGCCATATTTTATATCGATAAATTAAGTCAGGTAGATCCTGTAACGAATATTTGATACTTAAAAGTGGTTTTTTCGATATAAAAATATAGCTGAAAACAGAAACCTCATTTCGTGAGTAATATGAAGTTTAGCGACGAACTATTTTTATATAATTACAGTTAAAATGTTTTAAATTTTTTCTTGCATCGAATATTATACCTTATAATTATGAAAAATATTTTCCATAAAATCGATTAGCGTTTAAAAAGAAAATAGTAAAAGCATGAAAAAGGTTGCGTGGATTAAAATTAAGTTTAATTGATTAAAAAATCGATTTATAATATTGATCAGGGTGAACAGGGATAAATGAAACAATGTTTTGATATAGTTCGATTTTAACCTCGTTTTGTCCAGTTCTACTCTACTTACACACCAGAAAATGTCTTGACTTATAAGCTACAACTGATAACTAGCTTTGCCAAAGTGTGAATTTTTTTTATTTAACAATGTGCAATTTAAAGGAAGAAAGAAAAAAAGAATAATATGGTGCGTCACTCACATGAGTTTCCCGACATAATTAACAAAATTTTTAAATTACGAAATTTATAGTAAATTATGTTAATGCCAATATCCTAAATCATATTTTGAAAGGTGTGTGTGACAACTTTCAAACGAAAATATCCTTCAAAATGGTCGTTTTAATAAAATATTTCCCAATTTGTCATGTTAAGAAATTCGTAAATTTCAAATAAGATAAGAAGTTTTCAAAATTGAATTTTCATAGTTAATTATGTTTATGACAGCTTGATAACTGATATCTTAAAGCTGGTCTTTGCGGTCCGCGATTGAATTCACGAAACTCAAAATCTTTATATATGTAAATGGCTAAGAGATTTTCTTGGTGTCTGTTTGTCTGTGTGTTGACGCAAATTGCCACCAGCTTTTCATACTTTAGTTAATTTAAAAAAATCTAACTGTCCGATCGATAAGTTAATTAAACCAACGTATTCAGTAAAAATTCCCCTTTCATTTGGTACCTTATTTGTAACGAAATTTTGATGAGATTTTTAAAAATTAATTGAAATGTGAAAGTAATAGCCTGGTAAAAGCTTTGAAAATGGACATTTAAATTTTTATTTGTTGCCAAAAAAAAAATATATATATATATATATATATTATTTTTTTTTTCAACATAAAATAAAGTATGCTTTCACGCGAAAAACAAACAAACATATATATTAAATATTAAACTTGCTCCTGCACATGAAAAAATGAGAATATGAAAATGGAGTAAAAAAAAAAATAATAATAATAAAAAAAAAAATTTTAGATTTTTCCCCCCTTTCATTTAAACAGTATGTTAAATAGACGAATCGCGCTTCGCATGAAAGCTAATTCAACACTGCATTAAAGAGCTTTACTTATTGATAATCCTGGGTAATTTTTAAAATTTTGATGCTGATATAGATCGGACATTTTTCGCCAAGGATTCCACTTTCGTAAAAGCCACTTTAAACCAAGTAGCGCATAAAAAATATAAATTAATTATAAAATGTTGAAAAACAGAAAAGAAATAAAAGGAAAGAAGGGGAAAACGAAAAGAAAAGAAAGAAACAACAAAATAATAATAATAATAATAATAACATAAATTATGCATTTTTGTCTAAAGTGACGATAAACCTTCAAAAGTCGCCAAAAATGGGGAGCTACATTATGGCTGTACCATGATCAGTATAGGTTTACATATTTCATTATTTCATTTTTTATTTTTCTATATACCAACTACTATTAACTAACTCAACTACTATTATAACCACAAAAATTAATTGTCTCATGCGATAGACGTAGCCGATCATAGCACATTGTAATATTATTTTTGGTGTGAAATTGTTGTCATTTTATGGTTGATCAAATAAGTCAAATAAATATAGAAAATAACGTGAAAGAAAATATTATGTACACCACGTATAGTGTTATTCATGGACAATTTCATGATTTCTTTAAATTTTATTTTTGTTTGTAAAGCGATATGGAAAAGAGTTTCTTTTAAATATAGTGACCAGCGAAGCGAGAAAAGCCTTCGTTGGTTCACTACCTTCATTGAATTCATGAATTAAAAAATGGTTTCGATAACAAACTTTGATCTATTGGCACGCAGGCAGAATCAGGCCGAGTTTTGTACATTTCGAGGATTCGGAATTCGGTTCGTTCCCGAACCGGGGCTTTGCTAGTGTTATCCTAATTTATTAATTTGTTCTATTATAGGGTAAGTTTCGTAGTTTAATGTTCATTCATTTTCAATAAATGTCTAGATCAGCTGTCGTCAGTCGCCAACTGGCGACCATTGCATTGAAAATGGAAACAAAAAATTCAAACCCTAGTTGCCCAATGTAGCAACCATTTTACTTTATTTATTTTTTATTATTTAATAACTAATTAATCATAAGCATGGAATAAAATGTCATATCAGTCAACAACTATGAAATCGCCGTAATTTTTACGAGAGTATAGGAAACTACGGAACAGTTGCTCCCCAAGATGTTGAAAAATGTGGTATCCGGATTCTCTCACAATTAATTTTTTGTTCTCTATTTATTTTTTTTAACACTGAATGCAATCACGATTTCAAACGATTTTAATGAAGGAACGTATTTGGCATCAAAAGCTGAAAACATTGTCTCCTTCACAGAATGCATCGCTACCAACGTTTATCTGCCCATGAAACGGCGAAAATTGAAAAAAAAAAAAAAATAAGAAGAAGAAGAAGAAGAAAGAAAAGAAAAAAAAAATGCGAATTTTACTGATTAACAACGAATATATTTAAGTAGCTGATTGCGATTAAACCTAAATTATGTGGGCGAATGGTAAAAGGTCTTGTCGTTTCAAAATAGGTTGAAAAATTGGCGTCTATTATTTCAGGAAATTACTTTGAAGAACTGCGATTTTTACTTTCATTACCCTAGTACCGTTGGTAATGCAAGTATTGTATTGGGTCCAAAAATTCGATATCGACTTTTCACTTGATTTACACGTTTTAAGGTCTCCCTAGTCCAAAAAAGTAGTATTTGGCAATTGGTCAGTATGTGTGTGTGGTGGTGGGGGGGGGGGGGGATTTCTGGCTATTATACCTCGGAAACTAATAAAGACATTACTATGAAACTGGTATACAGATGAATTTTTTAAATTTTGATGAAAACTGAAAACCAGAAGTAGGTCATCGGAAACCGGAATTGAAACCGTAAGCGCGTATCTCAAAAACGGTTTATAGAAATTTCTCCCCCAGCATCTCGCCCCCAGTATTTTGCCTCCGGGAAATCTCCCCCCCCCCCCCCCGGAAATTTCGCCCCCGGAATTTTCACCCCCGGTAATTTCGGACCCGAACAGT
Organism: Salticus scenicus; assembly: GCA_963930645.1. Classification (NCBI taxonomy): domain Eukaryota; kingdom Metazoa; phylum Arthropoda; class Arachnida; order Araneae; family Salticidae; genus Salticus; species Salticus scenicus. The sequence continues at coordinate 30,101,456 of OZ005662.1, forward strand.
GGATTTCGGAAATTTCGCCCCCAGCGTCTCACCCCCGTGTTTTGAAAAATATATATGTAATGACAAATAAAAATAAAAATATACATGTACTAATTCTCGATATATTTCTATTTAATTCACACTATTTTCCCTTTTAATTTAAATATAAAACATATGAATTAAAATAAGGTTTTCGAATGCAAAAATTTTTCGATTAATTTTTCATCGCTGTTAATTAAAAAAAAAAGCTTAAGTCTACAGTAATATTATTTATTTATTTATTAAATTGTTAGTGCACACATAATAATTTTATTAAATTATCAAATATTATTTTACTTTATTTTATTTATTAACCAATTTGATCATTATTGATAAATAAGGACATAAGATTACAGAAGCAAGAAATTTTCATCTACTTTAGGGTAATGAACTTATACTAGGCGAGTCGTATTAACCCCAGACGATATATTGAACGCCCCAGCCCAACCGTTACCGTCCTTCGATGTCTTTTTCTAGTCAAATTTTTCCTTTTATCCTTTCCAATGTTAGCTTCTTTTTTTTTTCCACACTTGACATTGTGAGGTTTTTTTTTCATCCCATGCATTTTTATATGTAATTTTGACTCATTTTTTTTCCCCTCTTTCTATGAATTTTCAGCCTTTTTCCCTCGTTTTCTACATTCTAAGGTGTGGTCCGAAAATTCGATATCGAGTTTTCACCTGATTTATAGATTTTAAGGCCTCCTGAGTCCAGAAAATTAGTTTCTGACTCACAGTTGGTCAGAGTGTGTGTATGTATATGTATGTATGTGTATGTATGTGCGGAATCTTCTGGGTACCATATCTCCGAAGATAACAAAAATAGAACTATGAAACTTCAGAACTGAGACAGGTCTGGTATACAGAATTTTTTTTCAAATTTTGGGGGAAACTGAAAAACCGGAAATGGGACAGCAGAAAACAGAAATGGGACCGCAAGTCCGTATCAATTTTATTCAAAGTTTCTATATGATCACTCTATTAGATGATCTTTCAAATAATATAGTTGGTTAGTTCAGGAAAATTTATAGGCGTCCGGTAAAAGTAGCTCAATTCCAGGCTTCCATTCCTTTAAAAATGACTGCTCGGGTTTTTTTTTTTTTTTTTTTTTTTTTTCCAAATCCGTTATATTAAAAAACATTTTTTTTGTATGTAATTATTATTTTCCGGTCAATAATTGAGTTTGCCAAGTTTTGGTAAAAGTTGTATCTTAAAAACGGCTCTAACGATTTTTTTTTTTTGAAAATTATTACATAAATCCATTTTAGATATCTTTTCTCCTGTATTACGTGGTTAACACTTTTCAACTACACGTGCACTTTACCTCATTTAACTTTCAATGTACTTCGCCTACATGATCACTTAACGGGCAGAACAGAGGGACAAAAAGAGAGAGAAGCAGATTAATTCAATTCATAATCACTTTAAACATTCTTGTAACGTGTTAAAAACGCTTAAAAAGTCGAAAATGTAATATCAGCAATTTCTGGTAATAATCCTTAATGTATGTGAATACATTTGTGTGGCCCAGGAAATCTGGATGCTAATCTTATATTGTTCTATAGAAACCACCCCCCCTTTTTTGTTATACATAGGTATAAAAAATTTAAATTTTATTATATTTGTGAAATATGCATATATATATATTCAAACATATGTTAATGACAAGAAATTACATGAATATTTACGAGAGTTAAAGCACGGTAAGACAGACAGATAGTCAAACAGAAGTCATACAGTTTGGTGGAAAATATTAAAAACTTTTGTTTTAAATAAATAGATTGAAATGTCTTAAATAATCGTCGGCTTATAAATTATATACATGCGAGATAATTTTGTTCAGAATTAGAAAATATGTAAAGGAGTCTCATCAATTAATTATCAAATGATAAATAAAATTATATCAAATTAAGACATAAATGCAACTTATATTGCACATGGACTAACGTTAATTTAACATATAAATGATAACATAAATGAGGAAAAAAAAAGTATATATATATATATATTGGTTTATATTTTGCTCTAGTTACATTATTTTTAACTCTCACTAAAAGTATATACCTAATAACAAAATACAATGAAATTATACTGCATATAAACTGTAACTAAGTCAATATATAACTTACTTAGTTACGTAGGTTAGTCAAAAGACAATAATTATGATGGCTATAATTTTATGTCAATTCGAAAAATGAATATTTATTAATTTGATTTACATTTACGTTTGTCATATAAATTTAAAAATCGAGTCAAAATTATGCCTAATTGTAAAAATTCTTAAGACACAAAGAAAATATTTTCTATTAAATTAATAGAAAATAATTTTCAGGTATTTCATTACTTATAATTAAAAAATTAATATAAAGTTTTAAAACCAAACAAATAAGTTAGTAACCAGAATATACTTTGAAATACTACTACTACTACTACTACTTATTATTATTAAAATTAAACTTTAATCCCGTAATTTTACTTGTTTCATTTTCATTAAAAGAAATCGTATTGTTAATTTTCTTTTTTTGTCTTGTTTACTATTTTTTTTAACAATATGGGAAAGATAACTTACTAAAGGTAGATGAAATGTAAACTGTATTTGTAGAAATAATCATTAAAGACAATAGATCAATAACAGTCATGGGCTAGTTATCAACACGTTTTAAATTATTACTAATATTAAGCATTATGAAAAACTACCTAATTGCTTTAAATAAGATTTTAAAATAGTTGAAACAAACTTATAGTAAATACCCACATATATTTAGGAATTTCAAAAAAAAAAAAAAAAAACTTATTGCAAATAAATTCAGAATTTAAGAATTATTGGAAGAAAATTAAAATTGTTCAGGAAAATTATCCATCTTCCATGCAAGTGAACAGAAGATATACTGGAATTTATGTTGTTAGAGCAGGTGTTGGAAAGGTAAGGTGGGACCTCGGTTGCTGACGTCAGTGGAGGCGCGAATTTTTGTTCAAAGACTTTGTATTAATCGAGCAGGTGTTGCCTGATCAGGCCTATCGTTACAAATTTGATACCAAATGTAAGGGGCGATTTTTCTGAATCCAGGGGTGCAAACAGGTTTTCGACACGACAATTTAATTTTTTTAATTTAACTAGCGTATGAAATTAAGGTGACAGACTTCATTTTAATCCATTTTAGTCATTTTAAAAAATTCGAGTCTAAGTTTTACGGTAAAAGAAAAATTAAATAAAAATTAATTAAAAACTTAAAATAATAATTTTACAGACTGAAATTAATACTTCTCTGTTCTAAACCAAATTCTGTCTTTAGCAAAAATTTTAATGATTTTTTTTTTTTTTTTTTTTTTACTTCCTTATACAAAGTATAAGGAAGTATAGTAATCCCGATTTGCAAAATGGATTTTGTATTTCACATTGCTCGAAACGAATGAACGCTGAATGTTGCCAATTTATACGTGTGACTGTCATGATGTCTAGTTGTACACCTGCAAGTATCGTCTTAACACGAACTCTCGTTTTAGAGATATAAGGGATTTTACACGATTTTTCGTGACGTCTGTATGTATGTGTGTCTGTGTGTGTGTCCGTATGTCGCATAACTCAAAAACGTTTGGACGTAGAAAGTTGCGAATTGGTACAGAGGTGTGTTATAACATCTAGTTGTGCACCTCCCTTTTTGGGCTTTGTATGATTTTCCGTTTTGGAGATATTTAGAAAATTAGGTTCATAATGACAAAAAATACATAGGTTTTGGCCATATTGTATCAAAAAACGGTGACAACTCAAAAACGATTTGGACAAATCTTGCAATTTAACTGACTTCCCGACTAGCTAGACATTTGAAACTTTCAGAACACGTTGACAATGCATTTTTTAAAATATTTTTAGCCAACTGTTTCCGATACCTGCTGCCTTCAGCGGCGTTTATGTGATTGAACAGAAAATTTATTTAACTAACTTCCCGACTAGCTAGACATTTGAAACTTTCAGACTAGATCAGAACACGGTGTAAATGCATTTTTTAAATATTTTTAGCCAACTGGTTAGGGTCACTGCTGCCTTCGGCAGCGTTACCAGTACAAATCTTGCAATCGAGTTTTAACTAACTTCCCGACTAGCTAGACATTTAAAACTTCAGGAAAAGCTAACACGGGGACAATGCATTTTTCAAATATTTTTAATCAACTGTTTCGGGTCACTGGTGCCTTCGGCCGCGTTTATATTGTTCAACAGAAAAAATATTTAACTTAACTTCCCGACTAGCTAGACATTTGAAACTTTCAGAATAGTTCAGAACACGGTGAAAATGCATCTTTTAAATACCTTTAGCCAACTGTTTCGGTTTCCTGCTGCCTTCGTCAGTGTTATCAGTACAAATCTTGCAATCGGTTTTCAAATAACTTTCAGAAAAGCTCAGAAAACGGTGATAATTCATTTTTTCAAATATTTTTAGCCAACTGTTTCGGATCCAATGTCAATGTTTTTTAACTTTATGTATATTTCTAAAAGTGTATAAGGAAGTCATGTGGTGCCCACATCAGATTTTTTTCTATGGGTACCCTTTCATATTTATATTTTCATTTAAGAAAATATCCAAACTTTCTTCCATGCAATAACATGTTCTTTGCACTACCAAATTTTCAAGGTGATTTTTAAAAAACTTTTCTAGATATTTGACAAAATTTCTAAGTTCGAATATGTTCAAATACTTATTGCTGGATAGTGTATATATGACAACGTTGTTTCATAATACTTTTTCCATCTTCTCTTTTCGTTTTATTTTTATGTTCTCTCACTCAAATATATGGTAGAAAAGGTATTGTTTTGGTGGTAAAATTTTCGAAAGTAAGTTTTTGTTATCTTTGATCATTTTGAGGTCTGAGGAATCCGAAAATCATATTTTTAGCGGTTGGTCTGTATGTCTGCCTGTCTGTGTGTGTGTGTGTTATTAGAATGTAATCAAGAACAAATAATAACAGAAAGTACAAACTCAGTATTCTATATTGGTATCATATAATCATGCTACGCTAAACTTTGTGTTGAGATCAAGCAAATGGTTAGAGTACAAGACCATTCAAACGAATTCAAATACATTACAACTAGGAAAGAAATTTATGATTAGTACAGTTTAACGTGTATAGCCTGCCCTAAACAAAATGAAGAACTTTTTTGTTTTATGCATGAAAGCATGTTTTGTGGTATGAATATCATTCTTCATCAGTTACAGTAAAGCGCCGTTTATACTTCTTTTAAGGGACTGACGTAAAAGGATGTATAATCGAAATTTTAATTATAATAACTCAATTACTACAAATGTAATGACACCTAAGCAAAATTTATATGAAAATACTAATTAATAAAGTTTTTTAAGTTAGTAAATGTATATTATACTTTTAAGACAATAATTAATAATAATTAAAATAATACTATAGTTTTAAAAAATTAAAGAACACGCTTTTATAGAAATGTGATCTAAACAGCACAAAATATCTATCTTAGTATTAAAATTCAGGGTAAGAAAAAATCGTGTGAGTGACACACCATAATATTTACATACATTAAATCGTTAATTAAAATAATTTAGAATTAAACAAAAACCATTTGTAAAAAATCTCCCCTGACTGGGATCGAACGCTAGACCTTTAGGTTCGTAGCGCGGAGCTATATCTCAACGCCCCGCCGTTCACGCATGGAAAGTCATTTTTTACAATATAAATTTTTTGTTTGCTCCCAGAGAGGTTACAAACATACAAACATACATACAAACATACATACATACATACAGGTGAAGCTAATAAAAGCGTGTTAAAAAGATTCATTATAAAAAGTGAGAAAAATCATACTAATAATGTATGACTGGGTACTAATACATATGTCATATATTGAGTATTATATTACATTTCTTAAGAATTATGTGAACACATTTTGAATATTAATTATATATATTGCGTACCTTTAACAATAAGCATACGATTTATGCCCATACAAATAGTTATTTAATGACATTAAAAACTTTAATATTCGTCTGATTTGCTGCTTGTCTATGAAGTACGAGCATTGAAAATTCTATTGACTCTTTGATCAGTATTCTTCCATCTTTCCTGTGTTTCTCCATTTCAGATGCTTTCTAGGAAAAATACGTCTTATTTAGAATGGAAAATAATGACAGGTGGACAAACTCTGCGAATTTCGATAAAGTAAAAAAGTGTATAACCGATATTAGCGGCGTTTAAACGAAGAAATTTTGCATTAAAATCAATAGGAATGTAACGGGTTTTCACTAAAAGGACGTATAAACAAGAGACGTATGAACGATGTTTTACCGTATTTACAGGATTATTCAAAATATTTGGATATATTGGGGCTCTATTTGAAAATTGCTGGAAGTGTGTTTCGTTCTTTATTATAAGTTTTCATATAGAACTAATTTTATATACACAATGTGATTTGTACATAGTTTATAAAAATTACGCAGTGTTACCCAAAATTAGGCTACATTCTCTTTGTTATTGAATTTAATTGATGGATGTGATACGTTTTGCTATGTCGACGAATTCTACTCAGAAAAGAACAATATTTTGTACCCATACTGTAAACAAAGTTTTTTTTTTTTTTTTTTTTTTTTAGGTTCTATTTTAACTCTGGTTTTTTATACAATATCTTGTTTTGAGGTTTCCTGAATAGGAAAGTCCAGAGTCACCAGTTGATCTGTATGTATGTTTCTTAACAACATAAATTAGAAACAAATAAATGTAAATTATTTATATTTGGTTCTTTAAAGTTCATGTTAGGTTTCCACTTGAAAAATTTCAGCAAAATTAGCAAGTTTAATGAAATCTTTAATTTCTTTTTTTGAAATAAAGGTAGGCATTATTATTGATCGGATGTTTGAGAAGTGCTGTAGCTCCCTTCACACAGAATTATATATCGAATGGAAAAGCTCCTAAGCCTATTTTAGATTATTTTTAAAATTGGTTAATCTTTATTATTTCACCTTATTGATCTGACGACTTGATCTGCAGTGTATATTTATAGCACTGAAGAGAAAGCGATGCGAGCGAGACATTAAATTGTTATCTATGAAGTAGCTACTGATCACTGTATTTTAATGAGTTTTCAAAAAATAAATGAATTATTTAAATGATTAAATAAATGCATTTCGATTGGCGACTATTTTCTCCAAATTAGAACCATGCCCCAATATCGTGATGTACGACCGTTCACAAAATTATATATATATATAGTTTCATTATGTTACTTAGAAACACGATTAATTTTAAATAAACTAAATATGCATTCGCATTAAATTGCGGACAATAAAAATCAAGGAAAAAAGAACATTTGAATATTTAATAAATTGAAATTAGAAATGGAAAACGTAATTTTACTTTTTATTTTGTTTTATTTTATTTTACTTTTTTATTTCTGCAGAAAGCATGTATAATGTTAAAGCTATTATGACTTCAGTTTTGTCAGATTTTTTTAAAAATTGATGTTTAAGTTTTTTTTTTTTTTTTTTTTTTTTTTTTTCTTCACGGGTAAAAATACCTTTTATGTTAAATAAATGAATAAACTAGTATGTTGTGGCCACCACATGACTTTCTTCTATATTTTCCTATACAAATTCACTAAATAAAAAAAAATTATTAAAATTATTATTTAAAAAAACTAGGGGGCTCTGCCCCCTGCTCGCTCCGCTCACCAACCCCCAAAGGATGCTTCGCCTCCTCCCCGACTCACTTTACTTATTAACACATGCAGAATCCTGCCCGCCTATTCGCTGCTTTCTTTCACTGAAAAGGAATATTCATAGTGCATATTACAAGACAAAAGCAGAAAATTATTATGGAAATCCTCACATTCAATGTCAAGTTGAAATATAATATATATATATATATATATATATATATATATATATATATTTAATAGAAAGAAAATCATAATATCTAGACCATTTTGCATTACAGCTTTAGTATACGACCTTTTTATTTCTTTTTTACAACCTTAAATTCGAAGGTTCTCGAGCCAAAGACCGTCGTGTATACTAATGGTGGCTATTGCACGTAAAATATATCGTGGCCGCAATGTCCTCCGTGTCCCCATCAAAATTATACTTCTGACAGCCACCGAAGCTGGGGAGCTATCTCCTTCGAGTAGGACCAAAACTGTGGTGACATGTCCCCGGAACACCCGTAGGGTGCGTCCCAGACCGTCGCCAATTATCCATAGCGCAGTAATGGTGCGACGTCAATCACAACCTACATAATTATCTACCTACCTATAATCATGGATCAAATTTTAATTTTCCCGAGTAAGAAGATTAATTTTAATAGAGAAAAGTAGTTGATATTTATTTTCTTTTTTTTTTACATCCATTGTTTCGGGCCGCGGTACCCTAGTCGGTAAAGCGCTTAGCACGTAATTGGAAGATTGCCGAATCGATACTTGAGCCGGCCAAAGACCGTCGTGTACACTTATAGCGGCGAGTGCACATAAAATCTGTCGTGGTTGCAAAATCTTCCATGTTCCCATCCCCACTATACTTCTGGGGATCACCAAATCGGAGGGGGTTCCCCTCCGTGAAGGTTCAAAATTGTGATGTCATGTCTCCGGAACATCTCTAGGGGTGCGTCCCAGACCGCCGCCAATTACCCATAGCGCTGTATTGGTGCAACGTTAAATCCAACCAACCTACCTACCTACGTAGAACCATGGATCATATTTAATTTTCTCGTGTAAAATGACTTCATAACAAAAGAACAACGTCACTGGGAAAAACTTTTTTCAAAATGGCAAACAGAGTACTTTCAAAAACTTGTCGTTTTTGTTAATAACTTCATCAATTAAAATGATAGAAATTTCTAAGCGTCTTCCTTGGAGTACTCGGAACATATTGATACCTCTCATGACGCGAAGGACCCTGCCCTGCGATAGAAGATACGGTCGCAGACAAAAAAAATCTGACGCCAGTGACAGTAACTTTTTTTTAATATAGAGAGATTATTTAGAAAAAATATCTTCCATGATAATGCAGACTATTTCCATATTAGAGAAGTAGTATAACACTAAATATCCAAAAAAAGTCAATTTTATTGTCAATAGTACATTTAAAAAAAAAAAAAAAACTTTAAAAATGAAAAAAATCGATTACTTCATTTTAAATTATCGCAGATCTGTGGTTCAACCATTCGTTTTAAAGGTGCTGGCGAGCTCTTTTGAAAGATACCCATCATGAAAATTTACTCCCTTCGAGGAGGGACTTCCCCCCCCCCCCAGCTGGAGGGGGGAGGCGAGGATCCTAGTTTTTTCCCCCAGTTCACTATCTCTATTATAAAAAATTCTTTTACATTTCATAACGATTATTAAAAAATAATTCTCTTTATGCACATTTATACAAAATTTTGTCCTATACCACCATGTTAAAAATTTAGAAAAAGCGGGATGGCAACGCAACCTGTAAGACAATTATTACCAAAGGTTGATAGGCACTAATTTATGTGAAGGTGCAACTACTTACCAATTTGTATGAAATTCTGTGCAGTAGTTCCTGAGACACAGTTGCCACAAAATTTTGTCACACACACACTAAGACTGACAGACAAACTGACATTTGCTAAAAATGGTCAAATCGTGTTCTACAGCTCTCAAAACGTCTAGATCTATCAAAACTCAAGGTCGAAAATTTTTCTATTGAATATAGAAGAAAGTAATAAATAAAAAGTTGTAAATATTCAAATTTTAGAGGCATCATCTCGAAACCTCGTAATTACATAGCAGAGAAAAATATTGAGGAAAAAACATGAAAAATCGTGTAAAATATAATTTTTACATGATCAATAAAAATATCGAGTTGCAAAACTAAATGCAGTCATTTTCAGAAATTGTACGTGCCATTATTCCTACTGTACTTCGCACACAGACAGACAAGCAAACACTTTCTTTTATTAGCATAAATTTAAAGAGCATAATTTTTATTAGTATAAATTTATTCTCAGATTTCTACGTAAATATATTACTGCAAATATATTTCTACGTAAATAACTAAATTTCTTTTGCCTTTAACAGAAATGAAGATTTAGATTAAATATGTGTATGGGTTTGTATAAGGAATCATGAACGCAGTTACTCACACACATACATAAAAGAAGATAGAAAAATAAAGAAAAAACATGCTCTTCGCACTGATTATTAACATTTTGCAACTGTAGGTGTACTCGTTGCTTTAACCATTATCATTCTTTGTGTGCGTTATCTCACAACGGACACGCAGAAGGACGGCAAGACAGACTAACTGAATTTATAATCAATCTTGAATATTGTTGGATAGTGTTAAAAACGCTGAACACAAGCGGAGACGCAATTTCAGCAACTATCGATTGTAGCCCTTACTATATCAGAATATTTTAGTGTAGTTCTATAAATGTGAACGTTAAACATACCACATTATAAACAAGACTGTTTTTTAGCCTATTAACGACAAATGTCAATTTCATTATATTTTTTTCAGTAGAAAGTTATTTAAATTTGATTTATAAAAATGACTCCCATAAAACGCAAAACATTGAAATACAGTAGTCCCCACCTAATCGGGTAGCAGATAATCGAATACCCCGCTTATAAGAATATAAAGTTATAGAACCAATTTTTTGGATGTCACTGTTTACAAATCATTAGTGTTATTAATGCCATTTTAAATAAAGAACATTCCATAGCAAATTTGAAAAAACATACATCATTTAAAAAAAAAAAAAAAAAAAACGAAAAAAACGAAAAATATTTGCGGTCGCTGAAGGCGTGCAGACTGATAGTCTAATTAAAATCATAGAAACTCCCAAACAATTTTAGAAATTGTTGAAAATGCTTACTAATACTGAAAATGCTACTTGAACAATTTCCATTTATAGACCTAAATATATATGGATATTTTTGTGTGGCCCTATAAATTTCAATACTAATAATACTTTATGCTATAGTAAGCAGTTTTTTTTTCTTTTGTATGTGTACATATAAAACTTACACAAAACAAAGGTGTCCAAATAGGCTTTTTAGAAATAACTATTCATTGAATGCAATACTTTAGAATTCCTTCGGATATCCTTGTATGCAAACCATTGGTGTTATTTACTCGATTTTCAATAGGGAATATTCGATAATGACATTGAATAACATAAGGCCTGTTTCAAGGTATTTTATTAATATTTACGGGAGTTAAAGCGCGACAGACAGACAAATCGAAGTCATAAACACTTGGAAATATTCATAGACTTCCTTTAAACGGACGTATGTTATTCAATTTCACTGTCGGATGTTCCCTGGAGGGAATATGGAACGAATATTTCCACTGGTTTGTGTGCAAGGATACAAGAAAACATCCCAGAGCATTGCTTTCTATGAGAATTATTGCTTATGAACTGACTTTAATATCTTTATTTGCATAAATCACAAAGAAATTGACATTTACTATTCATTTACACAAAAAGAAAATAATAATTATAAAGGTTTTCTTTAAAATAAAATTTGATTAACATGAAGATTTTCTGGGCCACACAAAAATATTCAGATACATTAAGGTGTAATTGAAATTTTGAAAGTGTGATTAATCTGTGCAAAACGAATGATTTATTGTTTTTGTTATTTCGATATATTATTAATATATTTATATGTATATAGGGAAGAGTCGGGAGGGATGGGATAGTTCTGACAAAAATATTTTTTTTTAATTTACTTTTACTGGTACAACACTGTCAGTTTCAGAGAAACAAATTAAAACATTTTAACACCTTTTAAAAATATAAATTTTATGGTAATTATTAAAATATTAATTTTATAAGCCAATTAACATAGTCATAAAAATGTCCCATCCCTCCCTTGTATGAGGGAGGGAAGGGACATGTTTATAAAGTTAAAATAAATATAAAATGTACAGACATACTATGAAAAATGACAAAAACAGTGGGACATGATGTATGTAAGGTTAATTAATTACTAATAACATCTATTTTATCCAACATTATAATTTAATGTATCACTTAAATAAAAATTTTCAAATGCTCAATCATTTCATCTTTTTTTTTTTTTTTTTTTTTTTTTTACTTCTAGCAAAATATTTACAAACGCGCACATTAACACACATAAAAATACATACATTCTAAAAGTAACATTTCAAAATTAGCTTTTGAAACCTTCTAAAACATTCTTTTCGCCACTTCTTCTTTCTCTGCTATTCACATTCTAATCTCTCCGCAGCCTTCTGATGCCACACAGAAAAACTAAAAGTTCGCAAACGATTCGAATAAAGTTCGAATATGATCTTTACACGCCCCCCCCCCCCCCCCCCCCATGGAAGCGCATCCGTCGCTGGAGGGACGATGCAGCTAAATCTGAAAAGAAAAACACTGAAAACAAAATACAACATATAAAAGTGGACTCTTCTCTGCAGGTTCGATGAGAGCTCTTAAATAAAAAATGCAAAATCTCCCCAAAAAAGATAAAACTAAAATTATATATATACATATAAAAAAATGGAAACTAATATATGTATACATATATGAACGTGCAAATTACGTTAATATTCATAAAATACTGATAATATATTCACAAAACACAACAATGTAATTTATCTCACAAAAAAAAAAAAAAAAAAAAAAAAAAAAAAACTGACTGTAATCTAGGTAGATATCTTTAATCTAGATATCAATCTATTTTTAATCTGAATAATGCATCAGCATTACCGTGTTTTGACCCTTTGCGATACGAGACCGTGAGGTTATAACTTTGCAATGCCAAGGCCCATCTAGAGAGCTTAGCACTGTGGGAAGCGCTGTGCGTCAGGTACGTGAGAGGATTATGGTCTGATACAATTTGTATATGCGCTTCAAATATCCAGGTGTCAAATTTTTTTCAAGGCTTCGAGCATGCAATAGGCTTCACGTTCAATTGTACTCCATTTGATTTGACAGGGTGTGAGTTTCTTGCAGATTAAAGCTATAGGCATCTCTTTCCCTACGTCATCACTTTGTGCTAAACAGGCTCCAATGGTGGTGGCTGAAGCATCTGTAAATAATAGGAATGGACGTTCCATATTTGGAGTGTACAGAGTGAACATCCTCAAAAGTTCTTTCTTAAGTTTTAAAAAAGCTTCCTCTTCTGTATCCATCCAGGGAATATCTACTCTGTGACAACTTGAATGCTTTCTTCGAACACAAGACGGACTAGCATAACGATCAGAAAAACTTGAACCTCTTCTTGTCAGAGGAACTGTAAATCAATAATAGTTTTTTTCTGTGATCAAAGAAGTAAAAATTACCATAATAAGGAGCATTCTCAAATCTTCTAAGATAGGATGAAATTGCATGCGGTATATTCTGATATCTCATTGTCCTTTGCCGAGGCATTTTCCTCTTCACCTTTTTATCACAAATAGGTCATTTAGGATCTTGGAAATATCCGTGGTAATAACTTTGATCACTACGTACTTGATCACCTGCAGAGCCTGACACTGATGAAGGGTTCTGTCTACCGGTATGAGAATAATTATGGTGATAAGTACTTTCATCCACTTTATTCTCAAATAAAGTAGTAGTTGGAGAAGATGAATCAGATTCAGAGTCATCATAAAAACTGGATTCAGATCCTGAGGGCTCAAAATTTGACTCAGATTCGGACGAATTAGTTTCTGAATCAGTATCTTCATTAGAACTGCTGAATGACAAATGAAAACTAGAATCACTGGATGATACAGAATCCGATTCAAAACCGATACTAGAACTTTGCTTTTCAACTCCACTGAATATTGAAGACTCTTCTGTTTGTTCAGAGAAATGGCTTTCCAAAGAAACAAAGTGTTCTTGAAATGGTTTGGGCGCTGATTCTTCGTCTACAGGCACTTTTGTATTTCGCTTCATTTTACCACTGAGTTGAGGAGTACTTTCAAAACTAGGTTTTCCAGGAAACGATTCTGTACGTTGAACCTCATCTCCTAATTTTATATATATAGAATTACTTTCAGATTTATCTGGCAATTCAGCATGGACAACTTTCTCGCCAACCAAATTAGCATTAGAATTAGTTTCATTATTTTCTTTTTCATCATTTTCATTCTTAGAAATATATGAGCAATCCTTATTATCTTGAAAATTTTTCAAAAATTTGTAAAAGAAATCATTCTTTTGAGATTTCAATTTATTAAGCATATCTATAGTAATAAGATTCTTATCAGAATCATCCTTTGGCAAACTAACATTATCAAATGTAACTTTTGATTTCCCTCACAAAAGTTCTTTGTTTGATTCATATGTATTTCAAATGTTTTTATTATATCATTCAGTATATCGAAAAGTTTGGAAATATTTTTCTGCCCAGAATTTACAAGATCATCTTTGTCTTTTAGGCAATCCATTGGTTCAGGTATTTCAGGTATCTTACCTACAGGTTTTTCATTTAGTTTTCCCCTATCAGTTTCAAAATATTTGCCTACATTACCATTAACACTTACTATATCTTGCTTTTCTAATACATTTGTAACATGAAAATCAACAGTTTTTTATAACTATCACATGTGCAAGGTTTGTCAAAAAACTTACTATCAATAAATTCTTTTTCATTACATTCGTGCACAAAATCAGAATTCTTATTTTTGTTTAGTCCTATACAGTTATCAGTATATTCATTCTGTAAATTTTTATCAGTTATTTCTTCATTAAGAACAACAGTTTTAGGATTTTTATTCTTTGAAAGAGCGTCATCATCTTTAAAGGAATCGTCAAGCTTTACGTTACATTCTACAATGTCTTTGGTTGATTTTACATCTGCAGCTGCAGTTATCACTGCTGGCTCATTATTACTAGCATCATTACTAACAGCACGATTAGCCTTAGGAGCACATTTTTGCTGAAAACTTTTAGAACTAGCTTCATCTTTGAAGTTACCATCAACTTTCTTTCTCAACCCAAACGCACCGGAAACTTTTGAATCCTCATTTTGTGTAACATAAAGTGTATGGCCCTGACGCAGTTGGACACTCTCTGGGAAGAACACTCTCTGGGACACTCTCTCTCATTAAGAACAACAGTTTTAGGATTTTTATTCTTTGAAAGAGCGTCATCATCTTTAAAGGAATCGTCAAGCTTTACGTTACATTCTACAATGTCTTTGGTAGATTTTACATCTGCAGCTGCAGTTATCACTGCTGGCTCATTATTACTAGCATCATTACTAACAGCACGATTAGCCTTAGGAGCACATTTTTGCTGAACACTTTTAGAACTAGCTTCATCTTTTAAGTTACCATCAACTTTCTTTCTCAACCCAAACGCACCGGAAACTTTTGAATCCTCATTTTGTGTAACATAAAATGTATGGCCCTGACGCAGTTGGACACTCCCCAGACAGCACATCACCTCCTCAGGATATCTTCAAGGTGTCTTCTGGATGAAAAGACATCCCAGAAACATCCTTTAGACGTACTGCGGTTAAGTTAAGCCTAACTGTGCTGTTAGGGTCTCTGGGAGAGCGTTCACGGACATACTTAGAGGAAGACCATTGACTACTTTTTCGAGACAGCACAAGCCACTGGCACTGGCCCATGTATGCAATCGTCTAGTTCGAAATTGAAAATCCTTAAGGAAACTCTTTCTCCCCAAAAGCTAACTCAATCACTATCTGGCTCTTTCCCTCAAACTGTTCATCAGCCAACAGATCTTCCCACACAACTGAAATTTGTGTACCTGAATCTATAAATCCGATTAATGTCTCACTTCCGCAACGGAAATTCACAGTTTGTAATTTCCCGACAATTTCAATAGGGGAGGAAACTGGGGCATTTATTTTTGCGGTTAATACTGAATTTTCGATCTCTGGTTTCAGCTTGCTGGTTTTCATTAAATTATTCTGACCAGATGAATTTGAAGCTTTCTTTTGAATAGGCTTAGAAGAACAATGACGTGAAAGGTGACCTTCAGCCCCACATAAAAAACAGGTAGGTGTGAATGTCTGTTTAGTCTTATCAGTTTTCTATTGTGATGGTGCTGGTGGGATTTGAAAATTAGTGCTTTCGGAACTGTTTTTATTTTTCCCAAATTTTTCATGGAAATGATTTTGAGGTCGATATTTTTCCGCTTTTCTTTCACTAGTCCAGTTTTCTTATTATTGATTCGGACACTCTCATATGCATCCAGCTTGTCGGCTAATTCCGATGGAGATATTAATTTTACCCATTCACCAACGAAGTGTTCTCTGATGTCTGGGGATACTCGCCTTTTTATCTGGTCGGTAATAATCAAATTCTTTAAACTTTCGAAGTCTTTTACTTCAAGACCATATATCCATTCTTGGAAATAATTTATGATTTCATATGTGAAATCCCGATTTTTCTGAACTTTTCTGATGCGTGACAAATTTCTTGCGGAAGGACTCGACTCTGCTGTGAATTTAAATCTTGACAATAATATATTCCTGATGTATATATAATCTTCAAATTTTTCTTCCGACTCTCTTGCAATGAGCTGCACTATTTCAGACGGAAGTCAATAAAGCAGACACCCAATTCTTGTCTTCTACCTTAATTCTTTTAGCTTGACGCTCGAAAAGAGATAAGAACAACACGATATTATCATTTTTAAAATCAAATTTTGGCATCATCTTTACCAATTCATAACATGCCGATGCGCTTTCACGAGAGGGAGGAGTGTCAACCTGAGCTTTCTGGGCTTCTATTTTCAATTGCTCTAGCTGCAGTTCGTAATTCATACGCTATTTCTCTCTACGGTAATTTTCTTCCTCACGATCTTTCTCTCTACGGTAATTTTCTTCCTCACGATCTTTCTCTCTACGGTAATTTTCTTCATCGTTTCTAGTTTTTACAATTGTCTCTAACAGATTTTTCACTGTCTCTTCCTCGTAATTTTTACTGCTGGTAATTAGATTTTTTAACCCGATGACTTTTAGATCGGGGCCTTCTTCTGCAAGAGATCGCAGATCATCCTTGGACCCTACCTACTCACGCCAATGATAATTCCCTTCAACTTTTCGGAATTTCGACGTCGCAATACATTCATGGTATCGGCAGCTAATCTTTCCATCACAACTAAAGTGGGTGATTTTTTTTATTCCCCATCAAGCTATATGCATGGGGAACTTAGGTAATCGCGAGAATTTCCGACCTCGGTTTTTTGACTTTTTTACACGTTTTCAGGTGTGAGGAGACCAAAAATATCAAAATGGATATGGTGTCCGTCTGTAGGGTGTCTGTTACTTTTTAGTCCGTTAGTGTCAAATAAATAAGTAATTGAATTGTTTAAATAAAAGTATTTCGACTGGCGACTATTTTCTCCAAATTCAAACCATGCCCCAATATAGTAACATAGGGGAGACTGGGGCACAGTGGACCACCCCTATGTAAATCTCTTAATATTTAACTCTTTTAGTTTATATTGAGACACATAGATGGCTGCATGGTACTACTTGTATACATCCAAAAAAACCTCATGGTAAATGCTAAGGAAGCCATTTTATACAATTTTTATGTTTTGAGCTGCTCAAAGTAATTTTTCAAGTTTGAAGTCTTTTTTTTATTTTATCAAGACTGAACAATGGACTACAAATATTGGATAGTTGTTAAGGAAAGGTAAGATATTTTTGTTTTTAAATTTATAAAAATTATTAGCATATTTATAGTCTATGAATAATTTTAATATTATTATTTGTTTTTTCTGGACATGGGGCACAGTGGACCACCTCTACATGGGGCACATTGGACCGCCTTCCAGTGTGCCTAAAAGTCCAAATTATATTTAATACCTTATTTATTTTAGTTAAATTTACATCTATATTAATAAAATAAGAGTTTTGTCTGTAAATTTGTCAGAATCGAAAAATTTTGCGATATCTTCACGTTTCACACCCCAAGAAAGCCGAAAATGACTTCAGAAAATTTTGCCTGTGTGTTTGTGTGTGTGTGTGTGTGTGTGTGTGTCATCGTGTCCGTATGTCGCTTTTTTTGTCCGGGCATCACTTGAGAACGGCTGGACGGAATTCAACGGCGCTTGGCAGGGATTTAGGTCTTCACCCAACTTAAAATTATATCTGTCAACTTTTCAGAAATCCCCCCCATTACCCCCTGGGGGGCAAAAGACGTTTGTCCGGGCATCACTCGAGAACGGCTGGACGGAATTCAACGGCGCTTGGCAGAAACTTAGGTCTTCACCCAACTTGAAATTATATCTATAGAAATTTTCAAAATTATGATTAGTGTTTAAATTGTGGGTAAAAAACGCCTGCGCACGCGCCATAAATATTTTTTCACTAAAACGCTTTGAATGGAAAAATAAAATATAAAAATAAATTTTTAAGATAAAGACTTTTTTTTAATTCGCGTGATTCGCACTACAAATTATGAAAAGATTGAAATGAAGTTTTGCTATCTAAATTCCATACTTTAGTTAATTTTAAAAAATCTAATTGTCGTATCGAAAAACTGCTTACACCCCAGGATTCAGAAAAATCACCTCTTTCATTTGGTACTAAATTTGTAACGATAGGTCTGATATTTCTAATTTATTTTCCTCTTTTTCCGTTTTTCCGTTTTTCCGTTGCCACTTAAATTTCATACTTTAGTTATTTTTTAAAAATCTAATTATCGCATCGAAAAACTGTTTGCACCCCTGGATTCAGTAAAATCACCCCTTTCATTTGGTATCAAATTTATAATTATAGGTCTGATATTTCTAATTTATTTTACCCTTTTTCCATTTTCAACCGAGATTCGGTAGAAGGTTTTATATTTATATACATTTTTATTTTCCAGAAATAAAATGAAATGTTTTTAATTTCACGTGAATAATAAACAAAATTAGAGAGAAAAATACCTGCAAAAGTAATCAGGAATTTGTATGTGGATAAATATTTTCATAGAGATATTTGGCATAAGTTTAATATTTTTATTTAATTACGCAGTACTTTTCTTTCCTGCAGTAAAACAAAATTTTTTGTTGTTATTTATGTACCTTATGAGGTTCTTTTATGTTCTCCCCTTAATTGTAAATGATTATAATTTGGATTTTATTAAGATTTTTTATTTTTATTTTGTAAATATCAGAAAAGAGTTTTTATTTTATTTTATTTTATTTTATTTTATTTATTTATTTATTTTGTGTATGGAACAGCTTTAGTAACGGATCCCTTTGGCAAAATTTGAAATTCGGCACCGAAGTAGCTCGGACGTTTCTCGCCAAGATCTTTAATTGCACAATTGAGATAGCCAATTCAGTTCATCGTAAAAATGGCTTAAAATATTTAAAGTCACCAACGGGGTCCCATACTAAAGCTGTGGTTTTTTTCTTTATTTATTTATAATATTTTCTTTTAAAGAGTTCTGTGCTCACGAAATTTGGTGCGTAAATTGTTTGTACGCATCCGGCACTTATTGTAACTGGATTTCACGAAATTCGAAATCCCTCCCCCCCCCCTTCCCCGCACACACACACACACACACTTCTCGGAGTCGGAGTGCAATAAACATGCGTAAAAACATGTTTTTCCGTTTGAATTCGTTTTCAATTATTTTAGAATAGCGAATTTTGGTGTGTGGATATTGATTAAGTGTGCGCATTATGTACATTAGTGGCATTTTGCAAAACTTCGAACTCACCCGCTGAGGAAGGGGAAGTAAGAAGTGGGTAAATTGCTGCCGAAGGCAGTGGGGACCCAGACTCCTCACGTTGCGAGCGAGAGAACCTCTACCAATCACAGCGAGAATTTACGTTATTAACAAAGATATGGGATTTTGACAACTCATTTAAGTTTAATGTTCAGCGAAGCGGGCAAAGCCTGCTAGTATACAAATATAATGCGACTCAAAATAAATAATAAAAAAACAATAATCTTAAATTTATAATAAAATAAATTTCTGAAAAGGGAAAATAGTTGAATAGTCGTATAATAATTATGAATATCTAATATTAATAACTATTTGAATTATTTAATATTAAAAAAATAAATAAAATGATTATGTAATATAATAAATTAGTAGGTTATATAAATTTATTGTTGTTGATTTTAGAAATAACATGTAAAAGATAAAAGTAGAATAATTTTAGTTAAACTTATCTCACAATTATATATTTCATAATTTTTATAACTATATAACATTAATAAACAAATTAAAAATATATCTTATAGTTTTTAGTGATGGCACGTAAAAGATAAAGGAAATCTGATAGGATTCTTCCTCTACTTTGATTTCTTATTTATTTTGGTTTCCTTTAAATTTTGGTAATTTTATTTCATGAAAATGTTTGAATTATGTTATTTAGACTAGAATTGTATAAGAAACTAATTTTAGAAAAGAAAAAAAAAAAAAAAAAAAAGATGAGTAATTTATTGTAATTGAACCTGAGCAACAGAGGTTGGTCCACTGTAACCCGGGTTGTGGACCACTGTGTCGCAGTAATGGGGAACAGTGATTCACATTGTGGGTGCACACAATTTATTTTTTTATTCGTTATGTATTAGAAGTATTGATATAAAATAAATTAGGACGTGTCAAGAAAGGTTTAATGAATGTTTGCTACATTTTTCAAGCATCTTGCTTTTTTATTTTTCGTGAAAAAAATTAATTAAAATAAAAGTGAAAAAGTGGTCCACTGTGCTCCGGTCTCTCCTACAGCTATTAATAAAACATATATATACATTTTTTTTTTTTTTTTCATTATTTTGCTTAGAAACACGATTAATTTTAAGTAAACTAAACATGCATCCACTTTAATTTTCAGACAATAAAAATCAAGGAAAAAAGTATATTTGAATATTTAAAAAAACGAAATTATAAGTAAACCAAAATAAAATATTAAAATAGAAAACTTTATTTTTACCATGTTTTTATTAACTTCGATTCTTGTTTGTATGTTTGTTTGTTTGTCAGGGACAAATCTTGCAATCGATTTTTAACTAACTTCCCGACTAGCTAGATATTTGAAATTTTCAGGACAGCTCACAACACGGTGACAATACATTTTTCCAATAATTTTAGTCAACTATTTCAAGTCCCGCTGCCTTCGGCAGCGCTTATATGATTCGACAGAAAATTTATTTAACTAACTTCCCGACTAGCTAGACATTTGAAACTTTCAGAACAGTTCCGAATACGGTTAAAATGCATTTTTTTAATACCTTTAGCCAACTGTTTCGGGTTCCCGGTGCCTTCGGCAGCGTTATCAGTACGAAGATTGCAATCGATTTTTCACTAACTTTCCGACTAACTAGACATTTGAAACTTTCAGGATAGCTCAAAACACTTTGACAATACATTTTTTTAATACTTTTAGTCAACGGTTTCAGGTCCCCACTGCCTTCGGCAGCGTTTATATGATTCAACAGAAAATATATTTAACTAACTTCCCGACTAGCTAGACATTTGAAACTTTCAGAATAGTTCAGAACACGGTGAAAATGCATTTTTTAAATATTTTTAACCAACTGCTCTGGGTTCCTGCTGCCTTCGGTAGCGTTACCAGTACAAAGCTTGTAATCGATTTTTCACTAACTTCTCGACTAGCTACACATTTGAAACTTTCAGGATAGCTCAGAATACAGTGACAATACATTTTTTTGATACTTTTAGTTAACTGTTTCAGGTCCCTACTGCCTTCGGCAGCGTTTATATGATTCAACAGAAAATTTATTTAACTACTTTCCTGACTAGCTAGACATTTGAAACTTTCAGAATAGTTCAGATCACGGTGAAAATGCATTTTTTAAATATTTTTAACCAACTGCTTCGGAATCCTGCTGCCTTCAGCAGCGTTACCAGTACAAAGCTTGCAATCAATTTTTCACTAACTTCCCGATTAGCCAGACATTTGAAACTTTCAGGACAGCTCAGAATACGGTTACAATACATTTTTTTAATACTTTTAGTCAACTGTTTCAGGTCCCTACTGTATTCGGAAGCGCTTATATGATTCAACAGAAAGTTTATTTAACTAACTTCCCGACTAGCTAGACATTTGAAACTTTCAGAATAGTTCAGGATACGGTGAAAATGAATTTTTAAATATTTTTAACCAATTGCTTCAGGACCAGTACAAAGTTACCAGTACAAAGCTTGCAATTAATTTTAACTAACTTCCCGGCTAGATAGCCATTTGAAACTTTTATAATAGCTCAAAACACGAGAGCAATGAATTTTTTAACACTTTTATTCAATTGCTCCGGGTTCCCGCCGCCTTCGGTAGCGTTTATATGATTCAACAGAAAATTTAAAAACATGGTATATAAAAAGATCTTTTTATCTTGTAATTATTATTATTATTATTTATTTATTTATTTTTTAATTCCCGCAGAAAGCATGTATAATTTTAAAGAAGACCTTGGCAAGAAATATCCGAGCTAACTCGGTGAGGAATTTCAAATTCCGAAAAGGGGCTCTATACTGAAGTTCTTCCAATTCTTTAATACAATTTTCGTCGATTTTATTTTAATTATATGCATATAAAAAAATGCTCTTTCATGTCTTTTCTTTCTTTTTTCTTTATTTCTTTCCTTCTTTTTTTTTTTTTTTTTTTTTTTTTTTTTACACGAAAAAAATATATTAACTTATTTATTTATATTTGGCATGAATTTTCATTTTATTTTAAATAATTGTAAAGTTAAGATGAGGTTTTCACTTAATAGTTTTTAATCTATTATCCAATTGAAATAGCTAGATTTTGTCCTTATTAATAAGTGCACTAGTATTTGATAAAATCTAACATTCCTTATAGATACGATGACAAACTTTCAGCTTTATACTTTTTGAATGAAAACAAAAATGTTCGCACGTTCATTCAAGACGTAATAAAATAAAATGGCGACAAGGCAAAATCGCTACCTGAAAGAAATAGTACGAACTGCTGTTACTAATAATTAGGAAAAATAAATAAACTCTAATAGCAAGATTGCGAGAATTTTGATACGCCAAAAAAAAAAAAAAAAAAAATTATATAATCGTCTTTTGAATGATTTATGCTATAAGTTCAACACTGGTAATGATAAATATTATCTTGAGCTTCATATCGAATGGGGTAAATATCGTTATTAAACTTAAAAACTTCTTCACACGCAATAAAATTTATGAAGGCACAACCGGTTTCGAAAGGATGTGGCCTCTTTTCTGGTGCAAAACACGTGCTACTTACCTTGGAGGCACTTTCATTAATTTTGAGATGTGTGAAGAGGTTTTGAGCTTAAATATTGATTCTACGCCAGTTCTTTAATTTAGTATTGCAAATGTTGTTAGTTTACTCATGTAAGTTACTAGACGGGGTTTGGAATACCAACTCCACGAACTTTTCAAATTCTCGACTAAAAGTTTTACAACATTAACTTAGGTGTTTTTTTTTTTGTTGTTGTTGTTGTTGTTGTTGTTGTTTTTAGGACGGAGAACTATTAGTCTCAATCTACGGATAAAGAGTTGTTGCGTGTTTTACGAAGATTGGCCATTTATCGAAATCGAAAATTTGTCGAAAATATAATTGAATAATTTGAAAGCGATGTTATAATTTTAACAGGAAAACTAATAGTCCTTCGGATTAAACTAAATTCTGCTTTTCCTAGAGACTCATCATTTTTTTTTTTTTTTTTTTTTGTAAGAAAAAGAGAATTAATAATAATCAGTATCGAAAAATTTGAAGAAGTCTTTTTTTAGACCAGAATACGTAATTTATTTTAATTTTTAATTGCTGCCAAAAATGTTTACGAGTTGATTTTATTTATTTATTTATTTAAATGAAAAGAAATTCAAGCGTAAATATTAAAATTTTTATAAAACATTGCGAAAAAATAAAAATGTAGGGTAAGTTTGACGTCATTATATCTCTAAAAGTTTTTTTTTTTTTTAATTATTACTATTATTATTATTATTATTTTGTTTGTTTCAGTTGTTTGAAGTACGGACAGTTATATATAGGAATTTCTTGCAATATGAAATGAATTTATATTTAAAAAAATTTTACTGGTTCTGACTAGAGCTCCTCCAATCCGCGTTTGTAATAATCGATAGATGGCGCTTTCTCAACTGGAGTTGTTAGTAAATATAATAGCCACGTGTGTTTATTATTGTTCTTTCTCCGCCATTACATCATGGAAAATTGATTGCATAATAGGATGAGTTTTATTATTTAACTAGTTGGCATAGGTGGACTCTGCTCAGTTCCCCATCATATTTATGTTCTCATAAATTTCTAGTGCGAGACATATTATAATCATGGTAAAAGAAATGAATTTGGCCAAAGCTTGATACAGTGACAGAATGAAATCCCCGCCTAATAGCTATCCACCGTTCAATTCGATATATTTATATTATTCTAATCTATTAATTTATTTTTATCAGGGTCAATTCCTTTGTGTAGTTTTCATGCTACTATTTCCAATGCAATAATTCTCAAAATTCATATTTATATGAAAAATTTACAATTTCGCTATGTTGATAAAATCGTAAATTACGAATAATTTACGAAATTTTCATATTAGAATATTTGTATTCAATCATGTTCAAACAAATATCATAAATGTAATTTTGAAGTTGTTTAATGTATTTATGATCCTCAAAATGGAAGTTTATGCTCAATTTTGCCTCATTCTGACATGTTAAGTTAATCGTAAATTCCAAATAACTTACGAATTTTTTAAATTGGAAAAACCATAGTATATGATATTCATGCCAGTATCCTAAATAATATTTCGAAAGTTGTTTGACATCTTTACGATGAAAATATCCCTCGAGATTGACGTTTATGTGAAATTTTGCTCTATTCTCCCATGTTAAGAAATTCGTAAATTTCCAATAACTTGCAAAATTTTCAAAGTAGCATATTTATAGTTACTGATGTCCATTCCAGCATAAAAATTGATATTTTAAAACTGGCCTGACATTTTTACAGTAAAAAGTTTTCATTTAATGCACGTTTAAGTGAATTTTTGTCCTATTCTCCCATGTTAAGAAAATAGTAAATCTCTAATAACTTACGAAGTTTTTAAATTCGAATGTTTCAAATGAATAGGGTTCTTGCCAGTGTCAAAAGTAATATTTTAAAACTGATCTGACCTTTCTGCCATAATTTTTTCTTGAGATATCGTGTACACAGACTAACAAACTAACGGACTAACGGACTAACACACTAACACACTAAAATACTAACAGACACCCTACAGACAAATACCGTACAAATTTTGACATTTTCGTATTCCTCACAACTGAAAACGTGTAAAAAAGTCAAAAAACCGAGGTCGAAAATTTTCACGATTACCTAAGTTCCCCACACCTATAGTATGATGGGGAACTAATAATTCCACTGTATTTTAACTGCATCTATATGTTATCTTACAACAAAGGTAGATTTAAATATATATATATAAATAAATATAAATAAAGGTACGACTATAGATTTGGTCCATAACTGGATTTGGCGATTTTTCTTTGGCACCGTTTTGAACGATAACGATGCCTTTCTGGATTCTTTGCAATAAAATACGCTTTTGTTTACGCTTGGAATCCATCGCAACCATTTGCAAAAACGACATTTCGCCATAATCACCAAAGAAAAATCACCAAATGCACTTGTGGACCAATACTATATGTGTTCCATGACATCCATGAAATGTAATCGTTTTGCTTTTGCGCGTTAGCGAAGGAAACGATCAGCTTTATCTAAAATATTTTATAATAAAAACAAATTAAACGTATTATTACTTGTGAAATCCTCAGGTGCGAAATGTTTCAAACAAACAGTCATACTTGACGATACTTCTTTCCCAATTCGTAAACGTCTAATCCATTCACACTTTCTACTAACTAAAGCTTTTTTTTTTTTATCAGCGGACGCAACTGGAATTTTAAATTTGTCATTTGGAAACAAATGGAAGCTTAATTCCGGATTCCTTGATCCATTGGAGTTACACTGTAGCACACAGCAGTATGTGTTATCTCTTTTGCCGTATTTATTCATCCTATCGAATATACAGCAGCAGCAAGCAATGGTGTCTCGACGAAAGCGTGAAAGCTATCAGTCCAGTTTTATTGTTAATTTTACCTTAGCCCACCAGAGGGCGAGCATTTCATTACAATCACGGATAGAGTCTGGAGCGTAAATCATTTTGTTTCCCACTCAGCGATTGTTGCCCACGCAGTCCGAATTTCGAGTGTTATCAAATTACATAAAAAGGGAGTTGGGCAGCCAAAAATTGCTCAAATCATACCGGAGCTGGTTTTAGAAAGTTTAGATTTGCAACAGATGAAGAAAGACAAAAGAAATGGGCCATTAATTGTCGAAGAGAATTGTACGCCTAGCTTTCAATCACAAATATGCAGTGTTGTCATATGTTTTCTTTCATTTTTTTGTATCAATTATTTGTTTTTATTGTTGCTTGATTATCTAAATGTTATATTTTACAACAGACTCTACTTTTCAACGTGTATAAATATTTAAAATTTTTAATTTTTAACAGAAGCAGTGATGTCTACTTTTTACTAGG
The DNA here is from genome assembly GCA_963930645.1 of Salticus scenicus. Lineage (NCBI taxonomy): Eukaryota > Metazoa > Arthropoda > Arachnida > Araneae > Salticidae > Salticus > Salticus scenicus. Next base: position 30,127,961 of record OZ005662.1, read on the forward strand.
TTTATGAAAAATTTTTGCAAAATATTACCGCCAAATTTATCAAGTGCAAACAATAATTCGCTCTCCTGTTTAGGCAGACTCGCCATTTTAGGCGATAAAGACGGCGAGTAATGTGTCTGAAACTAAACGTCACCAATCTATATTTCCGCTGAACAACAATGATCGGCTGTGAGTCAACTCGTATTATAGGAGACTTAGTTCTGACTAGAGACCAGAATGCAGTATTTACAATGTCACTGATATTTTCTTCTTGTTTATTATATAAAAAAAATCCCCAATACTAAGTTTGGATAGGGATGAATTGATTTTTAAATGTACTCTTTAACAAATTCGTATTACACCACCGCGGATGCTACGGATTGACTTTACTTTGATTTCTGTTGATACATATCCAATTTCTGCAAACAGCAATAGGTACGTTCAGAATAATTACCAACATATACAAATTCAAAGTAGTATGTTGTGGGGACCAAAAGACTTTCTTCTATATTTTCCTAAACAAATTCACTAAGGAGAAATAATTTATTAAAACTGTTATTTATTAAAACTATATAACATGATGCATGCAAACGGTTTTCATCTTGGAGAAAACTAATAATAAATATTCAAAGAAAGACAGTTTTATTGTGTATAAATAACGTCTTAAAAATGCGTTTTTATAATGATTATCTCACATGTCAAGTTTTGTACAGTTATATACAGTACAAGTTGGGATATAGCCTTCCCGTTATGGAGGACATTTCCAATGTAGCAGCACCATCTACTGGCCTATGAGCATTCAACTTGAATCAACATAATGTCTCATAATGGCCTCATCACATATCAAGTTTTGTTTGATTATACGCAATAGAACCTTAGCTTTAGCCGTTCCTGAAATTTCAGAAATCACTGTGTAGCAGCGCTACCTGTTGAGTGGTTGACACCAAAAGTTGAAAGGTATTAACATATGTCAAGGTGCATCTACATATAAAGTTATATGCAATTCTGTGCAGTAGTTCCTGAGATATAACCTTCCCTTAAATTGCAGAAATAGCTGTATAGCAGCGCCACTTCTTGGCCGATGATCATTTAAATTGAACCAGCATAATGTCTCATAATAACCTTCTTACATATCAAGTTTTGTTTGATTATATGCAATAGAACCAGATATATTGTTTTCCATTAAATTGCGTAAATCGTTGTATAGAAGTGTCACCTGTTGAGCGGTTGACACCAAAAGTTGATAGACACTAATTTAGATCAAGGTACATTTACATACAAATTTGTATTTAATTCTGAGTAGTAGTTCCGGAGATACAGTTGCCACAAAATTTTTGTCCCACACACACTGACAGACATTTTCTAAAAATGATAAAATCATCTCCAAGGTCTCACAAAACGTGTTAATCCGTCGAAAACCGGAAATCGAAAATTTTTACGAATCCGATACTTTCTTCTATTGAAGATAGAAGAAAGTAAAAATTGGAATAATTGGGCGTCCGTTAATTACGTGAAGTGTTCAGGGGGGAGGAGGGTCGAACCGAATCTCACCCAGTCTCCCGTGGAGGAGAGACGGAAAATATCACGTAATTTTTTTTCCTGCAAAAAACAGCGTAAAATTGCGAGAAAATTGAGTTAAATTCAAGTAAAACGTGTTTCTTGACTTAGATATGGCAAAATCTGACACGATAATATTTATCATGGCTATCCGAACGCCGCGAAGCAGCACAGACTACGATCTATTCTAGCTACGATCTATGCAATCTTAAAAACTATTTCGTAACTACTCTTCAATAAAAATAATAAAGTAAATTGTGTTTTTTGAAATAAATCCAACGCATTTACAATAAAAGTACGAATTTAAAAAAGTCTTACGTGAGATTAAGGGTGGGGGAGGGGGTCGAGCCAAATCTCATGAAATCGCACCAGGGGGAGGGGGGGTCAAAAAATCCTCAAAACCGCATCACGTAATTAATAGACACTCCCTAAGTACCTTGAAATTTGAAAAAAATACAGACAACGGAACGCTATCTTCCCTACTGTTAGCAAACTTATGTTCTTAGCAACAACGCTCAACCTTTGGGGGATTGCTTCGGGTCTTTTTTTTTAATGACTAGGGGGCTCGCCTCCTGCTCGCTCTGCTCACCAACCTCCCGACTCACTTTAGTTATTAACACATGCAGAGCTCTGCCCGCCTATTCGCTGCTTTCTTTCACCGAAAAGGAATAATAATCGTGCATATCACAAGACAAAAACATAAAAATATTTTAATTTTCATCATATTTTAATTTTCCCGTGTAAGAAAATTATTTTTTTTTAAGTAGAGAAAAAAAGTTGATATTTATTTTCTTTCTTTTTACATCTATGGTTTCGGACCGCGGTACCCCAGTCGGCAAAGTGCCGAGAACGAAATTGGAAGATTGCCGATTCGATACTTGAGCCGGCCAAAGACCGTCGTGTACACTAATGGTGGCTGGTGCACATAAAATATGTCGCGGCAGCAAAGTCCTCGATGTTCCCATCCACACTATACCTGTGGGAATCACCAAAGCGGGGTGATCATCCACTCAGTGAAGGATCAAAATTGTGATGACATGTCTCCGGAACATCTCTGGGGGTGCGTCCCAGACCGTCGCCAATTACCCATAGAGCAGTACTGGTGCGACGTTAAATCCAACCTACCTGCCAACTTCCTACCTACCTACATAAAACCATGGTACATATTTTAATTTTCCCGTGTAAAATGACTCCATGACAGAAGAACAACGTCACAGGGAAAACTCTTTTCAAAATGGCAAATAGAGTACCTTCATAAACTTGTCGATTTTAGTTGATAACTTCTTTAATTAAATGATAGAAATTTCTAAGCAGCTGAAATGTCTTCCTTGGAGTATTCGGAACACATTGATACCTCTCATGACACGGAGGACCCTGCCCTCCGCTAGAAGATGCTGTCGCAGAAAAAAAAAATTGACGCCCAAAACAGTAACTTTTTTTTAATATATAGGGACATATACTATACCTTTAACATTTATCATAATATATATAATATCAACTGTATGTTTTACGGGGTAAATGCTGTCAGCTTATCCAAGTAATTTACTTGACCGCATTCGGACTTTCCATGCCGCGGACTTTCTCATGTTCTCGGCGGACGGTTTTCCCTCACTACTAAAGCGGTTGATATTTTTTTTCTTTATAATTTGATGCATGAAGAATAATTAGAATAATATGTATGAATTTCATGCGCTATAAAATTACTTTTATATTTATATGTTTTATTTATTTATTTTATTTTATTATTTATTTTTAATTTATTTTTTCTTTTTTTTTTTTGCAAGTTCTGGCTTGCGACTGAAGGTTATTTGCCTGTTGTTTATTATATTATAAATTCGCTTTACCCATTTTGTTGTGTAGAAATAACTGTGAAATGTGTTTATTTTTATTTATTTATTTATTTATATATTTATTTATTTTATGAATTCGAGACCCTCTTTACGGAAAATGTGATGCATATCTACGGACCATTCTTAGGGATGCGTCCCAGATCGTCGCCAATTATCCATTGCACAGTACTAGTACGACGTGAAACATAACCTACCAACCTACCTACCTACTTATCTCTACCGCGGATGCGGACACATACGCCTCCTTTGTTTACTGTTTTGATACCTAACCATTTATTAGAAATATGAATTCATCGGTATGAAATCGCTACCAAAAATGTAATACTATCTCCTGTAGTATAATGTCTAGGTCCAGTTGCTGGGACGTCAAACTACTTGAACTGATTTTTTTTTTCTTTATTTCTTTTTTTTTTTTTTCTTTTCTTTCTTTCTTTCTGTAGGATGCGTTGTTCACTCACACAGTTCGTACAATAGAGAGATAGAGCTTTTCATTTTTTCATATTTTCTGTGAATACAAATTCATTTTTCATGATAAAATTTGTATTAATTTACTTCTGTAATTGCATGTGAACAATGAGAAAAATAACGTCGACTATTCGATAGATTGGACGAATTATTTATTTCTTTGTTAAATGAATCTACACAAAATTATCTACTTAAATCTTTAATTTTTGAATTAAAGAGACATGCAACTTTCAAATTAAACTTGGTACTTCAGCGCAATCAAATTTTTAACATCAATTTTTTTTTTTTTTTTTGGGGGGGGGGGGAGATGGAGGGATGGGGGGGGGTGAAACGTGAAATAACTTACTTTACCTTTTGAAAGGTTTCGTGTTTATAATAATTGCAACATCTTTTCAAATTAGAGTAAGCACGAACTTTCTAATAATTCGCAAAAACATTTTTCTAATAATACGATGGGTAAAAAATGTAACAGCATATATTTTGTATTAAAGGTACATATTGCTCTGTTCGCTATAATTTTATTGATCCAATACACATTATAAGGAACAACCCAATTGCTGTAAGTGTTCAGTCACGTTTAATTATCACTGTAACTTTTTGAAAACCGAAGAAAGATGTCAATCGTATTCTACATTGTACAGTGTGTACTGTGTTAATGTACGTAGAAATTCTGTTTGAACATCACGTAAAACACTAACGTATATTTGTTTCTTAATCTGAAATGAGATAAATTATGAAGTATTTTTAAAAGTGTCTGTATTCTGCTGTCTAAAGCAGAGATCGTGAAAGGTATGAACTTATTAACTATTTTCTCATGCATTCAAATGAACAAATTAATGGAATAGAAATTTTTACAATTACGGATTTCTTTTTACCGCCTGAATTGTTCCCACTAAATTTATTTTGATGAACATTTTAAATTTAGATTATTTTGTAAGAAATATTATATCTGAATTTAAAGATTAAATTTTTAGTCGGCGACACAAATCACGAAATTTTAAATAATAGCAGATACATGAATATTCCTGAAACTCTATATAATGTACTCTCTCTTACAGTCTCTGAAAATAAGACATTCCAAGAAGCCACAATTATACTTCATACTGTTTTTTTGAAACGTTTACAAATAGGTTGGTTGTGGTTAATGATTTAAAATTTAAAAAAGTTAAGTGAAAAATAAATAATTTTATATGACTTTGTAGAGATAGATTTTGTCGTCTGAATAAAAATAATAATAATAGTACAATGCAATATAATTTTTCTAAATAACTAAATACAAGAAATATTTCATGTAGATTCCAAAAAAAAAAATATAAGGAAATCTACTTTGTTAAAAAACTGAAAAAAAAAAAAAAAAAAAAAAAAAAAACATTGTATTCAAGAAAAAAGTGCATTCTTGTACACTTTTCAATTATTTAAAATAAAAAGAAAATGCCTAAGAAATTCAATTAAAGCTGCTCAAGAATATTTTATATAAATCATATTTTGTGTCAGAATTTTATGTTTGACCTTGTGACAAGAATTTCGCATAGCAGTTGAAACTAAATCACTTTAATTATTTTTTTAAAAGCAGAAGACATACAAAAATGATAAAATGTTTTTCAACAGGAGGCAAAGAGTGAAAAGTAAATGCACACGAAATTTCCTAAATAAAGAAACAAATTTAAAATTATTATGAAAAAGCGAATATTCGACAAAGAATGTGTTAGGATTTGTAGATATATACTTAGGAATTAAAAAAAAAAAAATCTACGAAATCAGTAAAATTTCAAATTGTACTTGAATCAAAAATTTAGAATTGCAACTTCTTTTATGACAAATTTGTACACTGAAATAACGTTTTAAAATCTGAGTGATATGGAAATTCAGAAAAATATAAAAATTGGTTTTCCGCTTTATCCAGAGGAAGAATATATCGCATATGCAAGTTATGACGAACAGATTCGATTTCTTTCATTTAAAGGAAGTGTGCACGGTCAATTACTTCTTGCACTTAAAATGTACCTCGAACAACACACAGAATTGTTTGATAGAGTTGATTTTGTTTTCGGACCTCCATCTAATGGTACATATTCAGAACTGTTTCAAAAGGTGAAGCACTCAGAAATTGATATAGATGGTAAACCGAAAGTTATAGATGAAATTTACATGCAATCAGTTGATTTCTGCTACCCATACACAAAGAATGATTTTTCATTTGTAACTCGCAAACCAGAATATAAGCCACAAGTGTTCGGCATCTTTCAATCGTTTTCACTGTCAGTTTGGATGGCAATCGTATCAGTCTTGATCGTGATGATGCTAATACATTACATAGTCTTAAAATGGAAACAAAAGACTGACAAATGTTTGCTTCACGTTTTTGCGATACTAATGAAGCAGAGTGCGCTGATAACACCATTGTCGTTTGCAGAAAAACTCCTCATGTATTCGTGGGTGGTCGGAGCCATGATCCTCTGCCTTTCTTACGACTCCGTGTTTCTGTCTTTCCTCTCATTTCCTCCAGTGGTTAAAATAAAAGATTTATCGGACTTGGCCTCGGCCGTTGAAAAAGGAAACATCCGTTGTATGACATACATAAACAAAGGTGTCGAAAGTTATTTGTGGAATACAAAGCAGAGACATTTAAGACTGATTGCAAGAGACATCGTGGAGAATAATTTAAGCTATGGAGATGCCTATATAGATTTTATTTTTGAAAGTAAGAAGCAAAATCTTGCTTTGCTGTTGAATACGGAAATCATAGAAATTTTTACAGGAAAATACTTCATCTCGGAAGATCGTTTCTACGAATCTTTGTCCGCAATGATGGTTCGAAAAGGCTTCTGCTGCAGAGAACTTATAGATACTTTTGTGCATCGAATAATGGCTTCAGGTATTTACTCTAAACTAACTGAAGATTTTTTTTATTTGTTTCGTCTTTTTATTTTGTCCTATAGTTCGGAGTCAGAAGACTCTAAACGAAAGTTGACTCTCACAGACGTTGCTCCAGCGTTCATATTCCTCTTGTGTGGCTACTTTATCTCGTTTCTGGTTTTTCTTAGAGAATTGTATTTAGGTCGCAAAAAAATTAAACACAAGAAAATTGAAAAGGGAAAAAGAAGAAATGTTCGTAGAATAACTTCTGCAGTATGATTCTAATTTTCTATCTATCTATCTATCCATCTCTCTGTCTCTCTGCCTTTATACATATATAGCTATTAGAACAGTGTATTCTAATTTGTTTTTTCTGAATTACAACTTGTTTATTTATTAGTTATTTATTTTATACAAATATAAATATACAATAGATATATGTATAATAGATATATATTATTAACATTTCAAAATTATATATATATATATTTAATTTATTATGTTTTTGAAAAATGTTCTATAATACTCAATCTAAAGTGGCATTACTTTCCCTTCTAATTTTTTGTTCCACTCACATTATGCTTCAAGGAAAGTATTTCCAATTCTAGAACGACACGTTATCAATTATCTGAACTTCAACTGAATTTCATTATGTGTATCACTCATTGTATCACGATATACTCTGTATCACTCATTGTATCACGATTACTATATCACATTTTGTCAATAAGATTTATAAATCTTATTGACAAAACTTTATCACATGCATGAAAATTACAAGATCACAAAATTAATGTTCCGTTGCCACGCAATAGTTTAAAAACCAACAATCTCTAGTACATGTGATTAATTTTTTCCAGTACAAAATTATCTATTTTTTCGTTTGTACAAAAGTCAGAAAATTAAATATTAATTTTCCACTATCTGCGCAAAAGATTTTTGTCAGTAACAATCCTCATTTTTCACAATTTTTGGAATTTATTTGGAATAAATGAGCAGTCGGGAAATTAGTATAGATTATATATTTGTGTCAATTTATCTTACTGTTACAATTCTCCAAAGTATGGGGAGGCTAAAGTTAAATAAATGTGACGAACATTAATTCGTTTCTTCCCGAAAAATTATAGTATTCAATTCATTTCATTTTTTTATGCGTCAGATGAAAGTGACTCAAACATATTCCATGCATATTTTTGATTAAAGACATATTTTTAATTATGAAAATATATTCGTATACCAAAAAATTATGAATTATGAGTTATATAATGTTCTACACAAATATAGCGATGTCATCAAAAATATACGTTTCCAAATCTACAGCTTCTTCCTATTATTATTTTTCTTGTTACAGTGGTATTTCAATTTTTATTGCTGTAAGGTGGCCGCCACTTGTTACCATTTGTGTCATCTATAACGTTAAATAAAAGGACATAAAATTGTTATTAAGGAAAGTTTAGACGCATACCTCATTTAGTAGAATTACTTTAGCTTATCTTACATTTAAAATTATCATACTTCTTTCCCGGTTATTATCTGAATGGACATCGCATTTTTCTGCGTGATATCTTAATCCATTTTTTGTTTTTTAATATAGGGATTTACCTCTAACACTTTTTCGCTTGTACATGTATAAAGAATTAATTTAAGGTATGAAAACCATACCTTTTTCGAATCGCCTTGATCTCAAAAATTCGAATATGTAGTCAAAAATGGGTGTTAGTACTCGAAAATTAAGGTATAGGAAAATTTTAAAATTTAAACGAATTATTAAGCAATATTTTAAGTAATTTCAGATACATGAATATTTATGAAACATTTATAATACGTTCTCTCCTACTGTCACTAAAAAAAAAGAAAAAAAATTCCAAGAAACCGCAAATATGCTATGTTTTATAACACTGAAAAAGCTTCAAATTCGTTGGAGGTGTCAATGAGTTAAAGTGAAGAAGTGAAATGAAAAATGAATAATTTTATATTATTTTGTAGAAATAAATTTTGTTGTTTAAATAATAATAACGCAACATAATTTTCCTTAATAACGAAATACAAGAAAAGTTTCAAATAGTTAACATTTAAAAAAAATGAAAAATTTTTGGTTGAAAAAGAAAATCTCTCTTTAAGAAAAAGGAACATTCTTGTGCACATCTTAGAACTTCCACAGAAAAAGAGAACATCTAACAAATTCATTAAAAGCAGCTCAAGGATACTTTTCATAAATTATTTTTTATGTCGGTACATTTATGCTTTACTTTGTGAAGATAATTTTTCATTGGAGTTGTAACTAAATCACTTTAATTACTTTTATAAGAGCAGAAGACACAGAAAAATGCTAAAGTGTTTTTCAATACTAAGCAAAGAATAAAAAGCAAATGCAGACAAAAATTTCTAAATAAAGAAATAAAATACCATTACATTTAAGAAAAGCATTTTTTTTTTTTTTTTTTTTTTTTTGTTTTTGTTAGGAAATGTATTATGATCAGTAGAGATACACTTAGACATTAAAAATAAAAATATCTTCGACATTAGTAAAATTTTGAAAAGCCCTACTACACTGTTAAAAATTTCAGTTCAAGGTTGAACCAAATGTTGGTACTACAGTAGCTTCAGAAACCAAAACATGGTACATTTTTGCTGCCACCATGCGATGGTGAAACCTTCTACTATGATTTAGCGTTTCTTGTTTTAAAAAAGCACCAAATTATGGTAAAAAATTTCTCCGTCTTATGGATGTAGCTATTGAAGTACCAAGCCTTGGTTTAGTAAAGCACCAAATAATGGTAAAAGGTTTCACCATCGCATGGTGGCAGCAAAAATGTACCATGTTTTGGTTCAACCTAGGAGAAAATTTTTAAGTGTACTTGACTCGAAAATTTAGAATTTCAACTTCTTTTATGACAAATTTCTATACTGAAATAACATTTTCACATCTGAGTGATATAGAAATTCCAAAAATTGTAAAACTTGGCTTTTCACTTTTTTCATGGCAAGAAAATATTGCAAATACAAGTTATGACGAATTGATAGGAATCGTCAGTTACTTGTTGCAGTTAAAATGTACCTCGAACAACACACAGAAGTGTTCGATAGAATTGATTTTACTTTCGGACCTATACCAGATGGTACATAGCCAGAATTGTCTGAAAAATTGACACACTCTGAAATAGAAATGTATGTTAAACCAGAACGTATGGAGAAAATTATTATACAATCAGTTGATTTCTGCTACCACTACCAGATGATTGATTTTTCATTTGTAACCCTCAAATCAGACTATAAGCCACAAGTGTTCGGCATTTTTCAAACGTTTTAATTGTCAGTTAGAATGACAATCATATCAGTCTTGATTGCGATGATACTGATGCATTACGCAGTCTGAAAATGGAAACAAAATATGGACAAATGTTTGCTTCACGTTTTTGTAATATTTATGAATAAGAGTGCGCTGATAACACCTTTGTCGTTTGAAGAAAAACTCCTCATGTATTCATAGGTGATTGGAGCCATGATCAACTGCCTATCTTATGACTCCGTGTTTCTGTCTTTCCTCTCATTTCTTCCATTGGTTAAAGTAAAAGATTTCTCGGACTTGGCGTCGACCGTCGAGAAAGGAGATTTCCGTTGTGTGGTACTCATAAGTCAAGATGTCACTCATTATGTGTGAAATACAAAGCAGAGACATTTAAGAAAGATTGCAAGAGACATTGTGAAGAATAAATTAAGCTGCGGGAAAATCTTTGGAAGTTTTATTCGCGAAAGTAAGAAGCAAAATCTGGCTTTTTTCACACCTACGGTATTTTGTAGAAGATTTTGCTAGAGAATACTTCGATATCAGAAGGTCGTTTTTACCAACCTTTGTCGGCAATAATGGTTCAAAGAGGCTTCTGCTGTAGAAATTTGATATATACATTCGTGGATCGAACAATGGCTTCAGGTATTTACTTCAGGCCAATTGAAGAAATTTTCTTTTCGACTCACCGTAAGATTTTGTCGTATATCTCAAAGTCAGAAGGCTCTAACTCAAAGTTGACTCACACAGAACTCTCCAAGTAAACTCTCCAGCGTTTTTATTTCTCATGTGCGGCTAACGTTTATCGTTTCTGGTAATTGTATTTAGGTCACAAGAAAAACAAGCGGAAGAAAATTGAAAAGAGAAATAGAAATTTATAGAAAATAACTTCTGTAGCATCTGAATTTTTTTTTTTTTTTTTTTATTGTTGCTAGGACATTACGCTGATGATTTTTTTTTTCTGGATTATAACTTGTTTACTTATTAATTATTTCTTTTATACAATATATATATTATGAATATTTTAAAATTAAACTAAAAGCTTTTTTTTATTTATTTATTATTTTTTATATTTAAAATTTAAAATTTAATTTTAATTAACTAATTAATTATTTAATTAATTTGAAAAAGCTCTTTCATATTCACTATAAAGTGACTCTATAAAGTCACTATAAATATTTTTTGTTATAACTTTATACATCACTCACTTTATACTTCAAGGAAAATATTTCCGATTCTAGAATGATTCATTCTCAGTTCAGTAAACTGCAGCCGAATTCTATTATGTCTAACAGGACACTGTTTCACGATTTACCTTTCTAGTAAATTTTACTATCACAACTTTTTTCACGTGCATGAAAATTACACGTTCACAAAAATGATTCTCCCCTTCATTATTTGGTCCAAAGGACTAATACCCTGTAGTTCGTTGCATTAATTTTTTTTTCCATATTGAAATTATTTTTCGTGTGCATAGAAGTCAGAAAATGCCATTAATTATCTTTTTTTACGCAATTGTACAACAGATTCATCTTTTTTCTGTTTACACCATATCATTTTTATTTTATTTTATTTATTTATTTATTTATTGGAAAATTTCTTAACTAATTTTTAAAACTTGTTTTTAGACACATAGCTGTTTCACAAATAACTAATAATAATAATAAACTTTTAATTTTCGGCACGTTTTTGTTCCAGAACACCTATTTGTTCACCAGATTCAAACCAAATAAGTATACAAATACATCTGTAAATAAGTACATTAAGTTGAAAAAAGCTCACAACAGTTGTTTCAATTCAAAATTACAGAACACTTTTCACCGGATGAAAAAACTAGGCAAGAGTGCGTCCATAAAGCAGCAACTACGCACTCATGACTACCAAGAAATTTAAAGTTACTTCTGCATTTCCTTTTCTCTGAAGCATCTTTTGTTAAATTTCGTAGTAGTGCTGCTATTTACCAATCAGAAAAGAGTCAAAATTTAAAAATCGATTAAAACAGCGAAAAACTCTTTATAAATAGCTGCATAATGTAAATATTTAAAATTGGGTTTTAGTGCGAAACAAAAAATCATTGAAGGGTTAAAAGGTTTCTTTAATTGCATGGAAATCAACAAATATAAGACTTTTTTGTAAACTCTTTATTACTGACTCTTTATTGTTAACTCTTTATTGCGGGACTCTGAGTGGTTTCCTGTGCCCCTTGAGGCGCCCTTCTCACCTCTTAATTCCTTTTCACTGTCCAGACCGTCTCGTCAACGTACGTAACTGCCCTTCTGTAACACTTAGTTTTTTTTCTTTTTTTTCAAAGAGTTATTATTATTATTTTATTTATTATATTATTATTTTTTTTATGTTTTTCTCATTTTTCGTTGGAGGTAAGCATTCGTTGCGACCAATTGAGGGTACTCCGAAGCACTCAGGTTGGCGTTGACATTTTTATTAGCTCTTTATTGTTGACTCTTTATTGTTAACTTTGTTACCCAGCTGACCAAGGATTTCGAATTCTGTTGATTTAGTCCCGTTACACGGCAAAAGTAAACGTTTTGAGAGCAGTATATGAATGTCAAATTATTTTTATTAATAACAATTTAATAATAGAATAAACAAATACTAAACAATTTCGAGATTATTTAAAGTTTTTAATCATTTTCTCTAGTTTTATTTTATTTTTTAATTCGCTTTCAATAAAGCAGAAGGAAAAGTAGTCATACCATTTAACATAATGTGTAAATCTGTTCTGATGAAAATGTTGATAATAAACGGCTATTTATGTAAAAATGGACAAGAAGAAATCTTAAAAATATCTGTACATTTCAGTAACATTTTCTAAAGGAAAATTAGAAACAAAATTATATCTGAACTTTCAGGATATTGAAGAATTTTGTCTTGGAGACACCTTTATAGAGTAAAATAAATTACATCATAAACGTATGATTAGAGTTCGAAAAACTGTTTTTGAACTAATTTTGAAAAGTTTCACAAGAATATTAATGGAAGGAGAGGCGTGGGACTATAAAAACGAGGAAAACAGCAGCATCTAGAACGTCAAACAGAAAGAATAAGAAAGCAGACAGATGTTTCGGTAGCATTTAGCGTTCCGTCTTCATTGCATAAAGGAATGAGAGAGAAGTGCTCTTTATAGATAGGAAAGGGGTTCGAATTCAGCTCAGGATTATAAGCAAGTATAATTATGCGAAATGTGTGTGATTTGCCAAAAGGGAATTACAAAACACTAGCTGTGAAAAGTATGGAAGAATTGTCAATCTTTCAAGTGCTGAAATTTCCAGTATTCAATTTTCAGTTCTTAAACTTAATTCAAAGTCTGCTATTTCTAAATCACCTTCATTTCCTCAGTTAATTGCTCCTGTTGAAAAAGCTTTCAAAAATTCTCGTCTCACTGACCAACAGTTGGAAAATCTTCGACATTTAATCCTTAACAATGCCAACTTCAATTGTAAATATATTAAATGTAATCTCACTCCTGCAGAAAAAAAAGCCTTGAATGAATTAAAATCTAATGAAAATTAGAGCAGTAACACATCCGTAACGCTGATAAAGGTGGTCAGATTGTTATTTTAGATGAGAAACAATATGTCGACAGTGTAACTACATCACTTAAGGATGGCCCTTACGTTCCTCTGTTCCGTGACTGTTCTTCTCAAGTGTTAATCAAAATTAAATCTGCTATAAAATCTTGCTCATTGCTGTTGAACTTAACTAAATCTCATCTTATTCCTGCTATAGTTAACTGTGCCAGATTTTATGCTTTACCGTAAGTCCACAAACCAAATATCCCATTTCATCCCATAGCCTAAATACTGCTTCCTACCGTTTAGCTAAATTTCTCACTACACTTTCTTTCTGTAAATATCTACTCCGTAAAAAAATTCATTAACTTCGCAAAAAATATTTAAAACTGCCCTCACACTAATCTTACTATGGTTTCTTTCGATGTAAAATCCCTTTTCATTAATGTTCCAATAAGTGGCGCCTTCTGTTGACTTGAAAAGAGATTAAATTTGAAATACAAGTCCTTTGAAATACAAGAATTAATTTCGCTCACCCACATTTATTTATCACAAACTATTTTTTCAAAGAAAATTTTATCTTCAATCTGAAGGGTTCTCCTGAATCATGGGTTCTCCTCTCTTTCCCATTCTCACTGATATTTATATGCATTATTTTGAAAGTACACTGTTTATAAAAATGTCTTTCTATTTTTTGGACACGTTACGTTGATGACACCTTCGCGCTTATCGACACATTTCGCCTAAATATCGACCATGTCTTACAAACTATAAATTCTATACACAGTAATATTCGATTCACATATGAAATAGAAAATAATGACTCACTTCCATTTCTTGATTATCTTGCTTCACAGCAAATAGATTTTCCACCATCGTCTATCGTAAAAATTTTACAGTCTCTCTACCTCCACCATGCATGTACCTGTCACACACCTACCTAAAAATAGCAGCTTTCTATACTTTCCTTAACCGTGCCCTTAATATTTGTTTCGATCCTGTTTTATTAAGCTTTGAAATCAAATATATTGTTGCGTACTTGGGGGTTCGTGAGTTGTCCGAGAATAAAAAGCCAAACGTACAAAAATTCAGTAATTTATTCACAGAAAGTTCCAGAAAAAATACAGGTCTATAAACCAAGTATCAGCTTCAATTCGACCAGTAAACACAGCTTAAACAACAGCTGTCAATAGCAAATCCACAGTACAAACTGTATAGCAATAACACTTAAAGCAAGTCTCTCTCAAAGAGGCTCAACACAATACAAGCATTAGCGAAGCTGGCTGAGATCTGAACTGAACTGCCTTGGCGAGAGAGCGCTTCTTATATACTGTTCCATGGAACCCAGATTTTTCGAGAAAACTCTAGAAAGTGGTCAAACAATCAACTTACAGCTTCCATATTTGGTATATCCCTAATAAGTATTTTCTCGCCAAGGTCGCCAAAAAAATCGCCAATGTAGGAAAAAGTCGCAAAATTTGGCGCCAAATCCATTACCTGCCTTATTGGGGCTTTTTAATGCGTTTTTAAGGGAAATTAAGGCTATTTCAACGCTAAAACGACTAGAAATGCACAAAATTAGCACTTTATCAACTTACTAAGCCTCTTTGAAAGACTTCATACAAAAATAAACACAATTATTTACAATTTCGTAACAATATGAAAGCCATAACTATTGACAGAGGTTGAAGCACTTCCATTATTGATAAAGCTATCCAAAAATTACAACTTCGTCGTACATCGTCTACTAAATCAGTCTCTTCTAATATCAGTATTGTTTTACCATATTTTCTTAAATCCAATCATGCCATTGCTATAATTCTGAAATAATATGATTTTAAAACAATTTTTTCACCTTCCAATAAACTCACCTTTTCTCAAATAAAAAATCATACAGATATGTATAATTCTTGGGGCACCTATAGTATCTCCTGCAGTATGGTTTATCATACATTGACCAAATTAAACGCAGTCTTAAAATCCGCCTTAACCCGTTAACCCGCGCTGCCCTTGCTGCGAGGACGCAAAATATAAGATACGGCTGCGAAAATTCATCCCGGAAAATTTTTAGCAAAAACTTACGTTTATAACATATCAGAAAAGGGCCGGTTTTTTTTTACCTTAAAATTTAAAATTTCTTTTAGTTTAATTTAGTTCATGAATTCCGGTGGCAGTATAATATAAATGATCCGAATTGTCTTGCGCCGCAAAGGGATAATGAACATACTAAATCCGTAAGCAAGAAAACAATAAATCGGCTATTTCTAAGCACTGCTAGGAGGAAAGCCATAAACTTAAATTTCATGCAGCTAAAATAATTTGCAGGCCTAAATCTACTCATGAACTGGATTTCTTTGAAGATTTTTATAGTTATAAAAAGCTTTAAAATATTGTGAATTGCGATTTCGCTGTTCCCCTTTGTCTGATTGTTGGAAATTTTACATTCAGTCCACATTTTCTTAATTTCTCCTACATTTTTCACAGCTAGTGTTTCGTAATTTCCATTTGGCCAGTCGCCCACATTCCGCGTAATTCTATTGACTAATCATCTTGAGCTGAAATCGATCCCTTTCCTATATATAAGAGCACTTCTCTCTCATTTCTTTATGCACTGAAAACGATACTCTAAATCTTGCCGAAACAGCTGTCTGCTTCCCTGTTATTTCTATTTGACGTTCTAGACGTTGCTATTTGCCTTGTTTTGGTAGTTTCACAAGAACTTTTACAATTAAAATTCTAAGAAAAAAAAATTCCACAAGATCGAAATAATTTGTAGGTAAAATAAATTTTATCAAAACAATTTGTAAATAAAATGTTTCAGAGAACGTATATCAAAAGAACATTTTAATAGAAGTTCAATAAATACACAATATAACAAAAAAAAAAAAAAAAAGACGCACCAAGAAGAAGTGGGGACAAAAATTGGTAGATGGGGTGAAATTGGTGGTATGAGTGGGACAAAAATTGGTAGATGTCACGTACATGTGGACAAAAACAATTAATTACAGTTTCAGAAAATTTGAATGATTTCATCAAGAGAAAGAGCCTCACAAAGTAAACCAGTCAATAACACGTTGGTCCACTTCTGGCCCTTATGTACGCAGTTATTCGGCTTGGTATTAATTCATAGAATTGGCAGATGTGCTTATGTGAATTATTGTGCCAATTTCTCTCCAATTGTTGCATTAGATTGGTAAAATCCCGAGCTGGTTGTAGGACCCTTTTTATGATGCTTGAAACGTCCTCAGTGGAAGAGAGTTCCGGGGACTGAGTTAAATTCACTGAGCCGCCTATTAAGGGTATTTGAAGTCACTGAAGTACTAGTTGCACGTAGATCGACGATAACGATGAATTGGTGCTTGATTCCATCAAAACCTGTATGTATGTCAATTTGCGTCCATTTCACATTACTCCTTCTTGGTGCGTCACTTTTTTTGTTATAGAGTATATAAGTTCTCGTCAAAACTTTTTTATGAAAGTTCTCAAAACAGACGTTCCTACTAGAGCATTGTTATAACCATGAATTTTCACATGCAAGTTCACAAGCTTACAACTTTGTGCTTGACGTGTGATCATCGGGAAGAAATTTCGGAAGACAGTGGTTTCAGTGACATCTTCTTCTTGTGTTCGAAGTGTGCAATCAACACCCAAATAAAGGTAGAAGCTACCTTTATTCCTTATTAATTATTTCTTATTAATTTAGTTTTTTTCTTTCAATTGAAACGTCTGTGTTACTTCTCCTAATGTACCAAAATTTGTTGTAAGACTCTCCAAACATATTTACCTGGATAAAAAGAATAATCTTAATTTCACTGTTTAAAAATTGAAATAAAATAAGTGTATTAGCATCAAAGTGATTAACTTCAGCAACTGGATTAATTAGACAAATATTAACTTCAATTATTCATTTACTATATTTTAGATTTCGATTAAATGGATTGGGGGAGGGTTAATCTCCTGGTTCTAGATATAAGATTCGCAAAAAGCAGTACAATTTCATACACTAACCTTTTTCTTAACAAATACTTATAAACACACATTCATACAGAAATGAAACATAATGCCACAAACTTCACCTGGCGTGTGGTAATTTCTCTCCTTTTCCCCTAGAAAAGAGAAAACGAAGAGTATTATCGTGGTGATGTATTAGAATACATAAGCATATACTTTCTGTAGATATAACGTATCAAAGAAATTGAAAAATACACACTTTAAAGTTTTTAAATTGATAAAAATATACCTATTGTTTCACTGCAGAACTAACAATAACTACTGTTATAAATTCATAGCATTTACTACACATCACTAACACTTTGGTTATCCGCAATCTATGTACTTTGATGTTTAATTAAGTGTATTAAATGTAAATCCTGATATGTCAACATGCTTTGGGACATGAAAAGAAAATGTTTCCACCCATCTGTTTTCTGATTAAAATGCATGTTACGGTATCTGTTGTCAAGTCTTAAAGTAACCCTCAAGTGCAAAATGTTACTTGACGAAGTGTTTCGCTACAGCTCTGTATCTGAGTGTTCAATAAACTTTAATTTTATGATGAATTTGTAATGTGTAAATTTTTACTAATACTGAAACGAAACAAATGCACGAATTTACAAATAACGAAGCACAAATTTGTCTGTTTTTATTATATTTTAATTTTATTTCTTCATTGAAAAACTTATAATCTGCATTTTTTTAACCCTTTATCGACCGACGGTATTGGAAAGTATCATTAGATTAAAAAGAGTGTAAAAATGAATTCATGGAAGAAATGTTAAAAATATTTATAAGAATAGATTGTATATACATTACCTTAATCTCACAAAATGGCACTCGACGCTACATTTAGCCGGTTTTGTTTCAAGAATGATTTTATAGGATGCTGTTACAGTCATAAAAATTATTGTCAAAAAATGTTAAATTTATTTAAACAAATTTAGCACGTAGAACTGAAAATTTTTTTTATATAAATTTTATCAATCTACGTAATAAAATGTTTATGATAGGAAAAATGTATATTTTCAATATTAATGTATATGCTATGGTATGGTAAAAATCGGGCGTTAATGGTGAGTGAAAAAATAATTTAATCAATTTGAATTCCTTCTAAACCAGAGCATCTTAACCGGTTTTCCAAGAACATAACAAATTGTGTTCCGGTGATTGTTTGGTATTTCTTTATATGTAAACTGTTATGTTCTTTTTAGCTTATTATGCAATAAAACAGGTATATCATATTTTATTTGAAGCTAAAACATGAAAATCACAAGTACATTTCAATTTAATTAAAGTTTCGCGCAACTAACAAAGGCTATAAATATACGATCATCACATTTCATTTTACACGTTTATAAATAAATGTATATGACAAAATTGTGGTTATAAATGTGTTTATTTAAAGTGATCTTACTTAAATTATTTTTGTGGAAAGAGCAGAGAAAAGGTTTTAATTAGAGAGTATAAAAATAACAGCTCTGTTTCGAATTTCCTTGTATAGCCAAGAAAAGGATATTTAAATTATTTTTTTACACAGCATAGATACAGATTCTGTCGAACTCTTTTTTTATAAACATACTTTAAGAGAAGAGTCTTCTGTAAGTTTTTAAAATTTTCTGGTCATACGCATATGAAGACTTCCCATGTTAGAAACATGGTGGCATTATAGGTGGCGATAGACCCGCCTTTTTTACCTCTGATTCTTCTACCAGTATATTGATATAATTATTTGGAAGAATTAGGAAAAAAATTTGGACCTGCTGTCACCCTGATATCATAAACCACTTCATTTTTATTCAAAATATGAAGATGCATCCCGGATTTTTTTTTTTTTTTACTTTTAAAATATAGCAGAAAATGACAGAGAGAGAGAGAGAACATTTACCGTAATTTTCAGCGTATAATCCGCAGGTAAGGTATATTATTCCTTTACAAGAAATTTTGTTTAACAGTAAATCTATATTATTTCGAAGTAACAACTCATACAAATCTAACTTAACTTGTAATTTAAAATTTCTAGTACAAAACTGACTTATCTGACTTGCCGATTATACGTCGAAAGTTACGGTATTCCTTTTCTTTTAATTTTCATTGTAAATTCTTTAGGCTGTCGATATAAATAAGCGTAATTACCCTGTGTCTCAAAAGCTTAAAATTTGCTACAAAAAAAAAAAAAAAAAAAAAGAGCACTGATAATGGACAGCTATAAGATTTAAATTTTAGTTTTT
The DNA here is from genome assembly GCA_963930645.1 of Salticus scenicus. Classification (NCBI taxonomy): domain Eukaryota; kingdom Metazoa; phylum Arthropoda; class Arachnida; order Araneae; family Salticidae; genus Salticus; species Salticus scenicus. The sequence continues at coordinate 30,147,708 of OZ005662.1, forward strand.
ATCTTTTTAGAGTATAGTGCTATGATAAAAACGTACCACATACTCAACTCAAGCTTTTCCTAGATCATTACATGCTGGTATTCTTTTGCTGCAAACTTTTATTTATGTTTAAATGCATCTATTAAAAATATATATTAAATATTATGCACTATATTTAAAAAGTTATTAGTTTCAGCTTTAATAGCATTGTTTTAACTAGTAAATGTGATACTCATATAAAACATTGAAAAAACAAACAAAGAATCAAAAAAAAAAAAAAAAAAAAAAACAGGATAACTTTATCATGATTTATGAATTTAGTGACTTATTCAATAATATATAGAAGTCAAATTTATGTTTAAAAAGTTGGGTACCCATCACGGGCGGGAAGGGGGGGGATATGCAAATTTTGATTTATGTTTAAATGCATCTATTAAAAAATATAGCTTTAATAGCATTGTTTTGACTAGTAAATGTGATACTCATATAAAACATTGAAAAAAAAAAAAAAAAAAAAAAAAAACAGGATAACAATATCATGACTTGTAACTTTAGAGGGTTTACGGAAATTTCGCCCCCAGCATCTCGCCCCCGGCATTTCGCCCCCAGCATTTCGCCCCCGGGAAACCTCGCACCCCGGAAATTTCGCTCCCGGAAATTTCACCCCCGGAAATTTCGCCCCCGAACAGTGGATTTCGCAAATTTTGCCCCCGAGTTGTGGAAAATATATATGAAATGACAAATAAAAATATAATTATACATGTAGTAATTCTCGATATATTTCTATTTAATTCACACTATTTTCCCTTTTAATTTCAATATAAAATATATAAACTGAAATAAGGTTTTCGAATGCAAAAATTGTTCGATTAATTTTTCATCGCTGTTAATTAAAAGAAAGTTTAAGTGTGCAGTAATATTATTTATTTATTTATTAAATTTTTATAGCACAGATAATACTTTTATTAATTTATCAAATATTATTTTACTTTGTTTTATTTATTAATTTGATCATTATTTTTAAATAAGGAAATAAGATTAAAGAAGCAAGAAATTTTCATTACAGAGGCAATATTTTTTTTTTTTTTTCACATTTGACATTGTGAGATTTTTTGTTTTCATCCAATGCTTTTTTCTATTGAATTTTGACTCTTTTTTTTTTCCCCTCTTTCTATGAGTTTTCAGCCTTCATCCCTCGTTTTCTACATTCTAAGGTGCGGTCCGAAAATTCGATATCGAGTTTTCACCTGATTTATACATTTTATGGCTTCCTGAGTCCAGAAAAGTAGTTTATTTCTGACAGTTGGTCAGAGTGTGTGTGTGTGTGTGTTTGTATGTTTATGTATGTATTTGTATGTATGTGCGGAATCTTCTGGGTATCATATCTCCGAAGCTAACAAAAATGGAACTACCAAACTTCAGAACTGAGACAGGTCTGGTATACAGATAAATTTTTCAAATTTTCGGGAAAATTGAAAAACCGGAAATGGGACAGCGGAAAACGAAAGTCTCGCATATCTCAATAACGGTTCAACGTAGAACGTTGCAAATTGGTGTAAGGGTTTCTTATAACATCTAGTTGTGCGCCTCTCTTTTTGTACTTTATATAATGTTCCGTTTTGGAGATATTTAGGAGAATTATATTAATGTTGACCAAGAATACGAAGGTTTTGGCCATTAAATATGGCCTACCATCATAGAGATTTCAAAAGAAGCTAATGATAGAGTTTGTAATGATATTATTATGAAGGTTGAAAACATTTTTGCGTGTAAAAAGTAATTTGTAAAGACATAAGCAGGTTCTTGACGACAAATGCACGTTATTTAATGAATATTCAGCCCATAGACTGAGCTCGTAATTTTATTGTTGCGAAAGTTGTCGACATTTTAGCGTTTCGAATGTGATTCTGTAAGACAGAAATATGTTCTATTCGACGAATGGATTTTATTTATGAATATTTAGTCCGTAGATAAAGCCTGCAATGATATTGATAAAAGACGACTTGTTTAAGAATTACGAAACAAACGAAAAAATACTTAGTAAGCGAGCATTATTTATTTTGGCTTAATGCAATTTAATTAATTATATACTCCATTACTAATAAATAGTGTAAAATAATAAATGTAAACCCATAATTAAACTTTCTGTGCTCTATTTGAGTTAACAGTTACTTTTGAAAATGTACTATATTTGCAAACAACCTCAGTTTCGATTCTCAGTTCTTAAACCCTTTGAGGAGAAGAGTTGGTTAGGTTTTTACGTCGCACTAGTGCTGTGCAATGGGCAATTGGTGGCGTTCTGGGTCTCGCCCCTAAAGGTGGTCCGAAACATGACATAACATCTTTGACCTCCACGGATGGGATTGGGAAGCAGATTAATTTTACTTATTGACAGTTAAAAACGACCAGAATTTATGAACGATGTTAGAAGAGAAATAGTAAATCTTTTCAGCGTAAATGATTATATTCAATAGTCATCCATGCATATTTTTATCGCCATGCTGTTTGTGAACCCTTGTTATGATTAAAATCAAAACATATATCAATATTGTATAAACTTCATATTTTTATACAACAAATTATTGCAAGATAAAAAGAATGAACTTTTTATATAACATGTTTTTAAATTTTCTGTTGAATCATATAAACGCTACCGAAGGCAGCGGGAACCCGAAATATTTGGCTAAAAGTAACGAAAAATTCATTGTCACCGTGTTCTGAGCTATTCTGAAACACTCAAATGTCTAGCTAGTCGGGAATTAACATGGTTGTTGAATCATGTAAACGCTGTCGAAGGTAGCGGAAGCTCGAAAAGATTGGTTAAAAGTATTAAAAAACTCATAGTCATCGTATTATGAGCTTTTATAAAAGTTTCGAATTTATAGCTAGTCGGAAAATTATACGATTGTTGAGTCATATAAATGCTACCGAGTATTTAAAAGTATCTAAAAGTATTTAAAAAATACTTTGTCACCGTGTTCTGAACTATTCTGAAAGTTTCAAATTTCTAGCTGGTCGGGAAGTTAGTTAAATTTTCTGTTGAATCACATAAATGCTGCCGAAGGCAGCAGGGACCCGAAACATTTATCTAAAAGTAGAAACAAAATGCATTGTCACCGTGTTCTGAACTATTCTGAAAGTTTCAAATGTCTAGCTAGTCGGGAAGTTAGTTAAATTATTATTATTATTATTATTATTATTATTATTTTTGTGTGAATCATAAACGCTGCCTAAGGCAGGAGAGACCCGAAACAGTTAGCTAAAAGTATTAAAAAAATGCATTGCCACCGTGTTCTGAGCTTTTCTGAAAGTTTCAAATGTCTAACTAGTCTGGAAAGTTAAAAATCGATTGCAAAATTTGTACTGGACACACAAACAAACAAAGAATATTCGAAGTAAATAAAAACATGTTAATATTTTGGGAAATACCGCATGTATGTTTATATTTTTATTTGTAATTACATTTATATTTTTCATCACTCGGGGGCGAAATTTCCAGGGGCGAAATGTCCCGGGGGCGAAATTTCCGGGGGGCGAAATTTCCCGGGGGCGAAATGCTGGGGACGAAATGCCGGGGGCGAGATGCTGGGGGCGAAAATTCCGGATCCCACTTTAGAGACATATTCAATAATATATAGAAAACAAATTTATGTTCAAAAAGTTGGGATCCCATCACGGGCTATTGGGGTGGGGGGGGGGGGGAGATACAGGTGTATATTCTGTTTCACCTTAACTTAGCAGCACTTTATTACTGTGATCGTAATCTTAGTTACGATAATATGCAACTGTAACGTTATATTGATGATGAAATTATTTTTTATATTGATATTAGTTCTCCTAAATTGGTTAAATTAGATTAACCTCCTAAATTAACTGTAACGAACACTCCCCTTAATAATTAATTAATTGACTTTTTAGACTTCGAAATTCAACTTAATGGTAAAAAAGAAAAAAAAGGTATTTATGATAAATGAGGGAAGATTTTTGTTTTAATATTAAAGATTCATAATTTATCACATACACTGCACTTCAGATAACGTAATAATGGCTAGTTTGCCTGCGTCTAAACACTAATATAAATCAAAATGATGAAAGGCGAAATAAAAATGTGCCATTTGCTATTTTATAACATTATAATTATAGAAAATAATATTTTGGTCTTGATGTATTAAAACATTTTACAAATTACTAAAATTTATTTTAAAAATTTTTTCATATCCTGTGCTTAGTAAAGAAAACATTTCCATTTTGTATGTTATATATACATATTATGTTATTCTCTTGTTTTTGAAAAATAATTTATTACAAGAAAAAAATACAACAATTTAGGAAAAAAAAAAAAGTTTTTTAAATCTACGAATAAGTTTAAATTGACGGCTAGTGAAGCGTAGTTAATACTTTGGAGGCTAAACTACAGGTGCTGTTAGCAGTTTTTCAAATTTCTAAAACTATCTCTATTTTACATTTGATTTGGTTTCATTGGGCTAAATATAACAAAGAAAGGATTAATCAAACAAATATGAAGTCTATTAAGGTAAAATTCAGCTTATTAGTTGATTTATATATAAGCTAGAATTATACACTGATCCCATGGTTACAGTTCTTCCACTTCACTTTCATAAATAAGTCAGATAAGCACAATCATAGCTACAAATCTTGGTGGAAAGGTACCTTAGACCCTATGGTGGCACATATCATCGAAATTTTTTCCTTTTTTAATTTTTTTTATTGAGTTTTTTCTTTTCTTTTCTTTCTTCTTCTTTTTTCTGTATTTTTCTTTAATTTTTTTTTTCAATTTTAACCATGGATTTTTGTGT